>VDFB02058242.1:242726266-242935289 GCA_007258455.2 Sequoia sempervirens | reverse complement strand
GGGAGAGACTGGGACATCGTGGGAGAGGGTGGGACAGGGTAGGATAGAGTGGGAGAGAGGGTGGGAGAGGGTGGGAGAGGGTGAAAGAGTGTGTGAGATAGGGTGGGAGTGGGTTGGAGTGGGTCTACCATATAAATCTTTAAAAAAACTAAATTTATTATAACGTGAGCGTGTTATTGATAATGTTGACTAATTTCGAGTGATTTTATGCACATATCAATGCAGGGCATGTTTATGCAGTTATTGCAGATGAAGAAAACGAAGAGGGAAAGAACTATTACTTGTGTCATTGTGTTGAGCCAAAAAAGAAATTGGAAGCCCCAGTTATAGATGGAGAAAATATCGAATACCCTACAGGCTCAGTTATTGTTACCGGAATGTGGCTTAGAAGGTACCCACATAAGAGTGTTAAACATTGGTTGTTTGAGGACTTTGACACGCATCGTAAGATTCTTCATTACTTGAACCTTGTTGTGGCATTCAATGTTCGTTTGAGAAAATATGCAGGTAGACCTTTGAACAAGACCTTGTGGAAGGTCTGTGAGTCTGACCATGAGGCAATACTTGACACAATAAAGAGTAGAGCATATCCAGATGGTTCATTGGATTAATTTGTAAGTATATGCACAATGGTTCTTATTAATTTATACTTGTATCCACGTTAATTTGTTTGATTCCAATGCTATCATGTCTTATTTTACTTTGCGTATTTGTAAGTAACCCGGTAAACATTGAATGGTGTCCCCTTGCAGAAAATGCAGATTTATAAGCCATCCAAGAGAATCTCAGGCATAAAAGCAATGCAACATCCCTATTTTGATTATGAAGCCAAATCTCAATTATGATTTTCAGCCATTACAAAAGTGTATGTGAAGCTTGGTGAGGGAATTTCAAGTTATTCATTTGAAGTTAACCTTATCGTGAGGACCTATGATGTAGACATTATAGGAGCATCTCGAATTTCAAGATATTCTAGATTCATGAGAGGTGTTGTGTGCAATAGGTATCTTGGAACTTATAGTGAAGATGTATGAGCAAGAGTGAATAAGTTGAGAGACTACCATGCCTATCTGTAAGTTCCTTCCATCTATTTTCATTTCATTTCCATTTTGGACATGAGTTGTTTCTTTTTATTCTTTTACTTTGCATATCTGTAACTAAACTAGTAAAAATTGATTGGTCTCTCCTTGCAGAAAATGCTGATTTGGGAGCCATCGAAGAGAATCTCAGCCAAAAAATCAATGCAACATCCTTATTTTAATGATCTTGACAAATCTCAATTTTGATTTCAAGCCATTATAAAAGAGTGTGCAAAGCTTTGTGAGGGAATCTCAAGTTTCTCATTTGAAGTTAACCTCTAAATGAGAACCTATGATGTAGACATTATAAGAGAATCTCAAATGTATGAGTGACATTGTAAAATATCTATGAGAATAGAGTACCTAAGGCATTGTAATGACATTTACTAAAATAATGAAATTTGGTGTAGGGGCACCAAGGTTATTGAGCAAATTTGGTACAAGGAAATCTTGTAAGTTAGTTTTGTGTTATGAGTTTTGTCAATTGAATAAGGTCATAACACATCCACAATTGATTTATTATGTAATAAGTCATGTTAGTTACAAAAATAATAGTTAGGCATGATTGGAAAGATGTAGAATCATTTTTAAAGGCTATTTAAAGCCTCTTGAAGGCTATTTAAGTCAATATTTGAATTTGTTGCCTTTTGAAGGCAAATCATTGAATATGGTTGTAAATGTACTATTAGTGAGATTGAGATTGTTAACCTTCAGAGAGTAGCAGTATTTATGTTGATAAAATTTCCTTTAGATGCAAGGATTCAAAGCACATCAACCATGTGGTACAAATGATTAAATCCCAGAGACGATTTGTAGCAATGAAATCTCACATTCTCAACCTAAAACAACATCACTAGCCCTATAAATGCCTTACCATTATTAAAAGAGTTAAGGAAACTTGAAAACAACACATTGTAAACCTTTCCTCTGAGTCACAATTCACCACAGTACGAGGAAGGGCTCCATCACAAAAATTAAAGTAAACTCAGACCCTGCTGGTTTGTACAGGCTGGATAAAGAAAAATGGATTTTCCTTTCACTAAAACAACCAAAGGTGTATCAAAACATATTGAAATATAGGTTAAGACCTGCCACCACAATGTTTCATGAATTTATTTTCGTAAGAGGCTTGTACTAGGCTGTACACAGAGAAAAGAAACTGAAAACTCAAAAAAATGTTGAAATTCCACAGTTTTAGGCATTGTGAAGAGCACCAATCTTCAAAAAAACTATTGATTGAACCCCCATTCAGGCTTGAATGATGTTTTTAATACATTTTAAATGAGAATCATCTCCCTTCAATTCCCATAACTACCTTTGAACCACCAAACCCTTATTAAGCCTACAAATACTAGTATTTATTATTTAAGAATGGTTTTGCTTACTAAGCTTTATCATGCAAATTTAATATTCTAAAGGCCGAGGACCACTTAGACACTCTTATAACATGAATTTTAGACTCTTTCTCTGCACTCCCACCTACTTTTTACATAATTTTCTTTTATGGCAATATCAACAATTATTTAATTCAAGAGTGCTTTTGCACATTTGTCCACCCTAACCTACTAATTCCCAAAGTACATAAAAGATTGGTCTATTAGACCTTATTCAAGACAAAAAGACCTCAACATACTAACATTTACCAACTTTCCTCCCAATTTACCATCAAACAATCACAAATTGAGGGTGAGGTGTGGGTGCTCCTACACCATTCAGCTTTCAAAAACAAAGTCAATTAGGCTGAGACGTTTGGATCGGGCTAGCATTTGGTGGAAGAGGAAGAAAGATGAATGGAACTCTAGAGGCCCACCATACTAGATTTTGGTATTGAACCATGAGAGTAGAAGAGAGATTTGATATCATGTATCAAAACATTAAGCATGCATTATTCCAACCAAGGAGAAGGAGATGATTACTTTGCTTCATTTTCATTTGCATAAGCATATCAAGGCATGGGAACCAAGAAGACCAAGGATGTCCAATTTTATGTGGAGGTAATGGATGTGGTCCAAACTTTAGGAGGGTCAAGAAGGTCAATGTATGATCTTGATGAAATTGAGGAAGAACAACAAGAGAGGGACAGGAAAAATAAAATCAATACAAAGTTTCAAGGTTTTGTCAAGCGAGTAAGAGAGCTATGGGAGCAACCTCATCTAAAAGATTTTGAACTACAGTTTGATATGTACCATTTAGAGAGCTTGGTTTTCATGGAGTTACTTTCAAATCCTCTGCTTTTATTATTCTTATGGTAAACTGTTTGGTAGAATTGGTCGAATTACCTTTCTTAGTAGTAATCGCTATTAGTGAGATTGAGATTGTTAACCTTGAGAGAGTAGGACTTGGAAAAAAGGAATTTGATATGGCTATTGCTTTCAAAGACTTCAAGCGGGATGTACTCCGCAGGATGTATGATTGGTGCAAGAGCACCATTCAATAGGTTTTGTTCATCAAGGCAAATAAGGAGTAGGATATCATCAATTTACTAAAATCGGCCCGAACTTGTACATTTGAAGGTTTTGAGTCAATAAAAATGGTTTTTTGACCCATTCATATTTTTGTAGCCTCTGTAACTTGAGGAATGGGTCTACACTAACATTATTAAGGTGTGGGAATGATGTGTTAGTGTTCGAGAGGTCTGAAAGTGAGATGGGTGTGAAACCCATGTGTGTAAAAGTGTGTTTTCTTTAAGAAAAATGGTGGTTTTGAAGAGTTAAATTGTGTTTTTGTGTAGGAAAGCATTATTTTATGATTGTTTGAGCTTGTGTAGGGTATCACAAACTTGTTTGAGTAATTTTTAGGTTGTGGTTAGCTTTGGAAGTATCATTTTCAATAAACCCCTAGGGTTTAGGCTACAATAGAGGGTTTTGTGGTTTACCCATTGTACGGTGGTATAACTGAGATCTAAATGTGGATTTTAAATTTTTGCAACTTATAATTTCTGCCCCAAGAGTTGGTAAGGTTTGGATAAGTTTATATTATAGACCCTTTGTTCAACCGGATCGATCCCTTAAGGGTCCAAAGGGAAAAATGGCTGCAAACTTCAGCATGAGGTTACTCGGACACCGTGATGCTTAGAACCTTCTCACCTGATCCTATGGGATTATGTTGGGCCCCTCTACAATAACCTCTCTCAATTTTCGTTATCTCAGAGTGGTTTTCCCGTGGTGTCTAGTTTTCAGTTGATGAAAAAAGTGTCAAATGGAAGCAGTGGAAAGTTGCAAAGTGGTGCAAATTTTGTTCTGCAACTCGTGTGACCAAACAAACTATTCCAACACGTCTGAATAGGAATTTTTATACTGGGCATGGTCCTCTTTCACACCCAAACACGCGAAATCGGTCTGAGCTACGTTCAACCGAATCGATCCCTTAAGGGTCCAAAGGGCAAAATGGCTGCAAACTTTGGCATGAGGTTACTCGGACACTGTGATGTTTAGAAACTTCTTGTCTAGTCCGATGGGATCATGTTGGGCCCTCTACAATAACCTCTCTCAATTTTCATTATCTCAGAGTGGTTTTCCGGTGGTGTCCAGTTTTGAGTTGATGAAAAAGGTGTCAAATGGAAGCAGTGAAAAGTTGCAAAGTGGTGCAACTTTCATTTTGCAACTCGTGTGACTAAATGGATTGTTCCAACACGTCTAAATAGACATTTTTACACTAGGAATGGTCCTCTTTCACACCCAAACATGCATAATCGCTCTGAATTACGTTCAACCGGATCAATCCCTTAAGGGTCCAAAGGGAAAAATGGCTGAAAACTTCAGCATGAGGTTACTCGGACACCGTGATGCTTAGAAACTTCTCATCTAGTCCAATAGGATCATTTTGGGCCCCTCTACAATAACCTCTCTCGGTTTTCATTCTCTCAGAGTGGTTTTCCCGTGGTGTCCAGTTTTCAGTTGATGAAAAAAGTGTCAAATGGAAACAGTGAAAAGTTGCAAAGTGGTGCAACTTTCATTCTACAACTCGTGTGACCAAACGGACTATTCCAACGTGTCCGAATAGGCATTTTTATGCTAGCTATGGTCCTCTTTTGCACCCAAACATGCGGAATCGCTCCGAACTATGTTCAACCGGATCGATCCCTTAAGGGTCCAAAGGGCAAAATGGCTGCAAAATTTAGCATGAGGTTACTCAGACACCGTGATGCTTAGAAACTTCTCGTATGATCCAATGGGATCGCGTTGGGCCCCTCTACAAAAACCTCTCTCATTTTTTGTTATCTTGGAGTGGTTTTCCTGTGGTGTCCAGTTTTCAGTTGATGGAAAAAGTGTCAAATGGAAGCAGTGGAAAGTTGCAAAGTGGTGCAACTTTCGTTCTGCAACTCGTATGACCAAACGAACTATTCCAATGCATCTGAATAGGCATGTTTACACTATGCATGGTCCTCTTTCACACCCAAACACGCGGAATCACTTCGAGCTATGTTCAACCAGATCGATCCCTTAAGGGTCCAAAGGGAAAAATGGCTGCAAACTTCAATATGAGGTTACTCGGACACTATGATGCTTAGAAACTTCTCGTCTGATCCCATGGGATCATGTTGGGACCCTCTACAATAACCTCTCTTGGTTTTCATTATCTCAGAGTGGTTTTCCTGTGGTGTCAGATTTCAGTTGATAGAAAAAGTGTCAAATGGAAGCAGTGGAAAGTTGCAAAGTGGTGCAACTTTCATTTTGCAACTCGTGTGACCAAACGGAATGTTCCAATGCATCTAAATAGGCATATTCACACTAGGTATGGTCCTCTTTCTCACCCAAACATACAGAATCGCTCTGAGCTATGTTCAACCGGATTGATCCCTTAAGGGTTTGAGTGTAGTATGTTGAAATAGGCCATTCCACCTATTCTTCAGGCTGTGTCTCAGTGATATGGGCCTGATGTAAGTAGGATAGGGAGTAGGAATAAGAAAATAGCATTAGTAAGGGAATTGGAAGAGATTACTAACACTGCCTCTGTTGAAAATTCAAAATTAAGGCCCCTTAAAAGCAAGGCTAGAAGAGGTGAAAAGAAGAAATTGCTTGAAAATAAGTTAGAATAGGTTGGAAATAGGGTGAGATTATGGAGTTTGATGTGTTCAAAAGGTCTACAAGGACAGGGGAGGTCAAAATTATGTTATGGCATGACATGCCCTAGTTGGGAAAATAGGGGTTTTGAATGAAAAAGAGAGGTTTGAGGGAGTAAATGTGGGTAAAGTCAAGAGGAAACATAATTTGGTGGTCAATTAACTTTGTGCACACAAAATGAAGAGTGTTGGAATAGGTTTTGAGGTTCAGGTTCGGGGGTTCGGTTCGTCGATTTGGCCAAAAGTTTTTGGAGGGGGTTCAGTTCGTTTTGGGTTCGTTGGTACGAAAAACATGTAAAAACAAAATATATATCTATGCAACCTAGAAGCATGAATTAGGATTAGAATATCACATATCATCATATAAACAAAAAAACCACCATAAACTTGAATTTCATTTAAAACAACAAAATTGGCAAAAAAATAGTGTTTATAACCTACAAAAATGTGAATAAAATCACACCGATTTTCACGTGAAAAAACCATGAGACCATAGCTTGTTGCTTACTATTATGCTTTGATAGATTTTTTCCAAGCATCCATAGCTTGTTCGAAAGTACTTTTTTAGGCTTTTAGCCATAGCACAAAGCATGAATTTTTGATAAAATGCTTTGGTAGACATGTATGAAAAATGTGGTAGCATAGACAAGGCGTTGAAGTTTGAAAAAATGCCTCAAAGAAATGTGGTTTCATGGTGATGGAATGGCATGATGAATGCCATGACAAGCAAATTGCTATGGATTGTCATGGCATTCCACCACCATTGAGACCACATTTCTTTGAGGCTTTTTTTCAAACAGTTTGTTGTCTTGTCTATGTTATTGCTTATTATTATGCTTTGATAGATTTTTTCCAAGCATCCATAGCTTTTTTGGAAGCACCTATTTTAGGATTTTAGCCATAGCAACAAGGAGGTGAACTGTTTGATAAAATGCTTTGGTAAACATGTATTAAAAATGTGGTAGCATAGACAAGGCAGTGAACTGTTTGAAAAAATGCCTCAAAGAAATGTGGTCTCATGGTGATGGAATGGCATGACGAATGCCATGACAAGAAAATTGTTATGGATTGTCATGGCATTCCACCTATTAGAACTGTAAAAAATTGATATTTTCACATGTTGATTTTACTCATAATCCTCCAAGTGAGTCTTACCTTTGATGCATTTCCCTCTCTTCGTGCCTATTTTCTCCATATTTTGCCATATTTCCCCTTTCAATCCGTTGTGTCATGCATTTTTGCATTCTGGTTCATGTCGGCATAGGTTTCCTATTGTCTCCCCGACCCATTGATTGTTTTCTGCTTTCATAAGTCTATAATGCCTATCGGTAAGAATTATCTTTTGTTATGGCGACTGGATCTTACTTACAGGAGGTTGTCGGCGAGACCTTGGTTTTGTTTCGGCGATCAAGATAATACACATATCGGCAAAGCAAGGAGTTCTCTACAAGACGTCTCGTCGAAGGTTTGAGGTTATGGTGACATCAGGATCTTTGTCAGCATCACGGTGGCTTTGTCTTAGCGAATTGATGTGCCAAGGGTGTTTCAGTGAAGCGTTGTCACTCTATATAACATCTCCCCGAGTCTAATGAGCTACAGCGACATGCATTGTGCGGGTGGCCTTTGTCGGTATAGGAGCATTTGTGTCCTAGTGAAGCTACATAAGGGTCGGCTGTCAGCGAAATAATTTCTATGTTACACCGACATGTGGCTATATGGGTGGCTTTCGGTGTAACCCGGTGATACCTCTATAGCGTCTTGTCGAGGGATGGTGGCTATAGCGATACACATGATAGGTGCTCTTTGGCAAGACAAGCAAAAGGTTACGGCGACATAACAAAAGGGTAAAAGGTATGCTTTTGGTATGACAAATGGATTTCGACGTAGTGTCTCAGCGATTGTGGTTGGCTATACTGAAATGTAAGAAGGGAATGGGGCTACTCCTAGGCTTTGATATAACAATTGGAGTATCACAGCGACTTGAAAGAAAATGATGTCTTCAGTGAAGCTTGGTGAAATCTCTAGGATGTCACCCCAAGGTCAAGATGTCACAGCGATATATGAAGAGAAGGAAGAACACTCGGGGAAAGGACTATGTGGTCGATATGATATCTCACCGACCCGAGTATGTCACAGCGACTGCGATGAACAGGGGCGCGCAGGGAAAGCGATTGAATTGCCTTTGGCATGGTGAGGGGAATGTCCCAACGACTGTTTCGATGATGAATAATGGTGCTCGATTATTATGGCCGACATGTGGATTCAATTAAATAGGAGATTACGATTCTTGTGGCCGACATGATGAATTAATTAATGACTGTTGCTGGCCAACTTGATTTGGGCCCGATTTCCACGATGGGCCGACATGATTTTGAAGCATTTAGTTTTCATATGCTGGCTATAAATATGCCCCGAGATTGTAATTGAACGGCATCAGATTTAAGATAAAAAGTAGTAGGTAGTCAGATGGCTACAGTAGGATAATTTTCTCTTTTCAGAGACTATGTGCATGATTTCAAATGGTGGTTTCAATGAAATTCACCTGTGTGGCAGTTTTGTTTTGGTGTCAATTGTGTGTCGAGTTCATTGAAAAGCATTGTTGAAGCTGTCTCCATGTTGATTCTTTCTGGTTATTTAAATTGATGTAACAAGTTTATTTTCAGTTTATCTATGCACATTTGCTGCATTTGTGTGGTTAATCAATTTGGTTCTCTCAAGTAGGGATTAAATCCTTTTCGGTAATCACAGTAATCAGGGAGATTCATCTGGATTATTAAAGTAGAGCTCAGTAATCATAATCTTGCATTGTTCATACAAGTTATGAACAAATCATATGCCTGCAATTCGATCTTTTTCCAGAATAAGTTGCCCATTTATGTTTCATTTCACTCTGCATACCCAACAAGGCACTAGTCTCTGCAAATTCATTATTTGAATTCATTCAATCTCTTTTATCAGTTAATTAAGCATTCTAGGATTTAGATCTGCAAATTGTTATCAAGTTTGATTTCATTTGTTCGTTGTCATCTGCCATTGTGGACAAAGCATTTCAAAAGGATAATCACAGGTTAAGTCTGCACTATTCAGTTAGGTACACCTGCCTAGGTCTAGTAGCACCTGAAGAGTAGAAGGTTTGATTGTTTCAAACCTTGTTCTGTTACCCTGAAACATCGTGAAAGCTTGGCAACCTTTCGTGGTTCAAACCTGCATTTTTGAGAGCTAACAAATTGGCGACTCTGCTGGGGAATAACTTGAGAAAATCTGGTGGCAGACAGCCTTTCCTTATAGAGTCATACAAATTTTTAAATCAGGTCTTCAAATAGAGATTCATAATTGTGTAGTTTGTAGCTCCCCATCCGAGTCACACAACTAACAAATTGGCAACTCTACTGGGGAAATACATCAGAAGATTCAGTTGAAGACCATCATATAGAGTCATTAAAGAAGAAGTTGTAATTTGAAAAGTTTCAGAAAAGGTGATTCCACTGGGAGAAGATCAGAAAGAATTATTTTCCTACTTTTGGAAAAGTAGGTGGTGACTCTAAAAAATTTGAAGAATGGAATGTGTGTATGGAATGAATGAACACACAAATGCAGGAAGGCATTGGACTCCTCAAATGCTTGATAATACAATTGGAAATTTTCACAATGAATGTAGTGCATATCATGCACAGCAGAATATGTATCCACCTTTCCCTCCCCATCTGTACAGAATAGTGATCAAGCAGTTCGATCTGACAGGGCTTCAGCTGTACCCTTACCCTATGGATATGAATTGGAGAAGCCTTGTCCCTAAGTTTACAGGGAGTAACACAATCACTGCAGAGGATCATTTGAGGAGCTTCAATGATTTCATCGAGGGTTTGGATATGCCATATGAGGATTTACATATGACGTTGTTTGTGATATCACTTATTGAAGATGCTAGGGATTGGTTCAACAACCTACCGGTAGCTTCTATTAAATCTCTCCAAGGATTTCAGGATCGATTTCTTGAGGAATATGGAGATCTATCTACACCAATTTGGGCTTCCCAAGGGTTATTGGAGATTCAAGAAAATCATAATTTACAGCAGGAGCAAGAAAATGCTTATCCAATCCCTCCTGGACAAAGATTGGCAAGTTATCAAGAGTGTCAGTGTGATCAATGTCAAGAACAATGTCAGTGTGATCAATGTCAAGAACAATGCCAGTGTGATCAGTGTCAAATGCAATTGGAAAGTTATCAAGAATGTCAGTGTGATCAATGTCAAGGGCAGCATAATTCTAATTCACTTGGAGATATCAGCCAGAATTCACAGCAAGGTATGTATCAGAATCAACAATCCAATGCTGATGAATATGTCAGAAATCTTTTGGATGCATTTTTTGGCATAAGGAAGTATGAAGGAGAATATTTTACTTATATGTACCATAGGATGATGAGTGTCTTCATGCAATTGCCTCCTGACTGTAAGCCTACAAGATCCCTTTTTGTTGCTCAATTCATAAAAGTATGGAAGCCTGAATCAGCTTATTGGTCATGGTCATCAATACAGCATGCATGTGGTCACTTGAATAAATTCATTGATGCCATGGAGGAGATAGGGTATGAGAACACTATCAATGTTGATTCCAATGATTGTATTTATGATGAGTGTAGAGAAATTGATCAAACAATGCTTCCAATAAAAGATGAGGTATGTGCAAGTTAGTATGATTCCTATAATTGCTTTCATAGTGAAGATGAAGGTACAAGAGATCTCTCTTGTATAACAGATTGTGACAAGGAGGGAAGTGTGTGTTATGAGGGATCCAATGAATATTCATATTTTGAAGATGCACCTGGGGATTTTGTTATGCAGCAAGAGGATTCTTCTACCTCTTATGAAGATCAGGATGAAGAGGCAATGGGAAATATTGATATTGAATATACAATGCCTCCAACTGCAGTTGAAAGCTACAAAGATACATTCAATGAAGAGGAGGTTTGTAAATTTGAGAATGGTTTCCAAAAATTTTCAGGCCCATTGCATGATGAAGTTTTAAAAGATGATCAGATAATTTTTTGCCAAGGTATGCCTGGGAATGAATTTCAGGTATTTTCAGATCCACTTGATGTTGAGCAAGAGGTATTTTTAGATAAACAAAGGGATGTGTCAAGTTATGGAACAAATGACTGTGCTAGTAATGTTTCTGATTTTTTATTCTCTGATGATCCTGGGCCTCTTTTTGATGATGACAAAAGTGATGAGTATGACTATATGGAAACTTGTTTGCTTAGCTATGAACAGATTTCAGATTTGTTAACTCTTGATTATCAGAAATATATATATATAAGGGTGATCTTGAAACTCTGTGTCCAGTTGATGGTGAGACTTTTGGAGTTGGCCAAATGCATGTGTCTATTCAAGAAAAGGTATGTGATTTTGAAATTTCTAATCCATGTGGAGATGACATTTGTTTGCATACCAAGGATGATAGTGTTCCAGTTTTGATTGGCTCATGTATGGTTAATATTGAAGATTTGAGTCATGGGGGTGTCAAAGAGGTACAAAAGGTTTCAGATTTGTATGTTTCAAACAATGTTGATATGACAGAATTTTTTGATCCTCAAGAGAGGTACTCTGATGATAAATTTTCAATGCAACTGAATGAGTGTTTTGCAATACACAACAGAGAGAGAGATAATGAAGATTTTTGCATTGAATATATGAATATTTTGTATGTTGGTAATAACAGGGGTTTTTCCCAAGATGTTGAAGAATTTGAATTACAGGATGATGTAGGGATTTTGGGCCAAACCGAGCATGATGATACTCTAAGAACTTGCAATAACAGTAACAGGAAAGATTGCATGAGTATCTTCAAGAAGAATTTGATGAACTCGATGCAAAACCAGGTGTTTGACAGGGGAAAGCTTGGTTTGAGTTTCAGATTGTAACAACTCAGAGCAGATGAAGCAACACAAAGGATTAAGGGTTGCCAGTGCATGGACAACTCTTGCTTGTCCTCTTTAAAATTCTTTTCCATACACAGTAGTTTAGGGCTTTGCATTCATCTCCATCTTGCATTAAGTTTGCATTCATTCCTTCATTTCCATTTCCATTCTACTCACTGGTTCATCATTTTGCATCTGGTCTGCTCACCCAAGATTCTGGATCCTTGCAATGATCTCACTATCATTCATCCCCAGACGGAGCCACTGTTAGAACTGTAAAAAATTTATATTTTCACATGTTGATTTTACTCATAATCCTCCAAGTGAGTCTTACCTTTGATGCATTTCCCTCTCTTCGTGCCTATTTTCTCCATATTTTGCCATATTTCCCCTTTGAATCTGTTGTGTCATGCATTTTTGCATTCTGGTTCATGTCGGCATAGGTTTCCTATTGTCTCCCCGACCCATTGATCATTTCCTGCTTTCATAAGTCTATAATGCCTATCAGCAAGACTTATCTTTTGTTATGGTGACTGGATCTTACTTACAGGAGGTTGTCGGTGAGACCTTGGTTTTGCTTCGGCGATCGGGATAATACACATATTGGTAAAGCGAGGAGTTCTCTACAAGACGTCTTGTCGAAGGTTCAAGGTTCTGGCGACATCGGGATCTTTGTCGGCATCACGGTGGCTTTGTCTTAGCGAATTGATGTGCCAGGGGTGTTTCAGTGAAGCGTTGTCACTCTATATAACATCTCCCCAAGTCTAATGAGCTACAGCGACATGCATTGTGCGGGTGGCCTTTGTTGGTATAGGAGCATTTGTGTCCTGGCGAAGCTACATAAGGGTCGATTGTCGGCGAAAGAATTTCTATGTTACACCGACATGTGGCTATATGGGTGGCTTTCGGTGTAACCCGGTGATACCTCTATAGCGTCTTGCCAAGGGATGGTGGCTATAGCAATACACATGATAGGTGCTCTTCGGCAAGAGAAGCAAAAGGTTACAACGACATAACAAAAGGGTAAAAGGTATGCTTTCGGTATGACAAATGGCTTTCGACGTAGTGTCTTAGCGATTGTGGTTGGCTATACCGAAATGTAAGAAGGGCATGGGGCTACTCCTAGGCTTCGATATAACAATTGGAGTATCACAGCGACTTGAAAGAAAATGATGTCTTCGGTGAAGCTTGGTGAAATCTCTAGGATGTCACCCCGAGGTCAAGATGTCACAGCAATATATGAAGAGAAGGAAGAACGCTCGAGGAAAGGACTATGTGGTCGATATGATATCTCACCGACCCGAGTATGTCACAGTGACTGCGATGAACAGGGGCGCGCAGGGAAAGCGATTGAATTGCCTTCGGCATGGTGAGGGGAATGTCTCAGCGACTGTTTCGATGATGAATAATGGTGCTCGATTGTTGTGGCCGACATGTGGATTCAATTAAATAGGAGATTACGATTCCTGTGGCCGACGTGATGAATTAATTAATGACCATTGCTAGCCGACTTGATTTGGGCCTGATTTCCATGGTGGGCCGACATGATTTTGAAGCGTTTAGTTTTTATATGCTGGCTATAAATATGCCCCGAGATTGTAATTGAACGGCATCAGATTTTAGATAAAAAGTAGTAGGTAGTCAGATGGCTACAGTAGGATAATTTTCTCTTTTCAGAGACTATGTGCATGATTTCAAATGGTGGTTTCAATGAAATTCACCTGTGTGGCAGTTTTGTTTTGGTGTCAATTATGTGTAGAGTTCATTGAAAAGCATTGTTGAAGCTGTCTCCATGTTGATTCTTTCTGGTTATTTAAATTGATGTAACAAGTTTATTTTCAGTTTATCTATGCACATTTGCTGCATTTGTGTGGTTAATCGATTTGGTTCTCTCAAGTAGGGATTAAATCCTTTTCGGTAATCACAGTAATCAGGGAGATTCATCTGGATTATTAAAGTAGAGCTCAGTAATCATAATCTTGCATTGTTCATACAAGTTATGAACAAATCATATGCCTGCAATTCGATCTTTTGCCAGAATAAGTTGCCCATTTCTATTTCATTTGACTCCGCATACCCAACAAGGCACTGGTCTCTACAAATTCATTATTTGAATTCATTCAATCTCTTTTATCAGTTAATTAAGCATTCTAGGATTTAGATCTGCAAATTGTTATCAAGTTTGATTTCATTTGTTCGTTGTCATCTGCCATTATGGACAAAGCATTTCAGAAGGATAATCACAAGTTAAGTCTGCACTATTCAGTTAGGTACACCCGCCTAGGTCTAGCAACACCTAAAGAGTAGAAGGTTTGATTGTTTCAAACCTTGTTCTATTACCCTGAAACGTCGTGAAAGCTTGGCAACCTTTCGTGGTTCAAACCTGCGTTTTTGAGAGCTAACACCACCACCATTGAGATCACATTTCTTTGAGGATTTTATTCAAACAGTTTGATGCCTTGTCTATGTTATTGCTTATTATTATGCTTTGATATATTTTTTCCAACCATCCATAGCTTGTTTGGAAGCACCTATTTTTGGCTTTTAGCCATAGCAGCAAGGAGGTGAACTATTTGATAAAATGCTTTGGTAACAATGTATGAAAAATGTGGTAGCATAGACAAGGCAGTGAACTGTTTGAAAAAATGCCTCAAAGAAATGTGGTCTCATGGTGATGGAATGCCATGACAATCCATAGCTTGTTTGAAAGCACCTTTTAGGCTTTTAGCCATAGCAGCAAGGCAATGAACTGTTTGATAAAATGCTTTGATAGACATGTATGAAAAATGTGTTAGCATAGACAAGGCGATGAACTTTTGAAAAAATGCCTCAAAGAAATGAGGTCTCATGGTGATGGAATTCCATGACAATCACCATGGAATTCCATCACCATGAGACCTCATTTCTTTGAGGCATTTTTCTATCAATATATTATGCTTTTGATAGATTTTTTCCAAGCATCTTAGCTTGTTCGGAAGCACTTGTTTTAGGCTTTCAGCCATAGCAACAAGGCGATGAACTATTTGAAAAAATGCTTTGGTAGACATGTATCAAAAATGTGGTATATAGACAAAGTGAATTGTTTGAAAAAATGCCTCAAAGAAATGTGGTCTCATAGAATGCCATGACAAGCAAATGCAATTGGGGGCTGCTCCTAGTTATTAGTTATGCAATGTGAAGTAATTGCATAGCTTCTTAGGTTGACTTTGTAAAAACTATATTGTAATTGAAATTTTGTCATCTATCACATCTAGTTATTAGTTATGCAATCTGAAGCAATGCTTTGAGTTTGAAATATGTGCAATGCAATGTAATCAACGATATGAATATAAACTACAAAAATCTTTTTTTACAATTTATTAGTTAAAATATTTATTTTACTTTTGGTTTGCCGATTTTTTTCCCAAAATATTTTTGCTGCTATGGTATAAACACATATCTTTTTGTAATATCAAGGATACTTTTTGAAACTTCCATGCATTGCTAATCTAAAAGGAAAAGTCTTTTTCCTAATCTGTATGCAGCCATGCTTTTGACATTGTCAAAAAGAGCAAATATGGACACCATCGATAATAAATATTTGTATTAAACAAATAGCCATGTACACATACATCAATATATGTCGATATAAGTATAAAATATAGTTACAAAATAGCCATATAGGCTTATGAGAATGCCATATAGGCATACAATGTCAAATATATCCAATACAAGATATGTACAAAATTGCCATGTCTAGGCATACAACAAAGGGCTCTAGAATCAAAATTCATTTCTCTCCATGCTCTGGAAATAAATTCTTTCCCTTTGTTTGGCGATCTGATGGCGATAAGTCCGTCACTCATTTCTGTTGTGCTCGAAGAGTACTCCTGCTGCCCCTCCTATAGTTTAGCTCCTGGTGAAGTTTTAATTGTTACAATAAGAAGTAAAGACATTAATATATATAGAAATTACATTATAAGAAATGATATATTTAACAAAATAATCACTTACGGCCATCTCATGATCACTCTCCACGATGGAAATATTTGCATGTCGATGCTCAAGCATGCTCAAGCCCTATATAAACCATCCAAATAGGAATTAAATTGTGGATCAATAATGGTTTTATTTTTCACTAGAACTAACATCTATAACAACGAATGTAAATTAAAATTTAGTAATTTTCCTCATACCTCCTCTATCAGAGCCATGGAGGATTGTATAGTGGATGAAACACCGACATTCATTGCCCTTGTAACATTTGGAGGTGTTTCCCCAACCAACATCTGAAAATAAAACAACAAATTATTCAATCACAAAAAAGTTACAATATCGATCCACGTCATGACTTATAATGTATGAGATCTAATGAACAAAATTTTGAGTACAAGTATTAAACTATATATTTTTGGTAGGCCTTCGCAGTTTGATAGGAAGACCAAGCATGATGGGGAGAAGAACACATACTCCATTGTGAAGGATGGGAAGACTTACAACCTTTCGCCTCTCCTAGAAGAAGACAAGGCAAAGCATGAAGGGCCTAGTGTTTTGATGGTGGGTGAGAAGGAGTTCATGAAGACCTTGAAGGAAGGAGGAGGAAGAGGATTATTCCTGATTATGAAGCCAAAAATTGAAGCAGATCTACCCACAAAGAAGAAGGAAGATGCACCAAAGGAATTCCAATAGTTGTTGGAAAGGTACACGGATATAACGGTGAATGAATTACCTAGTTCCCTACCTCCCATTAGGGATATAAGCCACCATATTGATCTGATTCCAGGGGCTACATTTCCCAATAAGGCTGCATACAAGATGACACTTGCTCAAAATGAGGAGATTGCAAGACAAGTGCAAGAGTTGATGGATAAAGGGCTAGTGAGGAAGAGTTTGAGCCCATGTGTTGTTCCTAATGTCCTAGTACCAAGGAAGGATGGGAATTGGAGGCTTTACACTGATTCAAGAGCCATTAATAGGATCACAATCAGATATAGGTTCTCGATGCCAACAATGGAGGACCTCATGGATTTTCTATCAGGAGCATCTTACTTTTCCAAGATTGATCTAAAGAGCGGGTACCATCAGATAAGGATCAGAGAGGGGGATGAATGGAAGACATCTTTTAAGACTAATGAAGGGCTCTATGAGTGGTTGGTGATGCCCTTTGGGTTATCAAATTCCCCTAGTACATTTATGTGCCTTATGAATGAGGTATTGAGACCTTTCATTGGAAATTTTGGTGTAGTTTATTTAGATGACATCCTTGTGCTTAGCAGGTCTAAAGAAGAACATTTGAAGCACCTTGACATGGTACTAAGGAGGTTACAAGATGAGAAGTTTCTGATCAACATGGAAAAGTGTGAATTCATGAAGGAAGAACTAGTCGACCTTGGTTTTGTCATCTCCAAGGGAAGTTTCAAGATGGATCCTTCAAAGGTGGATGCTATTCTTACTTGGCCAACACCAAAATCCGTGGGAGATGTGAGAAGCTTCCATGGACTTGCAAGCTTTTATAGAAATTTCATCAAGAACTTTAGCCAAATTTGTGCACCAATCTTGGACACCATCAAAGGAGGTAACAAAGGTAAGTTTTCTTGGACCAATGAGGTTGATAAAGGGTTTGAATATCTGAAAATGTGAGTAGCACAACAACCTATACTTGTGCTCCCTAATTTTGATAAAGTTCTTACCATTGAGTGTGATGCTAGCAATCAAGCTATAGGGGTTGTTTTGAGCCAAGAAGGCAGACCGGTTGCATTTTACAATGAGAGGCTGAATGAAGCAAAGAGGAAGTATTCTTCCTATGATTTGGAATTGTATGCTATGGTCTAAGCCCTCAAAAATTGGAGGCACTACTTGTTACCTAAAGAATTTGTTGTTTATACTGATAATCATGCCTTGAGTTTTTTGAATGCACGGACAAACTCAGTCATAGGTACATGAAGTGGGTAGAGTCTTTGCAAGCCTATACTTTCACAATAAAGCATAAGAAGGGCTAAGCAAATAAGGTGGAAGATGCTCTCAGTAGAAGGGCACTTGTAGTGCAAGAGATCCAACTCCAAAGCATGGGGGTTGAAGCATTGAAGGATATGTATCATGAAGATTCATATTTCAAGGAGGTATACAATGTTTTTGAGCAGCATTTGAATTCTTTTCATGGTGAATTCTCTGAATTTTCATTGCAGAATGGTTTTTTCTTCAAAGGAAGCCAATTGTGTGTGCATAAATGCTCAATGAGGGAGAATATCATAAAGGAGAAACACAGTGGGAGTCTTGGAGGTCACTTTGGCCTTGACAAGACCTTGGAACAAGTTAGGAGATTTTACTATTGGCCAAAGTTGCAGGTGGATGTGAGAAGGTATGTGGAAGGTTGCACAATATGTCAAAGGGAAAAGGGAACTTCATCAAATGCAAGACTCTATCAGCCACTGCCCATTCCCAATAGGCCTTGGGAGTGTGTAAGTATGGACTTGTCTTGGGGTTTCCTAGAACCCAAAGAGGTTTTGATAGTATCTTTGTGGTAGTTGATAGATTTAGTAATATGGCACATTTTTTTCCTTGCAAATGTACCAATGATGCATCTCATATAGCAGGTCTCTTCTTTAAGGAGGTTGTTAGGATACATGGACTTCCTTTAAGCATTGTTTCTGACAGGGATTCTAAATTCATTGGTCACTTTTGGAGGACCTTGTGGAAGAAACTCAAGGAAAAAAATTGTCCTTTAGTTCAACATACCATCCACAAACGGATGGACAAACTGAAGTGGTGAATAGATCATTCAGAAACCTCTTAAGATGCCTTACCAAGGAGCATGGACAAGCTTGGGATCTAATTTTACCTAAGGCTAAATTTGCATATAATGACTCCATGAATAGGAGCATTGGTAGAATCCCTTTTGAAGTAGTCTATGGCATGCACCCTAGAGGGGTCTATGAACTAAGAGATCTACAAGGATTTGCTAAGAGAAGTGCTCAAGGTGAGGACTTTGTTGTTACAATAGGGATATTCATCAACAAGTGAAAGAAACCCTTCAAAAGAATGTTGAGAAGTATAAGGAAAAGGCATATTTAAAGAAGAGGAATGTCCAATTCAAGGTTGGAGACTTGGTGATGACACACTTGAAGAAGGAGAGACTTCCAAAAGCAAAGTATACCAAACTCATGATGAAGAAGATAGGACCTTGCAAGGTGGTCCACAAGTTTGGCCAAAATGCTTATGAAATAGAGCTACCTCCTGGGGTGGCAATCTCTCCTATCTTCAACATTTCTAACTTGTATCCTTTCAAAGCTTTTGTGAATGCAGGTGATGGAGCAGGTGCAACAATAATGGAGAATGAAGATTGGGTGAAGGAACTACCCCCCAGCCAACCTATGACTCTTCAATGCATCCTAGACACCAAGGAGACAAAGAAGACTAGAAGGAAGGTTTACAAGGAATACCTGGTCAAATGGAAAGTTCTACCTGAAGAGGATGCAACATGGATGTTAGAAAATGATATTAAACAGCATGGAACTACTGTAGAAGACCTAATCTCAAAGAGGACTTGAGATCTTTTTCTTGCTTGGGAGTATGGTGCAGGAGCACCCATGGGTCTAAGGGACCTAGAATAATTTGTCATGTTTTGTTTCTCAGTTTATGGATGGAATAAGGTCTTATGGACCATTTCAATGCTTTGTAGTAGGTCTTCTAGGTTTCTCGTTGAGTTTTTGGTCTTGGTGACCAACTTCTTTGTACAACAAACTCTCCATCCTCCTTTGTAAGTCTAGTGCATCTTGGAAAAATAAGGAAAAAGGATGCCTTGATGTATCTAGACACCTGGGGGGAGTCACCTTAATTTTTGACAAGGTTTTAAATGCCTTTGACACATTTTGGAAGGCTCTTTGTGGTCAAGTTGGTAGAAGTTGCTCACATTGCCTTAACTAGGCAATTAGAAGTCAAAGCATGAGATTAGTTGTTTTCCAACGTCTCTCTTTTCAAAATATAGTTGCAAGAAGTTTGAGGGAGTTTTTAAGAATTCAAATATGCCTCTCTTGGTTGAGGCAAGGTTGATGTTGATGTTTTGAAGAAGTTTCAATAAGAATTTTGTTGTTTTTCCTATGTTTTTGTGAAGAATTTGTTGATCCCGTACTTGGTACGGACTGTATGTTCACTTTCATGCTCCACACCCATAATGGTTGGATAGGTAATTGAATAATCTTTCCTTTAGCATTGGAGTGGTGATATTTCATTGAGTATCAAGGGAGATATTCCAATTTCTCTATCGGGTGGTCTGAAAACCCTTAAAATCAAGGTTTTGGGTGAAAAATGTATATTTCTTCCATTCCCATGTTGTAAAATTGCTAAATCTCAATGGGATGGAAGATATAAGGTTGTACTATCATTTCCTCAATTTTTTGGAGAACGGAAGGCTCATTGTTGGAAGTTGTGCATGAATTTTGGCTTGACATCTCTATGTGGCAAGCATAATTGACAAGCAAAAGAAATGAGTTTTTTCTTGATTTTGAAGAATCTGTTTAAGAGGCACTCAAGAATGGTGGAAATAGGTGTGGAGAACCTGTAGGAGTCTGAATGTTGGCTTTGGTGTGAAGGGGAGAGCCTAGATAGTCAAGACCTAGGTGTAGGTCTGTGAATTAGGCCTTTTGGAGTAGCGGTAGAAAGGGCCATTGTGAGTGATGTTTTGATAGTCAAGAGGAAGGGTTTTGGAACCTTGTAGGGGTCCATCTTAGGGGTCTGAATCCATAGGTTTTGTGTCTTAACAGTCTTCCTTGTGTTTTTTATTGTGACTGTCCTACCGGGAAAGGGCTGCAAGCCTTAAGAGAGAGTGAGGTCTAAGTCACCATAGTGATGGGTGTTTGTTGAAACCTAAATGCTAGAGGGTTGTTAAACCTTGTTTTGACTTAATGAGACATGAAACAAACGTTTTCAAGATTTTTGAGTGGTATAAGTTGTGAACACTATGTGTGTGGGGTTGATCTCTTAAAGAATAGTGGAGTTTAGGACTCATGAGAGTATTTGAGAGAAGAATTCAGTGGAGTGACTTTGCCATTTGTGATTGTGATTTTTCCTTCCCTGCCACTTTGCATCATTTCTAAAGCTTATGCAGGCTATTTCTATGGTGTTTGTGGTGGTGGCAGGAGTATTTAAGGTTTGTAAGTACCTTATGCAATAAACCCTCCTTTGTAGGGCTTGATTTGTGCATAGAATAAGCTTAGTCAATAAACATGATGTGAGTAATGTCTTGGAAGTTAGATGAAATGATTGAGGTGTAAATGGTTGATTGTAGTATCTTGGTCTTGAGGAACTAGTTGGTAAAAGTGAAAATTTGGTGAGTTGTTTAAGGAATTGAAAGATTCAGATCTCTTTATCAGGTTTTTGCTTTGAATTCATATAAATCAATGATGACAAAGGTGTGTTAGGATCTGATGGATATAGGTTGTAACATGAAAGATTGGTTTTTGGTTATTTTTCCTAGGTAAAGAAAATTGAGTGGAAGGGTGCCTTGGTGAATGATGAAAGAGTGGATTGTTTAGTGACTCTAATTAGGTTTCTTGTGCACGGATCAGTCATTTTTGTTGATAAATAAAATGTTTGAAGCTTGAGGATGATAAGAAGAAGTATTGAAATGAGTTGGCTTTTTGTTGCCTTCTAGTTTGCAAATGAAACAATGTGATTTTTGATGAAAAGAGAGAAATTTTAGTTGCTTATTCAATTTGATCTTCTCCTGATTCAATTGGGTCAGATGTTGGTGCAGGAGCACCTAGGTCATCAAATACTTTTCAATTTTGCAAAAGGGATGAGTGTTCAAATTTGTATTCAGTCAATCACAAAAGGTCATGGAAAAATGATGTAAAGCATGTTCAAGGTCATATGAGATCTTATTTTAATGTATTTAAGGTTATGGGTAAGTTCTAGGTGGTCAAAGTGGGAAAATGCAAACAATGCAATAATGCAATATTGTTAAAAGTTGTTAAATTGACAAAAACAAGGAAATCAGGCATATTAAGGGTTAAAAGGGATAGTTTCAACCGATGGAAAGATAGATATGGAAAAGGAAATATCTTTAAAAGGAATGTAAAGGCAAGAAAAAGCAGAAGTTTGTGTTCTTGTAATTAGATTTTGAAATAAAAATTCCCTTTCTCTGAGTTTGTAGCATTACTCTGGATTGTTTTGTTTTCTTGTGTTGGTAATTTAGGAACACCCAAAGTTAAATCATAGTGTGAATAAATGTAAAGAGGAGTTATTTTCCAATTTCAAGAGTTGGACTTGGTTAGTTTTAGGAAACAAAAGAATAAGAGGCAGTTTTCAGTGCCTAATAGAGTCTTTTTAGAAGCAAGTTTGAGAGTCCAATAGGGTTTTTCTTCACTACTCCACCAATTTAGGTCAAGCAAATTGGTGGAGTAGGTTAATGTTAGGATGTTTTGCATTTTTTGATGATTTAAAGTGCAGGGAAAAGCAAGAATACCATGGCAGAGTTGTTGCTACACTGGAAAATAGAGGATTTTCCTACACAGTGATGCTATAGTCATGGGTCATGAATAAATAAAGCGTGAAAAGGCTCGGAAATGATGTAGAAGGTCTTGGTAGACATAAACAATCATGTTCTAGGTGGTGGCCAGAGAAATAGAGGTTTGCAAGAGTATTTTTCATAAAACCCTCCTTGATTTGTGCTTTTATACCCTATAAACGAGGGTTTATTGGATCAAAACATTTTCATGGTTTTCAATCCCTATAAATGGTAAAATCTTGAGTTATAAGACATGATTGAAGACTCTTTTGAGGTTTTGATTGATTTGGAATGGTTTTGAAGGGGTATCCTTTTTAAAATAGGCCTAATCTACTAGCCTTTCTTCAGAGGATAGTCTGAAATCTAATGATTTTCTTTATGTCAAACGTCTAAGAACTTTGATATGTTGTGATGTGTTGGAAAGTGTTTCTAAATGTGCATTGATTTTTTTAATAAGCTTTGAGATAGGAATGTAACTACCCAATTCAATGGTTGACGGACCTACTAGAGGAATATGATATTGTCTGATCAAAACAAAGATGTTTGTTTAAATAGTGGAAAGGATGATATTGAGTGCTTGGTTACTATCAAACTAATGATATGATTGATGTTACTAAATTTGGTTAAGGTGTATAAGATAGGTTTGGTGACTTTGATGGTTGGATGGGTGAGTATTATGAAGCCTTTTGAGCAAATTGGTGATTAACCACAAGATGATAATCAAGATTTTGTTGTAGCATGAGTTTGTAATCTGTAAATAGACTACTGTAGTCAAAATATGGTGAGTCTAGTGCTTGTAATGGACTGATAACAGTGAAGTATGGTTTAGTTGATTTGTTTCCTTGGTGAATAAATGAAAGGATGAATTGTTCAAGTGTCAATAATCAGGTTTATGTTGTTTTTATGGTGGTTGAGAATGATATGCATCTAATTGATTAAGTCAAAGTTTTCTTTAATATGGTTTTTGCTTTGAATGAGTCAATTGGAATACTGATTAGTGGAATGATGAATGATGGCCTATGGAATGCCTAAGAGAATTTGAGTGGATTTTGGTTGAATGAAAAGTAGATTTCTGATGAAATTATATTTGATCTTCTCCTAATTCTATTTGGGATTGAAATCCCTTGAAGAAATAATGTTGATGGTGTTTGTTGGATGCTCTGCATCATATGTACCCTGATGATTGAGTGTTTTGATATGATGCTCTACATCACTAACTACCTTGTCTATGCTATTGCTTACTATTATGGTTTCATAATTTTTTTCCAAGCATCCATAGTTTGTCGTGTTGGTGCACCTTTGCAAGCACATGCCTCCATGTGAACTAATTGCATCATGCTACTTATGTTGACTTTCTAAACAACTATATTGTACAGTTGAAATTTTGTCATCTATCAACATCTAGTTATTAGTAATGGAATTTGAAGTAATGCTTTGAGTTTGAATGATGTGTAATGAAACGTAACCAACAATATGAATATAAACTACACAAATCTATTAAGTAGAATTCATTAGTTAAGTTCTCTTTATTCTATTACCTTCATGTACGTTTGAGTGAATCCACTGGCACTAGGAGGTGTTTGCTTGAAACTGCCAATATTAGCCTATTCAACATCCAAAATCACATGTATTAAAATACCTTTCGTAAAACAATGCTATTAACATGTAATAAATTTATAATTGTTTACTAGTTACATACCCCACTGATAGGTGTACTACAGAAATAAGTAGGTGGAGGACCGGTGTATCCAGTCTCAACACTGTGACCCTGCAATTTTATTAAAATAATAAAACTAAATTAGTTAGTCATACATTTTAGAATTGAAATTTAATAAATTAAATTCAATGAACATGCTGAATTTTACCCGACTATCAATGCCATATGCACGATACAAAATGTCAGCCATCCTCTCCATCCCTGTAGCAGCATACGGATCTAGTAGTAGCATACGGATCTTGCGTAGCAGCATACGGATCCTGCGTAGCAGCTTCCTGAGTGTCGATGGGGTCATATGAACAAGTCACCCCACAAGATTGACACACATGGGTTCAAAGGCCACCACCCGAAGAATCCCCTAGATGGCATTGTACAATATGGCTAGTATGATGGATGACACTTTGGTTCAAAGTGTTGATCGCCTGCAATGTCTCTACATTGGCACTCTCCTTCACAATGGCAGGCATAACAATGTGCTCACGAGGCAGCCTAGTGAGAGGTCGTCTCCCTTGTCGTGTAGGATCCGGCTGTGCATCGGGCCTATCATGAGCCGACCCCCCACCTCTCCCTTGGAATTCCCTCATATCAAAATAATTTTGGATTTAGTTCAATACAAACTCATTGTATAGTTTCCTAAGAAAATATTGGGGGACTTCACAATTGTTGCACGGTGGGTAATCAAAGACCAAGTACCACCTATCATAAAAACGGTTCCTAATCTCTTGGTGGTGGAACCAATGAATAGGAAACCTCTTCACATTGAGGCTAAGATTTTGATTTGTTCTAAGGTCAGTGAATAAAGAGCACAAATCACCTTTAGTAATTTTTAAATCTTTTACTTGTTTATATGATAGTTTATCTGGATAATATGCCCTAGTTGTCTGCCTCCTATCTTGCCATCCTGTTAGTTGTTGGGTTATTGAATCTAAATTTTTTAACATCTCTTTCATTGAATTTTCTAGTGTCATTCTTTCTACAGTTGAAGGATTTGGATCACTCAACCTACTGATAAGATCCTCAATTTGTTTTTTGTTGTTTTTCAATTTCACTCCTCAAATTTTGTTGAGTGCCAAGAGGGTGTTGAGTGATTGGTGAGGGAGGTTGATTTTGTTGAGGATTTTGTTGAGGAGTATTTTCTTGTTCTTCTTGTTGAGGATTTTCAAGATTTGCAGGATTATTTGCATCTCCTACAAATTAAAAAAAAAACAATCAAATCTAACCTAAAACAAACAAAATCAACTTGAAACTAAGAAATTTAAAACAAATAGCAAACAATACTTACCTCCTGCACCTCTTCGTCGTCATGGAGCCATCTTTGTAAATGAAAAGCAACTATTGTTGATGAATTTTGTAGAATGCCTCCTCCTAAAACGCGAGCACGAAAATGAGGGTTTTTGGCCGTGGGCAGAGCAGAAAAACAAAGAAGATAAAATGAATAGCTTTCACTTTTTTTTTTGCTTTTAAAATGCCATAACGCGAGTGCGTTATTACGCACTCACATTATGGAATTTTCAATCTTTTTTTGAAGTTGGCCACAAAAGTGTAACCCAACTTCATGCACCCACCCCTTCATTTTTTACCTTTCTTGGAGGACATTTCCAATGTCCTTTGTTTACCAATGGCTATCTTGTTTGTAGTTTCTCTCAACCTAGCTTGTCTCTGGCTAGGTATTCTAGGTTTGGAGTCACCTCCCACATCCGAAGGCTTCTTCCTCCCTCTTTTCTTTGGGGTTACCCAGTTATTCTCTTCAACAGCTTTCTCCTGATTCAATCCCTCTAAACTAAAAGTTGTCTCTTCAATTACTCCAGTACTCACATCCTCCCAATTTTCACCCTCTTCACCCATAGTCTCACCAGTCCCAACAAAACCCACCTCCAATAGGGAGTCTCCTAATAACTCATCCCCCCAAGAGTCAAGCTAGAGGATAGAGCATGAACATCCAAAATCTTATCAACTGCCTCCTTCTCAGTCAGAGTAGGAATAGCAAGGCTCGAAGCTGGATCTACACTAGAAATCTCCATCCCACCAAGAGGATCCCCAAAAATTGGGGGTTTAACCAAAACTGGAAAGGCAAACTTGGCAGAGTCACCATCCACCAGAACATCATTTTCCAAAGGAGGGTGAGCATTTTCAATAGAGTCCCCCGAGTTAGGCTCCCAATTAAAGGAAGATTTATAGTTAGAGATAAGGTGGCCAGGTTTAGCACACTTTTGATAGTAAATGACAATATTTTCATAGCACATTGATTGGACCCAAGTACCGAACTTAGAGCACAACTTCACAGAGTTAGGAAGTGTCTTATTCACACTAATATTCACACAAAAGTAGCCAAAAACTAACCTGGATTTGGATCTGGTGACGGAGTCTGAAGTAATGAATTGTCCCAAGGAATACCCAATGCTTTTGAAGATGGATTCATCCTAGTATTCCAAGGGAAACCCAGACCAATGTCGATTTATTTAGATCAATTGCAAGGTCAAACCCCAACTTCTAACAGCATAATGCCAAACTATGCTTTCCATACACCCAAGGCCCAGTAGAGAGAACCACAACCAAGTCTTTTGAATCCATGAATTTGAAAAGGAAGATTCACCTGACATTGCGCAGATGTCCACACTTCCTTTGAGGCACCATTTAGAAGCAGCCCATCTTCAAACCATATCCACAGTGGGATGGAAAGAGAGAAAATGACCCACAACTACATTCTCCATGGAGGAGAGAATCCTATCCCTGACTGTATCAGAGATAGTGAAATCCGTTCTCGAAGCTTTGACTTCCTCTTCAAAAGGAGGTGAAGGATTTGAGCTATGTTTACCATTGGTCAGCACATCCTTCCAACCTTTAGTTTCTGGAAGAATCTCGACTGCCAGCACTTCCACACTAGACAAGACTGGACTCATGGGTGACTCTGAATGACCCAAAATCAAAGGAACAGACCCTCCAGGAGTGGCTCCTGAGGGACATGAGTTTGCATGTGACAAGGCAAGGCTCAAGTTAGGAGGGGATAGAGGGGGACCATGGGGTACCCCCATAGAAGAATTAACCATGCGCACAAGCTATTCAAAGAAATTAATCACTATTTTTAACTTATTTTCTCAAAAAAATTAAAAAAATTCTAATTCTAAAGGTTAACTTTGTTATGGCGAAACATCTGATGGTGTTGCTCAAAACGGCTCCCTGCATGAGGTCGCGGCATGCATGAGGGCTTCGCCCTCTTTGCATGCTCATTCTCTGTCCTTTCTCCGAGTCTGGGCCATGTTTTCTTGTGGGTGGGGTCTATTTAGGTTACAGGGGTTGGTTTCTCTCTCGGTGTGCTCTCTTCTCCTGGCGTGTGGGTTGTGGTTGGGGCAGAAGCATTCTTTCTCGATGGTTTCTCCTTGCTGTATTTTTTCTCTGTGTTGGCCACCACTTTTAAGTTGGTTTTGGCTCTCCTTTGGTCTGATCCATACCTAGTACAGGCTTCGCGAGTGTGGTTTTCAGTTTTCTTTCACAAAGTTTTGGGACTCGTTTTTGCATGGCTCAAGGGGAGCCATCAGGGGTCAAATCCCCTTTGGATTTTCGTGCTGCTTTTGGGACTTATTTTCCAAATCGTTCTCTGAAAGTTTTTAATAATAGTTTGTTTTCAAATGACTCAAGTAACGATGGATTTTTTCACATTGGGGGTTGTCGTATTCCAAAGACAAATGGATGCCTTGAACGTTCCAAGGAAAGGTCAGTGTTGGTTATCCAACCTGAATCGATTGCAGAGGACATTGAGTATTTCTCAAAACATGCTTTGCTCTACAAATTTTTGGGAATGAGGGTTTCGCTCCAATTTCTAGAATCATGGGCTCATCGCTCTTGGTCCCCAAAGGGTGAGATGGAAATAATGTTGTTAGCAAACAACTATTTCATGGTGACATTTAATTGCATGGCAGATCGCAATAGACTTTTTGAAGGAGGGCCTTACTTCCACAACCAAGTTGGTCTATTAATTAAGCCATGGCATGCGGGTTTTGATCCTTCAGAGGAGCTTCTGAATCGGGTACCGGTTTGGGTTTGCCTCCCTAGATTTCTAGTGGAATTTTGGTGCAATGACATTTTGCATCGAGTTGCTTCATTATTGGGAAAACTGGTGGGTCCTTCTCAACAAACTTTGGACAAGAAGGTAATGAATTTTGCTCGTATATGTGTGGAAATGAATTTAAATAACCTTATCCTAGATTCTTTGGAAATACGTGTGGGTTCATGCTCTTAGGTGCAGTAGCTTGACTACAAGACTTTTCCATTTCGATGTTGTATCTGTCATGAATATGGGCATCTGTAGAGAAGATGCCCGAAGTTTAAATCTCCAGGGAATTAGGTTGCTCAGCCTCCTCGTAATTCCTCAAAGGGGGACAAGGGTAAGGAGACCGTGTCAGCTGAGGTTGTGGATGCTGAGGGTTTTATTCCTACCAAGGCTCGTAATAGGAACCGAGGCCAAAAGAGGACCTTTAAGGATTGCTAGGATGGAGATTCCTATAACAGATTTGAGGTGCTTGATAATCTTGGTCATCAGGAGGTGAATCCGGGATTGTTGATTTTGGATCAGGGTGTTTCAAAAGGGGTTCATGAAGGAATTTTCCCAGAGCACATCCAAACTCCTTAGGAAATTGGGGTTGTCCAGTTGGAATCAGACCTGAGTATGGTGGTTCATGGGAGGACTGAGCCTTCTGTGGAGATGATGTTGGGGGAAGGAGGGCCCTCCAGCCCAATGGTGAAATCGAGAGCGGGCTTGGTAAAAGGGAATAAGGCTTCTCCTTCATTGGGAATTCTTCCGAAGGACCAAAAGAAAGGGGTGGTGGAGAATTCTTCTAAAGCGGGGAGAAAGAAGGATTTGGAGAAATTAAAGTTGATGGGGGAGTCTCTGGTGGAGGCTGGGTCGGTAAAGACTCTGGATTCACATTTCTCTAACCCTTCAAAATGAATGTCCTCTCCTGGAATGTAAGGGGCTTGAACAGTGGCCCTCGACAAAAAGTTGTTCAGGATTTGTTGTGTTCTCATTCTCTTGATGTTATTTTTCTTCAGGAGACTAAGTTAACGGTTGAAGGTATGATGGGTATGATTCCTAAACTATGGGTGTAGGGCAGATGCCAGTGTATTGGGGCTCATGGTAATGCAGGTGGGGTGGGTTGCTTGTGGAATCCATTGAAGATTCATCCTCTTTGGTGGGTGTCCTCCATGTCCTAAATCTTTGTGGTTGTTTCAAGTCTAGAATTGGGGGAAACTATTCTTCTCTCAAACATCTACGTGCCTACTAATTTCCCTGGTAAGAATTTATTGTGGTCTCATATTAGTTTTGTTCAGAGCCTAGCTCCTTTGTTCCCTTGGATTGTTGTAGGGGATTTCAATGCTATTATTGAGATAGATGAGAAGAAGGGTGGTGTTGCGAGATTGGAACCCTCTGCTTTCCTTTTTTGTGATACCATCTCTGCTTTGAACCTAGTTGACATTAAACCTAGAAATGGGAAGTATACTTGGAACAATAGGAGAGTGGGGGAGAGTTGTATTGCGGAGAGACTTGATCGTTTCTTAATGTCATGTTTCTAGGTTGGTGGAGGGATGTCTTTTGGCTCTGAGATTCTAGATTGGATGGGTTTGAATCATTGGCCTATTAAGTTTTTTGCTTCTTCTGCTCGGGTGACTCGGTCCCCTTCCTTCAAGTTTCAACTTATGTGGTTAAGAGATTCTTCTTTGTAGGTGCATATGGCTGATTGGTCAAGCGGGGGAAGACCTGCTTTTGGCACTGCCATGTATTCCTTTTCTAAGTTGCTGCAATATGTAAAATATCAACTTAAAAGGTGGAATAGGCAGTACTTTGGCAATATTTTTCATGCTAAGGTGGATGCACAAGCTGTCTTGGATGTTATCACTCGAGAGATAAGGGAGTGTGGTATTTCTGAGGATTTACTCAGGGAGGAGGCCCGGGCTGGAGGCCCGGGCTCAGAAAGCTTTGAAGGAGTGTGAGCTGTGTGAGGAAAAGTTTTGGAAGCAGAAGGCTAGAGTGGAGTGGTTATAAGAGGGGGACAGAAACATTGCATTTTTCTTCAATTCGGTGAAGGCTAGGAGACATGGTAATTCTATGCCTATTCTGGTAAATGATAGGGGTGACCTTCTATCTTCCTTGCAGGATATATCTAGAGAAGCTTCATATTTCTATGCTTCTTTATTTTGTGAGGACTCTCAAGATGTTACAGAGGAAGAAAACCAAGTTTTGGCTTGTATTCCCTCTTTGGTCACGAGGGAGATGAATGAGTATCTTTTGCGAGATACCTCGCTGGAGGAATTAGAGGCTACTGTTTTTCAGATGAAGAAAGGGAAAGCCCCATGTCCTGATGGGTTTCCAGTTGAATTTTATCAATAATTTTGGGACATCATTAAGTTGGACCTGCTGGAGGTGGTGCGTGAGTCTCAGAAAAACAAGCAGATGCTTCAGGCTTTAAACCCTACTTTCCTTGCTCTCATTCCAAAATGTGAGGGGGCGGATCGTTTGAGTCAATTTTGACCCATTTCTCTTTGTAATGTGGTGTATAAAATCATTTCCAAGCTAATATTCGAAAGGCTGAAGAGATGGCTCAGTAGGCTTATCTCTGAGGAACAAAGTGGTTTTGTGGAGGATCGACAAATTTTGGATGGGGTGGTCATTGCTATGGAGACCATTCATTCAATGGCATCCTCGAAAGAAAAGGCTATGTTCATCAAGCTTGACATGGCAAAGGCTTATGATAGAGTGAGGTGGTCCTTTTTGCGGAAAACTCTTATTGCTTTTGGATTTTCTGAGGAATGGATCCGGTGGGTGATGAGTTGTGTTACCTCCACTTCATTCTTGGTGTTGATTAATGGGGAGCCTACTACTCTTTTTAGTGCTTCTAGGGGTCTTCGTCAAGGGGATCCTATCTCTCCTTATTTATTCTTCTGGAGGAAGGTCTGGGTAGACTAGTGAAACATAATGTGGAGTTGGGTTTGATTCAGGGATGGAAGTGGGGAAATGACTTTCCTCCTCAGTCACACTTGCAATTTGTGGATGATACGACTTTGATGGGTCTGGCCAAGATCAGAGAAGCTTTGAATCTGCGCAAAGCCTTGGATATCTATCTTGTTGCGGCTGGTCAAAGGATTAATGAAGACAAATCCTCCATTTTCTTCTTTAATACTCTGCAGCCTATTCAACAAAGGATTTCTCATATCTTGAGGTTCCAGATTGGTTCTCTCCCTTTAACCTATCTGGGTATTCCTATCTTTGTCGGTAGACTTCCCAGAGAGTCTTGGTAGAATATCTTGGACAAGTTTCGTGCGAAGGTTAGCCATTGGACTCATTGATGGTTGTCTTTTGTTGGGCGGGTTTTGTTGCTTAAGTCTGTGGTGCAGGCTCTTCCTATTTACAGGTGCATGTTACAAGTAGCTCCAGCTAGGTTTGTGAAGGATATGGACTCTCTGGCTAGACAATTCTTATGGGCGGGTAGCTTTTCCTCATCTAAATGGAGCCTGATTAAATGGGATGTTGTTTGTAGCCCAAGGCAGGTGGGGGGACTTGGTTTGTGAAAGGCGAGTTGGTCTGGATTGGCGTTGGTTGCAAAGCTTTATTTGAGGTGGTGTGTGGAACAGGATCATAGTTGGGCTAGGATCTTATCCCACAAGTATCTTCCAGGGATTTGAAAGGAGGAGCTTCCCAGGTTCCCTCTGGTAGGGAAAGGCTCGATGATTTGGGGAACGCTTAAGAAAGGGGCTACACTAATCAAGGAGGGCCTGTTCTAGATTTGTAATAAGGGGGTTGAGGCTATGTTTTGGTTTGATTCTTGGGATGGTTATACGCCCATTCTACATCAGTACCCTAATTTAGAGGCTTTGTCGTAGAGCTTTTTGGAGGCCGATTAGTCTAGAGTGAGTGATTTTAAGAATTTTGACCTTGGTGGACAGGTGTAGGTGGCTAGGTGGAAGGACCCTGGTGAGTGTCATGTTCTCGGGTTGGAGGAGGATGGTATTGTGCTCCAGAATATCTTGGTTGGTCGTCAATGCAACTCCCTTAGGGATAAGGATATTCTAGCTTGGAGCCCGAACCCAAAGGGTGTTTTTACTATGGCTAGTGGTTATTAGGAGTTGCTTTCTCGTAAGTTTGGGGGGGTGGAGGTCCCTTGGTAGAAACATGTGTGGAACAAGTTTTCATGGCCTAAGTGTAATTGTTTTGTTTGGACTCTTGCTTGGAATAGATTTTTGACTTGGGAGAATCTCCGTAAGCGTGGATTCCAGGGCCCCTCTATGTGTGTTCTGTGTGGGTGCAGTGAGGAGGATTCTCCCCATTTATTTTTTCGGTGTTCTTATTCTATGCTGCTCTGGCATTGGTGGTGGGGCATTTGGAAACATCCTTGTATTCATGCATCTTCTCTTGTTGAATTTTGGACTAATCTTGGAAGGCCCCCCTCCCAAGCCTCTTTTCTCTAGATTTTGTGGAACATTGGTCCTACTTTCATCCTTTGGAAAATTTGGTTGGAAAGGAATCATAGGATTTTTCACGGAGAAAAGTTGTTGGCTCATCAAGTTTGGCGCAGAATTATTAGTATGATCCAAGAGACAGTGGAAGCTAAATGCGAAGTAACCCTTCCATTAGAAAGAAGAGATGATGAGATTGTGAATAGATTGGGGTGTAGGGGTTGACTCCAATCTCTGCCTGTGTTAAAAGAGGTAGGAGTGCAAAAAAGAAGGTTCAAAGGGTTGGAAGATGGATGCCTCCTCCGACGGAGTTTCTGAAGATTAATACTGACAGCTCCTCTAGAGGCAACCTGGGGCTTGCTGGTATTGGTGGAATTGGTAGAGACTGTACTGGTTCGGTCATTTTTCTTTTCTCCATCCATAAGGGGCAGAATTCTAACAACCTTATGGAAGGCCTGGCGATTCTTTGGGCTATTGAACGTGCTTGCGCCTTCAGTTGGTGAAAGGCTATCTGTGAATCTAATTCACAGATTATTGTTAATTTGTTGCTTGAGAAAAGGATGGTTGATGTTAATTGGCAGATTATGTTAGTGGTTAGATAGATTTTGCAAAGGTGCTCTACTTTGGAAGTGGTGTCTTTTGTCCACATCCCACGTGAATGGAATAGGGCGGCTAACTATTTGGCCAAGTGGGCTTCTGAGCATGAGGATGATTGGAGGATTGAGGGGTGGAGAAAGTTATCTCTTGAGTATGTTCTTGATCTAGAGAAGGTCATTGTTGATGATATGGAGGGATAAGTTGCAGATGGCTAGTTGGTTGGTGGTTTTGTTTGTTCTTGTTGTTTTGGATTTTCCTTTGTGGGAGCTAATGGGCTCTCTTATTCTTATGTAATTGTAATCTTTCGACTTCAATAAAGTTTTTACCCCTTTTATTAAAAAAAAAAAAGGAGTTAACTTTGTTATAATCATTGCATCCCACATATGAAAATGTTAAATGAGTAGTGGTCAATAGAACGCTCCAAAAAAATGCAAATAAAATTGAAAAACTCGATTTCACATAATCAAAAATAATAATTTCAAAAATTTGAAAAGTTAAAAATTATGCATTTTACTTTAAAAGAATGAAAATATAATTTATGAAAATAAAATAAATAATTTCAAATTTTGAAAAGTTAAAAATTATGCATTTTCTTTTAAAAGAATGAAAATTATATAATTTATGAAAATAAAATAAATAATTTCAAAATTTTGAAAAGTTAAAAATTATGTGTTTTACTTTCAAGAATGAAAATATAATTTATGAAAATAAAATAATCAATTTTTATTGGCTGAAATGAAAAATATTAAGGAGTAGTTACAAAAGCTTCACTATAATATAATATAATATAAGCATATAATGTTGCAATAATGATCTTCTAATAAAGTTGTATAAGTTGAATTATAAATTATTATAATTAATAATATATTAAATTGTGAAACTTAAATAGTAGCAATGTCATAGTATATATTAATTTTAAAATTGTTAAAATATATAGTAAATACATAAAATAGATAAAGAGCTATAATCTAATTAATTAATATTATTTTATTTTAGTTAAACATTATTTTATTTATTATACTTAAAATTGTTTTATTTTTACATTAATATTTATTAATTTTAATGGTTGTAATTATTTTTTTATTACTACTTAAGAATTATTTTATTTACTATAGTTAAATGAAAAGAAAAGGCTGAAAAGAGAAAATTACCATGTAGATAGAAGTTTAAGTGTATTATTAATATGAATATAATTTTTTTTGCATGTGTTGAATAATTAAGAGTATATATTGTAATTAAAAATTAAATGTTAAATATTTAAATTATGCAAACTAAACTTATCCACCAACAATGAAAACATTAGTTAATATGTTCATGGACAAAAAATTGTTTAAAATATTATCCACTAGCAATGAAAACATTAGTTAATATGATCATGGTAAACAAATTGCCTTTAAAAAATGCCAAAAACAACATTCAAGTTTTAATATTCCACACTTATATGTGAAAAATGATTAGTTTCAACTAAAATCCTCCAAACTTTGAAATTGAATATCTTTTTAAAAAATAAATGTTTTTGAATATATAAAACTATCATTTTAATTTTAAAATTTAATTTATTATAAAATAAAAAAATATAAATAACATGTTACAACTTATTTTTTAAATTTTAAGAGATCTTATATAATTTATTAAATTAATAATGTATTATTTGATTTTATCTTCTTTCTTTTTTATATGCTTTTAAATTTTATCTTCAAATTTGATAATGTAAAAGAAAATATGTATAATGAAAAATTAACATAAAAATGCCTTAAAAAATGTCAAAGAAAATATGTATGATCAAAACTTTCAAACATTAAAAATGCCTTAAAAAATGTCTTGAAAAAATGTCTTGAAAAAATGCCATAAAATAGTTTATACTCAGCATTCCTAAAAATCTTATCACTTAAAATTTTTTAGCCAATATAAATGAAGATAAATAATTTTGAAATTTTGAAAAGTTAAAAATCTTGCATTTAACTTTAATAAAATAGAAATATAGTGTATGGAAAAAAAATAATGAAATTATAATGAATTTTGAAGTAATCCATTTAATCACTAGTTAAGATCAGTGCCTCACCTATAGTTCCATGGCAGAACTAATAACATATTAACTCAACATTCTAAAAATCTGCTCTTATGGCTTAAATTTTTTTAGCCAATATAAATGAAGATAAATAACTTTGAAATTTTGAAAAGTTAAAAATCTTGCATTTAACTTTAATAAAATAAAATATAGTGTATGGAAAAAAAAAATGAAATTATAATGAATTTTGAAGTAACCCATTTAATCACTAGTTAAGATCAGTGCCTCACCTATAGTTCCATGGTAGAACTAATAACATATTTAAAATTGAGATAATATGTTGTAATAATGAAAAGTTGAAATTATTGCAATATTACAAACAAAATTTTATTATTACAATATTTCAAATACATGTATTATACCATTATATGACACTTGTTATAAAATATATGAATAAGTCTAACTATCTTAACATTAAATCATCTTAATGTATGAATAATTCTATCTTGAAATTAAATTCCAACTTAGTAAACTTAATTTACATATGAAACATACACACATATATAACTAGTACTTATATCTAAAGGAGGTTCAAGGATTACGTCAATATAAAACTATATGAATGTTAATATGTTAGAGAGTATGAGTTTGTGAAGGATTGCAAATTCTAGTTGTATGTGGTTGGATTAAAAAATTAATAATAAATTTTAAATAATGGAATGAAAAATATTTGCATACAGATTTAAAACATAAAGCAATGCAAATGGAAAAAAAAAGTTACCTCAAATTGACAAAAAATACTACAAATGGAAATAGAATGTTCCCATCCAGTTTTCAAATCAATATCTATCTAGTTTTTATAGGATAAGTGGGATTTTGGAGGCTTTTACTTGATATTTTGGAAGCTTTTACCATTAAACGATAGTTGGTTTACCATTAAATGGTAGCTAAAACTTGTTTTCCGATGACTAAACATGATTTGCAGATGTGAGACTTGTTTCAGAGCTAAACTAATTTTATTAATCAAACCAACGTTAAAAATAATCATTAAAAAGTTTGTTCCTTTAAACCTTTATTAAATTCCAATGTACTTTTCTTAAAAATAAGAATTTTTTTTTTTAAATTACATCACTAGTTAATATTAGTCGTTAATATTATCTTTAATTTTATCTCTTGTGTGTGATATATATATATATATATATATATATTGATTCTTTATTATAAAATGGTATTACTTCGAGAAAAATATAATTTTTTCATATTTTTACTTTGTAACATTCTTACTTTTTCTTGCAATAAATTATACAAAATATTTGGGTAATGACAAATTATAGCATAACATTTAAAATTTATTTTATAAATTTGTAAATGCCTTTAATATTAATCCCTTATAAGTTTCTTTCATACTTTAATCAAATTTCACAAGGATGATGTAACAAGATATGAAGATGGTGTAACAAGATGAAGGAAAACAAGATGCCTCAAGAATGACAAAGTAAAACTTTGCCAAGAAATATTTATTTATGATGATATTTTACAAATAATATTTAAAACAATATTTTAGAAATTTATTAACCCCTTACCAATTTATTTTGCAATTTCATCAAACAACACAAGGATGATGTAGCAAGATGAAGGAAAACAAGATGCCTCAAGACTGGCAAAGTAGAAATGTTTACTTATTATGATATTTAACAATTTTTTGAATACCTAATATTAACCCTTTACCAATAATTAAATATGTTGATATATTCATCCTCTAGTTTGTAAATACAACCTACTTTAAAAGAGAGAGGGGGTTGGCTACAAGAGTTTAGAGAATTTGAGGCAGCTCAACTCAACTCACTCAAATGGCATATCTAGCTTTAAATAACATCAAACATATTTTGTACATTGCACGAGCATCCTTCTAATATTGTCTTGCCCTTTTAAAGTGTGTAATGTCGGATATTAACTATTTACCATTTTTTTTTACAACTTGATCAACTTGCACAAGGTTGACATAACAAGATATGAAGACATTATTTCACAATGTTTTTTTTATTTGTATTTCACATTAACTCAAATTATATCTCTTTGACCATTTTGACTTAGACACCATAATGTACTTGTTAAATATATATTTGATATATAACTAGATGGTCTTGTAGCTTATACCAAGAACTTTATGACCTCTTGATTTCCAACTACATGTACAAGATAATGATAATCCATCTACTTGTTATGAAAAACATCAATCTAATAGGAGAAGATAGTTTACAATTTTTCGAGTTAGTGAAGGATGATGAAAAAGAAGGAAATCAATTGATCCAAATACAACAATGGCTTGAACTCCTTATTTGTTCCAACCATAATATAAAATTATGTATTTACTATGTAGCACCAACATTCAAATATTTGCATGAACACTCAGACACTTCGACTAGATTCAAGTAGTTAAATCTAGTACTCAATTGAAATAGATTTTTTCTATGTGATACTAAGTATGAACTAGGTGGCCACTAGAAGATGATGATAGTCATGGAGAGCACTTAGTGTAAATGTCATAGATTGTAATATTGTTCTTTTTATTGATTCTATATATATATGATTGATGGGCATTGTTTGGACAATAGCTTTGGAGAGCACTTGCTATAAACTTGATAAAATGTACCTTTAACACGATTTCATGCTTTTATGTTGTAAATTTCTTATTAGTAATATTATTTCACTTTTATCCAAGAAAATCTACTTGTTACGAGTGTTTGACTATGTTAAAATGAGACCACGATGTGTAAATTAAATGTTCATTTTTTGTGAAACTTATAGATAGACTACAAACATGTAAAAATTTCAAGGTTACTATTACATGATAACCATAAAAGTATACCCAAAGGATTCACCTACTCTTCCATGCAATGTTCTAGATATGTTACTCTCTAGTTGGTATGTTATCTAATTCGTAGAAATGATCAAGACCCTCATATTCAATAGTTGGGAATTCAACATTCAAAGAAATGATTATTTCATACTAGAATCCTCGAGACTGGAAGAAGCTCCCTTCACTATTCATGTAACAAGCACATATTGTATAGATGTTATTGTATTGCATCTCATACTGCAATGATGGGCTACATAAATTGGAAACAAGATTTTAAATAGGAATAATAAATTCTATATAGTTTGCTAGTTATCCTCTAGCTAATCATGTAAATCACTATGGAGACATCTTGAAAGATGATATGTGCACACTATTCAATCCAATTAAAACAATATTTTCACAAAATGATTAAATGTTTGAAAAATCACATCATTGATCTAGATTGTTGTGATTTTCCAAGGGTTTGAGTTTTACTACTTTTGAGATTATCCATCTAAAGTGAAAGTAAAGAATTCTCAAATTATTATAACACGTGCAATCATGGCTCATATATTTAGATGGGATCAAGTGATCGATGGTGCACTCCATCTTAAAATTTCTAGCTTATGTACAAACAACCTCAATGAAGGTCATTAGTGTGTGTTGTTTGTAATATCAAAGGAAGTACATATGATGATCATACAAAATCTTGGTGGACACCTCTCTCCACTTTTTCATAACCATCATTATTATAAAGATTATATGATATTACATAATTACACCTTTATTTCAGAACTTTATGATTTTCATATATTCCATACAATGTCTTAATGATCATTTTCATAGAATTTATAAATAAATTTCAAATAATTTAAAAAAAACAAAAATTCTACCTTTTATGTTATTATCATTTTCATTAAACACACATCCAATAACCAAAATATACTTTACAAATAAATTTCTAATATTAAAATTAAAATAAAGAAATAGATTAAAAACTTTACAAGGGATGATAACACTTAAAACTATTGCTAGAATAGTAAAGGTAAATGAGATGTGTATGATCTCCTAAGTACTTTCAAGTATAAAAAAGTAAAATAGGGCTCACATCCACAGCATCAGCGTTCATGTAGTCTGATTATTGGAGTGAACTCATATCCTCCTATTGTGTCTACTTTCCTCACTGCCAATTGATATTAAAGTATCTATTAATTATGTATATTGTTTTCTATGTTAGAAGGCGCAAATAATGTGGGATCAAAGGGGTACAATCTCTCCTTGTTATTGGCTAAATTTAGCTCATCCTTTTAAAAAGATAGCTGCCTATTGTTATGTGGAATTCATCCGTTTCGAACCCATTCAAACGTTCTCTTCTCCCAACATTTCAGGATTTTATTTCAGTTTAATAACAAGCCAAAATGGGCTTGTGGAAAATGCCTTGAAAAGTCTTGGAATAGATTTCAGATTAGCCTGTTCAAAGGCTCTTAGATTCATGTGGAAAAGAATTCATGATTAGTCAAAGAAATGTGCCAAACTGTGAGATATCCCCCCTTCTCCCCAAAATGTATTTTTTTCTTAAAACAGGTTGTGAATATCCAGATCTGAAACTGATTTAGATAAATATGCAGAACCGAAATGAATAAGATTGGCCAGTGTTGTGGTACGAGATTGCTGGAAAATTGGTTCAGAATGCTTACAACATATGCAATATTAGATCTACTAGAACCCATTACTTCCATTAAGCTCCCACCAGCATTCTGATATGGAATTGTACTTATATAATCTTCTATTATTTATGTTTTTTTGGACACATTTTTAATGAAAGTTTCTTATTTATTTATGTTGGAGTATTTATTGGCTTACAATTTTCCATTCTATTTTTTTTCATTGTTCTTAATGTACCTCTTTTTATTAAGATGGATTTGTCTCATCTCCATATCCCTTAAAATTTGAATGTCCAATAATTAATGAACTCGCTTTAATTAATCATCTAAATTTCTACAACTAGTTGAAACTTAAATAAATCTAAAAATTTTAGATCATTGTTCATAATGATAGTGTCATCAACAAATATGAGCTAAGAATATTATTGACTCGCCAAAATGGTTGGTGTAGACATTGAATTCAACATTACAACTAGCACATCTTTCATTTAAGAGAAATCTATCAATACACTCATACCATGTTCTTGAAGAGTATTAGTCCATAAAATGTCTTTTGAAACTTGTGTACCAACTACTCATTTTCTTCTTGTATGTAGCCTTTTGTTCCATATATACTTCTTCATTTAACAACTCATTTAAAGATGTATTGTACTTAGTTGATGTACATGAAGATCTAAGGTTGTTAGAGCCACTAACAAAACTTTGATGCATGCTATCTTGACTATAAGTAAGAATGTGTCATGATAATTCAAACTTGTAATTTACATGTGTGCCTTTGCCACCAATTGAATCGCCGAGCTCTGAAGAGGTCTATTGGTCCATCTAACCCATACCTTTTTTTGAACAACCATTTACACCAAACTATTCTCCTTCTAGGTGGAAGACTTGTGTTCCCAAGTTTGATTTTTATGAGATCCATTTTCAACATCCATTGCATGCCTCCAATCCATTGCATAATCACTTTCAAGTTATTGAACATTGAGTGGTTCATCAACTTCTACATAAAGTGCATATGATTCTTGTGCCTTTTGTGTGGATTTCCTTATTTTTAATATTAATATTTAAAGTTCTAGCTCACACTTGAATACGTTCCACATGTTGTATAGCTATAGGTTGAAGTGCTCTTACTAGTCTAATTGAAGTATAATCCTTATGTTTAAGTTCTCTACATATTCAATCAAAAATTTGTATTTTTGTAGCCTTGACATTCTCCACTACTATTGGTTTATGCAAAATCGAAGCTTCATAAAAATGACATCTCTCCTAACTAGAATCTCATGTGTTATGAGATTGTAAATTTTGTATCATTTGGAATCTAGGCTAAAACCAATCACTATGCATTTCTTTCTCTTGTAATCTAGTTTCTTTCTTTCTCCATTTGGTATGTGTTCATATCCTAGGCAAAAAAAATTCTCCAACTCTTAACATTTTTCTCTTCCATTCCATGATTCATAAGGTGTCTTCTTATGGAGTGTAGCAATTGGTAGCTTATATTGTACATATACATTTGTAGAAATTGCTTCATTCAAAAAAAACATTAGATAACCCACTACTTTAAAGCATGCATGTGGAACTGTCAACCAAACTCCTATTCCTTCTTTCTACAAAATTGTTTTGATATGATGGATAGGGAACAATGTATTTGATTTGATGAGAAAAGACATTTTTTTAAGTTTGTAGGAATTAATTTATTTTAGATTTTTTATTAAATGAGGAGAAAATTTTGGTAAGGTTTAGGTTGCAAACAAGTTTATTTAAGCTTGTATAGGTTAAAAAATTTAATGGTGAAATTAGTATAATTATTTTTGAGCCCATTGCAATGGAAATTACCGTAATGCATTATTTGTTTAAGTTTTGGGGTTTGATGATTTGTCTATATTCTTGGTGATAAATTAAAAATATTTGTGTCAAAATCCCTTTATAGATCCCAGAATTGGGACTCTTCTTTAGCTTAGACTAGTTGGGAACATTTTAAACTTTGGAGTTAGACTCAAGAGAAAACAAAGTTAAAAATTGAAAATAAAACATAACATTTTTGTTATTTTCCTCTATATTGGGATGTCCTTCTACATAAAGGTTGAATATAGTAAGCAAGAAAAGAACCATGAAAATCAATAGAGGATAGAAGAACAATAGCATTTTGATCAACCTTGGAGCACAAATGAAAAAAGTAACTATGTGAAATGGATACTTCCAAAAGAGGAAACAACAATAGAAAAAAATCTCAATATAGATGCTACCATTGATTATCAGAGATATATCTCTCCTTTCAAGCCATATTTAATGTAGAAAATAAACTACCCATGACCAAATTATTCATTGTAGCACCCCTCCATTTTGGCTCTTTTGATCGTACAGTGTTTTCTTGTTATGCTTTGTTCTACTAGTACTTTGTCTATGGTACTTGGTTCTATTTGATCGGAAATTTTTAAGCGATGCGTATGTTATATTTTGATGTGATGGAATTTTACTCTGATGTTATCATTATGGCCTATTTTGAATTAGCTTAGCAGATATTTAATTAATGATGCTTTATGCTTTTGAGTATATTATTGTTGTTAGACTCATCAGTTAGAAAGTTTGTATTGGTGAAGGGGATGGGATTGTATCACTCGCTTGCAAGCGCCCTACAATTCTGAGATTTCCTCTTCACGGTGTGTTTTATTATATCATATATATGCATGTTCGATATACTCTTTGTTCGCAAGTTGACAGGTACAGGACATCGACTCCACCTGATTTCACAGGTTTGAGCGTGTCCATTGACCAATGGCAATCGATTGGGAGATAGTAGCTAGGTTTTCCGTACCAAGTCATCACCCTGGTCATAGTGTGTCGTCGGGTTGTAGTCGGGTTTAGTTGTTTTAATGTTGCCCTTTTCACCTTGATTTTTATTTAATTTCAAATTTTAAAGGTAAATAAATGGCTTGTGTAGTTAAATTGATGATTAAATATATCTAGTTGTAATGTTAGAAATGTTAGTTATTTTATTAATTAATTTAATTTAATTAATAAAATAATATAATCTTGGATACTCATATATTAATTTAATTATATTAATAAAATAATATAATCATGACCAATAATTGTTTACCTAAAACCTAGGAAATGGCGAAAGGCGAGGAGCAGAAGTCTGAAGGCCAGAAGGCATTGAGAGGGAGAAAGCAGAGGCATGATACGCCAGAGGTGGGCATAGGACATCAGTGGGGACAGGCACCAGAAGCAGATACTCGAAGAAAGGAAAAATGGAGCGAGGAATTGGAGCGAACGGTTCCTTTTGAAGAATTCAGGGAAAGAATCAACAATGGATGGTCGGCATACAAAAAAATGGAACGGATTCCAAGAACATAAATGGATAGTCCCCAATGGGTACTGGAGAGCGGTATCTAGGTGGATAAATGCCATCCTTACTATCAAACCAGGTACCAACCGGAAGTCAAATACAAGCGAAGGAGGAATTGTGCATGGCAGGGACAAGGGCCTCCATGGGTGAGACCTAACCATTTTGCTAAGGCAAATGCTAACTAGGGAGGAAATTGGGGATTCAACAGCGATGGCAGGAAAAATTTCAAAAGACCGAATGGGTGGTTTGGGAAAAATCCAAGGGAGGAGAGGGACACAACCATAAATTGGCGCCAAGAAGACCATAAAAAGGCTCTACCAACCAAGTCAGACATGGAAACTGGATCGGCTAACCAGGGCGAAGCAGATAGTGGCAAGTCCCTACCAATACTGATTCCCTCCTTTTGTGTAAATAACGAAACTTTCAAAAGAACTCAAGAATCCCTACAAGAAATCGGAATGTTTGTTAAATGGGGGGGTGAGGGCTACAAGAGCAGGATAGTAATGGAAGAATGGTGTATTAAAACCTGGGGTGAGGTGCTAGAAGTGAAAGCATTGGAGAATAATTGGTTCCTGTTAAAATTCCCTGATCAAAAGAGGAGGACTAGGGCCTTAAAAATAGGACCTTATTTCCTGGACGGTGGTCAATTGTACCCTAAAGAATGGCAACCGAATTTTGATCCAAGAAAAACATGGATTGAGGAGAGCGTGGTGTGGCTGAGACTATAAAATATTCCCTCAGAGTACTGGATGGAAGAAATCCTAAAGGAGATAGGTAGGAAGATAGGCAAACTACAGAGTGTAGATAACATTCAAGAGGATCTGGAAAAAGGGTCCTACTTTCGCATTTGCGTATCAAAGACGTAGGGTATAGTATTGCCGAAGGTGGTGGATCTCATTTCCGAGGTGGGTTCCTGGAGACAGGAAGTGAGTAGGGAAGATAGCCTACAAATCTGCTCTAAGTGTAAATCATTGGAGCATGGAAAGAAGAAGTGTATGGAACAGGGTGAGGCCAGCAATACCATCCCATATAAATGGGAGAAAGAGTCAAAAAAGGAGAAGGAAATCAACTTGGGGAAAAGGCCACCAATCGAATATTGGGAAAAGGAATTGATAGAGTCAATAAGACCACCAAAACCAGAAACTAAGGAAGTAGAGCCGGGGGGAAGAAACTCAATGATTCCACAGGAAGGGGAGAGTCAAAAAACCTACGGGCCAGTTCAATATGATTAGTCTTTCTCCTCAGGTTCGGATCCCCAGCTTGAAGAAGGCTTTCCCCACCTCACAGACATCAGGATAGAGAATCAGTCGGTGGAAATCTCAGAAAGGAGGTGGACCGATCTGGAGCCAGAGGATCAAGAAGCAACACAAATGAAGGAACTCACCAGTTACAAGGATCTAGAAGAAGGGATGGAGGAAGGTCAGGATTAGGGTAGTATGGAATCTGAAACAGACTGTGATGAGAGCTTTGAGGAATACCAGGAGGGCATACTGGCCGAGAGAGGAATTGAACAATTCCCCTCGGCAAGGAAAACGCCAAAGATTAAGTCTGCCAGTCAAAGAGGGTGCAAACCTAACAAAGAAAAACTAAAAGTGGCAGGATCAGCCAAAGGCCAAACAAAACTAGGCCAAACAATCCTTCAAAACGGGAAGGGGCTCCCCCTTCCCGCGGAGCAATGAGAATCATAAGCTGGAATGCTAGGGGCTTGAACGCCCCTAGCAAGTGGTGCCACTTTAGGCGCCAAGTAGACAACAGTAAACCAATTTTTTTGCTGATTCAGGAGACAAAATGGAGTAGGGAGGAGCAGGAGAAGCGCGTGAAGTTTTGGAAAGGATGGGGAGGGATTTTTAAAGAGTCAATTGGGGCTTCCGGTGGATTGGGGATAGTGTGGAACCCAGCCACAGTGTCTTGTAAAATCGTAGAAGAGAATCAGAACTGGCTGATGGTCTTAGTAAGGATTTACCAGGGGAATACAGAATTCAGATTAATCAATGTATATGGCCCTATAGCCCCAGCAGATAAGAGGAATCTTTGGGCAACAATCTCGACTTCCCTAGAACAAATAAAAGATGAAAAAATCATAATCGGTGGGGATTTCAATGCCACCTTGAATAACTCGGAGAAGTAGGGAGGGATGAGAAGTCTAGTAAGATCTCAAATGGACTTCCAAGACTTTGTGGATAAGAATATGCTAAGGGAGATACCAACAAAAAATGGAGTATACACTTGGACAAATAGAAGATTGGGCCATACAGGAATAGCAGAGAAATTGGACAGATTCCTGGTGGTTGGGGACTGGAACCAGGGGTGAACATGTTGGAAGCCTCTATTTTTCCATGGAGCGGATCTGACCATTTTCTAATCCAACTTGTAATTCAACCGGATATTTTCAAAGGTTCTTCACCCTTTCGATTTGAAAAGATGTGGATGCGAGACTCAAATTTACTAGAGCAGATCTCAGTATGGTGGAAAGAAGTCTGGATTGGTAATCACTCACACCTATTCTCCTTCCAGAGGAAACTTTCCCATATCAAAGCTAAACTACGAGTTTGGAATAAGGAACAATTCAAAAAGATTTTTGAAGAAAGTGACAAGATAGAGAGTGAGCTCAGGACCCTAAATAAGAAAGTAATTGAAAAAGGTATGGGGCAAGAAGAATTCCTCAAGGAAAAGGAATTGTTAGGCACTCAATCTAAGATTCTGACAAGAATGGAATGCTACTGGAAGCAGAAATCCAGGGAATTGTGACTCCAAGAAGGTGACAGAAATATGAATTTTTTCCACAATTCAACCCTGGTCAAAAGAAATACAAGTAGGATCACGGAGTTGGTCAAAGATGATGGGTCTCTCGCCAAATCTGTGTAGGAGATCAACCAGGAGGCAATTAGGTACTTTGAGTCTTTGTTTAAGAAGGAAGATCAAATGGAAGGGAGTCCCAGGGAGGAGTTCATCAGAGGTATTCCAAACTCGATCTCAGAGGTAGAGAACAGAGAAATCACTAAACCAATATGTATGGAAGAAGTCAAGAAAGCAACCTTCCAGCTTGGAGCAAATAAATCCCTAGGGCCGGATGGCTTCCCGACCTTCTTCTATCAGACTTGATGGGAAATAGTCAAGGAAGACCTAGTCAAAGCAGTGGAAGAATCAAGAAGAAAAACAACAATGTTAGGGGCAATTAATCATACCTTCATTTTACTCATTCCAAAAAAGAAAGAGGCAAAATGCATGGGGGACTTCAGGCCAATCTCCCTTTGTAATACAGTATATAAAATAATAACAAAGGTTATCACCAAGAGGCTCAAGTTGGTAATTGACAAAATCATATCGGAAGAGCAAAGCGGATTCATTCCAGGAAGGTCAATTGTAGAAGGCATAATAGTGGCACATGAGACAATCCACACGGAAAGAAAGCTAAGACTTCCAAGTATGATCCTCAAATTAGATATTCTAAAGGCCTATGATCGGGTGGACATACAATTTATGTTAGATGTGTTGAGTGGGTTTGGTTTTGATAGGAAGTTAGTGGATTGGATTAGAAGTTGCATAATTGCACCAAGATTCTCAATTCTGATAAATGGGGTAGCCCAAGGTTTCATAGACTCCTCCCGGGGGCTAAGACAAGGGGATCCGTTATCCCCATTTCTCTTCATCATGATGGCAGAAGCCCTTGGCAGGAAAATTGGACAATCTAGGTTGGAGGGTTCATGGAAGGGAATTGAGGTCGCACCAACGGTGGGTGCAAGCACACATCAACAATTCATGGATGATATCATCCTTTTCGGCTTAGCCTCAAGAGTGGAAGCAAGGAAGATAAAGAAGGTGTTGGATGATTACAGTAGGGCTTCAGGACAGGCCATCAATTGGAGAAAATCAGAAGTCTTCTTCCTTAATACCCAACCTAACCTACAACGAGACCTTGCAAGGATCTTGGGTGTAAGACCAGCCAACCTCCCTGGGAGATTCCTAGGGATGCCTCTTTTTGCTGGGGCCAACTGTGTTGGCTTCTAGGACAGGCTAGTTGGGAACTACAAAAAGAAGATGGAATTATGGAAGGGCAAATGGCTAACTTCAGCAGGAAGGCTACTCATGGTAAAAATTGTTTTGGTAGCCATCCCAATATATTCTATGTCATGCCTAAAAATTCATGAGGGTATCATGGAACAACTCAACCAAATTATGAGGAAATTATTTTGGAATGGACCGGAGGAAACAAGCAGGGTTCCCCTATTGGCATGGGATAAGGTATGCAAACCACAGGCCTCAGGTGGGGCAGGAATCAGACAGTTGAAGGAGATGAATCAAGCAATGGGGGCTAAATTGGCATGGAAAATGTACACCAACAATCAAAAATGGGTGAGAATCTTGAGGAGGAAATACCTCAATTCAGATGATCTGGTGTGCATAGTAAGGACACTCAACCCACCAAGAGGCTCAGCAATCTAGAACTTCATCTGTGAAAGTAGGGATATCATCTGCAAGTATGTCACATGGGAAGTTCACAATGGTAGGAGTGCATCATTCTGGGAAGATTCATGGGAAGGGCACTCTAAGCTAGGTAGTATGTTGGGCCTGGCAACAACCAAGGTAGAAACAATCATGGTTTGGGGCCCGAAAGTGTGTGACTACGGGGGCAAAGTATGGAACAACGGAATTCTGCAGTGGAGATGGAAAAAATTAGATGTGATCAATGCCCCTAAGGATCAAAAGAAGGCCTTGGAGAGGATCTTGAAGGCCAGGACTATCCCCGTCAGTGAAGGGGAGGATGTGTTGAGATGGAGTGCCTCAGTAGATGGCGCGTATAAAGTAAAGATCGGGTATAAACTCAAGGAAAGGTGGGAGGAAGGAAAGATCTGGCCAAATGCAATCCTTTGGGGGGAAAATGTCTTACTGAAAGCTAGGGTGTTTACATGGTTAGCCGCATAGGGGAGGATACTAATATAGGACAGATTAATTAAGTTAGGTTTCAGGGGCCCAATCAGATGTATAATGTGTAAACAGCAGGCGGAAACAACGTCACACCTTTTGCTAGATTGTGTCCCTATGTCGAATACTGTTGGAAATATATGCTCGGGCTTCTAAGTTACCTGACCCCGCTATCGTAAAACCTTTAGGATTGGCTATCCACATGGCCAAGGAAGCTTCACAATGGAGTCTTCAGTAGCATCTGTCAAATAGTGCCATCCACGGTATCTTGGGAAATTTGGAAGGAACGGAACAGGCGTACTTCCAAGAGCAATCAATGAGTAGGGAAGCACTCGCAAGGCGCCTGGTTAAGGCAGTGGTAGAATTGGTAAATAGTGCAGCTAAAAAGATTACCTACCCAAAAAATGTGTTCTCTAACAGGGATATTGAGCTTACTAATAAACTCGATGGTCTGTACATCCCTCCCATTGTTGGAACTTTAGAAGCATCACAGAAGAATGAGCTCTGAAAAAGAACAATATGGCAAAAACTGCTACCTGGCTGGATTAAAGTAAATTTCGATGGCGTCTCTACTGGTAATCCTGGAGCGGTCAGCATAGGATTTGTGGCAAGAGACTCCGAAGGATGGGAAATAGCACAGCAGGCAGAGTTCATCAACCAGGCTACAAACAACATGGCAGAATTCAGGGCGACTCTGAGCGGATTCGAATTGGGGAAAAGCATCGGGGCATCGAAGCTGCACCTAGAAGGGGATTCGTTAGTCACAGTGAATGCTATCAGAAACAACTTCACCCCAAACTAGTTATTGCGTCGCTGGTTGCCATCGATATGGACCCTCATCTCATCTTTCGAGGAGTTCCAAGTCAGCCATGTGTACCGTGAAGGTAATACAGTGGCGGATAGTTTGGCAAAAGGAACGGTGGCGGAGGGTAGATCCAGATAGGCTGGCGGGTCTACTTTGTGGACAAGTTAAGTAGTAAATTTTGCCTGTTGTCGGGTCAATATGGTGATCTGAAGGTTGAAATGGTGTCGAAAGGCTACCAAACTCTATTAATGTCTACTGATAATATATGGTGCTAGCCTTTCCAGCTATTAACTTACCAAAATATATATATATATAATATAATCTTGGATTATATATATTTTATTGATTAATTAAATTAATTGTGAGTAATTGAATTAAGTTATCCATCTTGGAATTAAAAGTGTTAGATTCTTTTTGAAAAAAAAAAAAAAAGTTTTAAAAAAAGAAATTTTTAAATGTATGAAATTCTTTTGGAAATTTTTAAATTTAAATTCTTTTGAAATAGAAATTTAGAAAAATGAAATAATGAAATAAAGTCATGTTGAAAGAAATTTTGGGTTTTAAATTTTTAAAAAAGAAAATCAAATATCTCCAAATTTGCAATAACTATGGTGGATGGGATATTTTAGGGTATTTGACCAAATTTGGGGAAAAAATAGAGAAGGCTTTTCATTCAAAAAATTTGGGGCTGTGAGAAAAAAAGAAAAGAGAGTTCTTCATGATTTGTTGATGCAATTTGGTTTTTGGGTGAGGATTTGGAAAAAGTTTTGGAAAATCTTCTTGCAGGGAAGCTCAACTATCTTCTTCAAACTCTCCTTCAAGCTACAGATCACAAGTTTTCCTTGCTTATTGTTTTAGAAAATTGCATTTTCAATTTGAAAACTTGCTTGAAATCTTTTTGAAAACCCTGTTTGAATCTTGAAAATAATTTAGATTGTTGATGAAAAACAAAGCTTGCAACAAAAATTTTCAATTTCAACAATAGACAAATGGAAAGAAAGCAAAATGAAATTTGAAAACCTTTATTTTGGATTGGAAATAGTTCATATCAATTTGAAATTTAAACTAAGAAGTTGTGTTGATAAATTAGTTTTATTGCAAAAAAATTATGTTGAGAAGTTGCACAATTTGACTGTAAATGGAAATTTAGGTATATATTTATAATATATCTAAATATATATATATATATATATATATATATATATATATATATATATTCTTGATATATATATATATTCAAACATATATTATAAATAAATTTTTATCATTCTGGGAAATTTTATTTTGAAAAATTTGATACACAGCAAATTTCTTGTGCAAAAAAATAAATAAATAAATTGTTTGAAAATAAATTAATAAATAAATTTTATTTGGGTTTAATGGTGGGGGGTCGCAGCCATGCTGCACGCAATGGCTGGGCGCAGCCTATGGCTGCGTCCTTTCTCCCCTTTGGGGGCCCATGGGGCTAGTATTAAATGAATTCGCTTTTTTTTTAAAAAAAAAAAATCATTTTTTTTAATTATTAATATTATTTTATAATATATATATATTATATATTATAATAATTGTATATTATATATTTATAATATGTATATATTATGTATATATATAATATTATAATTTAAATTAATATTTTATTAGTAATATTTAAATGTATATATATATTATATATATAATATATATATGTTAAATATTAAGGAATTAATTTTATTGGTTGGAATATAAAATAATATTTGTTTTAGACATATATTTAAATGTTTTTTTTTTTAATATTTAAATATATGGAATTTTAAATGATTATTCTATACTCATAGAGGGAAATAAAAAAATGACTTTACTTGAAAAGTTGATTTTGATTATTATGGGTAATTGAAGAAATAGGGAGATAAATTATTAGTTTAAATTCCTCAATATTGCAAGTGTAATTTTAGTTGCTTTTGAGTAGTTGCAAACAATTTTTAATTATTTGTATTTGTTACATGCAATATGTCATTGTTTGGCTTGGATATAGGAAATCCTAAAGTAGGTGATTAAATCGTCAAATTTCCCTTTCTTTATGTAATCTCCCTCTTTCGTGTTGTTGGGCAATGGAGTTATTTGTTATGTAAGTCTTCCAGATTGGGTTTTCTTTTAATTTCGTGGGTTGTCGTAAAATGTTAGTCAACCTTGGTTTTTTCTTGGGTAGTGCATATAGATGTATCATGTTGTTTTACCCAGTTTTCACGAACGAGGATGGTTTGTGCCTCCTTTGGATTAGGAGTGGATTATGTGAATTGTGCCTCCTTTGGAAGGAGTGGATTAGGTGTTTTGTTGCCTCCTGTGTTTTGGGTGAGTTTTTCATTATGTGTTCCTCCTAGAGTTGGAGTGGTTTTACCTTGTAATATGCACTTGGGATTCCCTTGGTGATTGGTTTTGTTTGGTATGTTGTCAAGTAGAAGAGTGGCTTTTGTTAGGCGCCAGAGCCCAAAGAGATAAACTGGGTAACCTTTAGAGGTGGTTTAATCAAGCGATAACTAAAGCAATATACTTAGAAGTTTGGGTAGTATTTCACACTAATTAAGATAATTGAGCCTCACTCATAGACGCAAGTGCTCGTATAGGCTTGGGATGAGTGGGAAGGCTTGGAATGGCAAGGTCATCTATCTTGTCTTTACGAGAGGTATTTGATTCCGCATGAGTGAGTATGGGTGTCGGGATTCGGTAGAGGCCACCAGGACAACTCATAGTGGGGGCCGGAGCCTATTTTCAATCAGAATTCCAAGTACATTCACATATGCAATATTTACCCTACATAGTAATAGTAAATAGGTAATTACACAATTGGAGTGTAACAACAGGATTGGATACTTCTAAGATCTTTGCATCTGGAACCTCCATTGAAAGCATTGAATGCTCCTTCAAGTCAAAGGTATGTGCAAATATGCATGTACCTCCTATGCCTTTCAATGTTCTTCCTAATTTAAAACAACACATGGGTCTGCACCCAAAATCTCTTAAATAAGCAGAGGCATTCCTTGTTTTGGAATTTGGGGATGAAGTGTTGCAAGAAGAGGAATTTTTATTTTCTCATGCTTTAATATGTTGCTTTAATAAATTTTGGCCTTCCATTTTAGACCTAAATATTTGGATAAAGAAAAATTGGCATCCCTTAATGCAAAATGTTCCAAAAAAAAATTCTTAGTGCTCAGGGTTTCTTCATTGCTACTTTTGATTCCACCAAAGATAGGGACTCAATTTTTTTTTACCACCATTGGTCTTGGAATCAACATTACCTCTTTCTTAAACCTTGGCACCCAACCTTCAACCCTTCTTATGAATCCTTCAACATCATGTCGGTTTGGGTTCGACTTCCAAATCTTTCGCTTCAATTTTGGATCCATTCTTGTTTCAAATCTATTGGAAACTCCTAAGGTTCTTTCCTGGTTGTAGATAAGAAAACTACAAATTTTTTGCACACTAATATTTTAGTGCACTTGGACCTCCCCAAGGAACTTCCTGCTAATATGATTTTGAATGTTGTTGGTCGTTCCTAGACCCAACTATTGGATTACAAAGGACTTCCCTTTCGATGTAGGAGATGTTTTGAAATAGGTCATGTGGTTGCAACATGTCACATCAAAAGTAAATCCACTAAAAAACAGGCTTCATGGTAGAAAAACGCCCTATCAAAGCCCCCTGCACTTGGGAAAAATTTAATTGATTCTACTACTTCATCACTACCTCCTTTAACAAAACCTGATCTGAAGATTGTCACACTTCCACAAGAGTAGAAAGCAAACAATTTTGAGACTCATGCCTTCTCAAAGCCCCATCCACTTGGTCAGAAATTCACTTCGTCAAGGGCTCTAGCAACAAAATCTGATAAGAAGATTCAGAAATCAAACAAGTTTGGGAGTCAAGAGGAAGCTATGGAACAAAAGACTTCATCTTTTGAGATGGATTTGGTGGACAACCATTGGAAAATTGTGCAAAAACGTAAGAAATCTTATTTCAAATTATCTCTGGCATCTACCTTTTGCTCCCTGTTCACATTGAAGGGGATTAGCTTGTAGATTGTATGGAATTTTTGCTCTATTTGCTACTAGTTGATGTTGCCTAGCTTTTTCTTTGTAATTTCCTCATTATATATTAATATATTATATATAGGATTTACACCTTTTTCCTAATAAAAAAAATGTTATTACATATATGAAAATATTACAATATTACACATGATAATAAATATAAAATAATTTTACAAAATCAAACATAGTGGGATGAAATGTTGCAAATATAGGAAAACCTTGCAAAATATAAAAATGATTAAAAATTAAAAAAATTGTAGAATGCCTCATGATATTACAAACCCTAGGCAACTATGTGTGTAGTCTTGTTTAATGATAAGTAATGTTGAACAATAGGGAATATTATTATAAACTATTAAAGAAATCTATAGAGTGTCACATGACAATACACAATGTTACACAATAACCCATGACCTTCCAAAATCTTATACAATATTGTGAAATGTTACAATATATAAAACATTATTGCAAGCTATGAATGACTATTATGCAATGCCTATGTTTTATTTTGTTGACAGATAGAGTAAAAAAAAAACTCTAATATGATTATAGAGATTAATCACACTACATAATATAAAAGAATACAAATTGAAAAATAAGTATAATATTTATGAAACTCATTGTGAATTCAAGACTAATGTTGAGTTGTGCAGTCTAACATTGTCTTTGATCTATTCTCAAAATCTTGACAAAGCCCTTCCTATAGTGATAGTTGACTCTCAATGCTCCTAAAATAAAATGTATCATTGTAGTGGTTGTGGAAGAGTCAAAATCCTATTTGATATCAAATGTTAAACATGGATTGATTAAATGTAAACTGAAAATCATAAATTTTCAATGTCAAAAGTAAATGAAATGAATGATTTATAAATCCTATTTGTTATTTCTTGCACAACACACCCCATTTTATTTAGAATAAATGTGGGCCCCTTTTATTTTATATGTTTGAGTTAGGGGTTTTAGATTCTTGATTCCTTGTTTGTGTGATCTTAGTTATGGAGTCCTAGTTTGGTCACAAAGGCCAATTGAAGGATATACTAGTTTGACTTGGAATCAAGTGTAGCTTTTGAGTCGGTGGGATGATTTGATCTAGTAGAGTCCCACCACCTTATTTGATATAATTTCCTCATTTATCTTTAGTATCACAAGTAGATTTTAGTTTGATGATCCTAGTTGATTGATGTCAATTTTTTTCTTTCTCGTGAGACTGGTAATAGATGGTCTTGATTATAATTGCCTTTGATTTTATGATTCTCCCCTTCTTGGAGCATTTTAATAGTAGTTTTGAGTCAAATTCCTTTGCTTTAACGATCGTTTTGTTTGGCCTTGATGGTCACAATTTGATTGAAATGGTTTCATTCCTTGACTATAGTTTTTAGTCCCATACTCCTAGTTCTCATGCCTTAAGGGGGGCATTATACACATTGTTAGTGTTTTTTATCATTTGGGATGGCCTCTTAAAGATGCAAGTTGGTCATGGTTACACATGCCATAACAAGGTACTTAGTTCACTTTACGACACACTCATTGATTGGGAGAATACCTTAGACCCACATTAGTTAGACACATTAGTTGCTAACACATTCAAAATCAAATAAAATCCTCAATATAACTTTAAAATCATTTGAAAATAACTATAAAAAAATGATTTGTATCATTTTAAATCTCTATCATCATCAAAATCTAATGAAAATCTTATGAAAACATATGAAACTTACCGTAAATGTCTTTAAAAATAACTAAAACTCGTTAGATCCAAAAACATGTATGTTATATTTATATCTAAAAGTAAAAAAATTGAGGACACATAACACCTTGCAATTAACCAACACATAATAACCAAACCACAAAAGATATAACTCTAAATTGCCTACAACCTTCACCATCAATGGATTCATGACCTATTAGTAAAAAAATACTAAGTTCCAATAAGCCATTACCTTTCACCAGAAATTTGACTGTCCAGACTTTAAAGAGTTGATGGCCTCACAGAAATTGATGTGATGTATTCCCAAACTTCAGGCATCTTGGTGAATTAAACTAAATTATAAATCCAGACCCAAGCTATTAAAAACCATGTATTCACTGCTAAGTTAAGAAAATACATGGGCCCACAGAAGTTATTATACTCTAAATTAACTCTAGTCAACCAGACTATACTCGGTCCCTTGCATCTATGCCATATCAGCTATTTGAAATTTGAGTCATGAACTACGTATTAAGTCTCTGGAATATTATTGTTCTGCATTTCAAATTACTGGTCAATTGTAATTCATTCATGCTCCGGTGTCTACAATGTTGTAATGTATTTCAAATACAGACCCGAGAATATATAAAAACTGATTCACTGGACAGTTCAAGTCTGTATACTGCTAGAAGTCTCAGTTCAAGATATGTAAATTTCATGCTTAAACCAAAGACATGAGACTTGTACATGATTTTTAAACTAGACTTTAGTGGAAAATAAAATGAAAAGGCCAATGGGATATCAGCAATAATCTTAGTAAAATACAGGCATCTAGCATTTGAATAGTGAACTACGCTTGTGGAGAAAACTAAAGCTATGGTAGCCTAAAATTAGCTTAATGGCATCAATTGGTTCTGTATGGAAAATGAATTATATGAGTTTTTTTGGGTTCCTTATGATGTGTTACCTTAGCATTTGGTGGATTTATTCATTATTTTCTCTAAAGATGGATTAGGTAGAAAATATGTGTTTGTATTCTTATGAAAGCTTGTCCATTTAAACATAAGAATTGAATTATTATCAATTATTAGGATTTGATATCTTTCTAATCTTAAATTTCATACATAAAGGTCATGTTAGAATGTATACGGATAGTTGTGAGTTGAATATGATGATAGTATTTGTAGTCGTTTAGATCTAAAGTGTTGATTATATTTACTTTTCTAAATCATGTGTTTGGATTGAAATGTTTTTGTGAAGAATGTGGTATTACATTTGCATCGTGATTGCAAAACTATTTCTCAATAAGAATAAGATTACTTTTCTCAGAGCTATTATGAGAAAGAGCTACATGAGTAATCTTTAGACTTCATTGTTGATTTGTGAACTTAAAGTGATACCTAAATTTAATGAATGATTTTAGATCAGGTTGTGGATGAATGTTAAATCTAAAAACACTAATCATTTTGTACAATCAACTACATGATGTTTGAATGAACTCAAAAACACATAGGCCCCTTAAAATGGAACAATATCACATGATAACTAAGTTAGATCCTACATGGCTATAACTTGGTGATATAGACCTTGGGGAAGATTGCTTTCCTTTCAAGAGGTTGATTATTTTAAGACTTGGGTGTGTAGGAGTTTATGGCGAGTATGGATCCATACGTGGTCATACAATCTGCCGATCATTGTTTGTTGGGTGATATATTCTTGTACTCTCAACGGTATATTCCTTGTCTACACGTACAATTTTCTACGTGTCTACAGTTTGGTTTGTCAGTGTTCTTTTTACCTCTATACAACATACTGTCATATGGTACACATTTATTAGTTCACAAGCAGTGGTACAGATTCATTAATATATGATAGGTTTTAATATTAATAAAAAAATTATTAAAATTAATTTTATGCTTTTCGTTGACCATGTTTTATTACAGTTGATGGTTATATGGGGCACGGGCCCTTGGCTCCCACCCACATGGAGGGGGCTTGCATTGGGTGGCATGTGGAGCCGCCACCGGCCCATGCCACCAGCAGCCCACCAACTCACCACCCGCCTAGGTGGTGAGATTTTTTTTCTAACTACACCAAACCTGGTCACATGGCGAACCAACTACCAGCCCCTAGGGGGCTAAAATTTTGACCCCAATTAGTCTGCACATGCCCTCTTTTAGGCCTTTTTTTGTTCTGCCATAACTTACAATTGAGGAGGCAAATGAGATATCGTCAAAAAGCTAGTTTTGTTAATTTTGCAATGGTGTAGATTATTTTTAGAAAATTTGTTGTTTAATGGCATTTAATACCATTTGAAGTCAAATCTCCATTTTTGTCTCTTGAGCTCATATATTTTTGCCACAATCTTTGATTTTTACAATTCTTATAGGATTGGAAGGTACTGAGGAGCTCTACATTACTATACATGCACTTTTTCTTTTATCTATCCCAGGCATATTGTTATTTTAGTTTTTCCTTGATGGGTGTTGTGGAGATTACCTGGATATTTTGACAGTTGGGAGGGTGTCATTTTGATTTTTACACTTCATTTCAATTCCAAATCATTTATCAATCAATTGTTGTTTCACATATTCCAGGGTTGTGCCAGTTTGAGAGTTTTCCAGTGTTCCTTGGCATCGGGTCTATTGTTGCTTTATCATGATTCTGACTTGAGTCCTTGAGTGACTCTAATATGGTTTCTAGCATAAGAATTATCTTTCGTTTGCTTTCCTAATTAAGGATTCTAGTGTTACTCCACAAGGGTGCTTTCAATACTTCTTTGCAACACGTTATCTCAATATGGGATGGTTGTATGATCTCTCTTGTCATCATTTGTATGGAGGGAGATTGATCATATTTGTGATGGATCTTTTCATTGAGGGGGGATTGAATGGTCTCTTCTTCATCTCTATTATGGGGGGGTTTTCCTTAAATTGGGTTTTGGTCTTCTTATTCTTCAGAGAGAGTATTTTTTCATCTCTCTTTTGGGGAGGAGTTTTGTCTGATTGGTTTTTCTTATTTTCTCCATTTCTAAGAGATTGCATTTGTATTTGTACATCGGTACCTAACATGGCCTTGTAGTTGGGACCCATCTTTGTGTCATTTTCATAAGTACTCCCTAAGTTGTACTTAAAGGGGGGTGTTGGTGTAAATAGGTATTTTACCTATCTAGGTCCTATTTACATTGTTAAGTCCACTTAGGTCCTAGGAGGGAATCTTTCTAGTTAGCATTAATTAGGAAGGAATCTTTTTAGTTAATCATTAGTTGTCACTTATCTTATCTAGTTGGCATCCATTTAATGCTTGTGTCCTAGGTAGTTATGAGTTAGTTGTCTCATGTGATAGGATCAAGACACTTGTCATGATCTTGTCTAATCCTATTCCTCACCTTGCCTATATAAACAAGGCTTTAAATGTATAATTCCATATTCATTTTGACAATCATATTCATTTTGGCATTCTTGCATCCTTAGTCATAGCATGATATTTCTACCATTTCTCTCTTGTGGAAGTTATTATTGTCTTGCAGGTGATCCTGGAGTGTTGAGGAGTTCACCATAAACTCCCACAGGGTGAAATTCTCATGTACTTTACCTAAGTTGGTAAGTGTGTCAAACCACCCATCAATAGATTGGTATTAGGAGGGACAATATTTTTGGTTTATTCTATATCAGCCACATTGTTTAGTTTATAGATTTAAGCTATAAAGGAGGACTATTATTAATATCAAAGTCAATTTTGGGAGGCTTTGAGCTACTTTATATCACACATCATAGGAAGACAAGAGTTGACAAAGGGAGATCTAAATCAAAACACATTAAGCTAGCTAATACTTCACAAAGATTTGGGTTTCATATCTATCCATTTGTTATTCTTTAGAATATGCCAATGGTTGCCTTATTTGGTGTGGAAAATTATCCTCTTACTATTTCTAAAGGTTTGTATGATTTACCCAAGTATCTAGAGAAGTTATGATCCAAGTACATTCACAGAGGTATTAGGACAACAGAGGAGCTATCTAGTATTTCAAATATTTTGTGGTTAGGACACACATTTATTATAATGATATTGCTTGTATATTGTTTCCTTTCATCTTGGAAGAGGTTGCCTAAAATTGGTATCTTGGCTTACAAATGATTCCACCAAGGGTTTGAATGACTTTAAGATTATGTTTCTTAACCATTTTAATGTTCCAATCAATCCAATAGTGTTGTATTGCCAATTTGTAGCTACATGTAGAGATCCCAATGAGGCCATGATTATGAAAACACTATATTCCATAATTTATACACTAGGCTCAAATATCCTTATTCACAAATGGATTTAGTTGATGTCTAAGAATACCTTAGAGCCCTAGATCCATTGTCTTCAATGTTTGTAAGGTATTCAACTATATTAATTTATCTATCATGACATATGTTGAAGAAGTTAATATGGAACAAGAGATGATTCCACAAGGTTGTGGAGTAGGCCCATTACCTTCATTAGTATGACCAAGAATGTACAATCAAGTTACAATGATCCACCATGCATTAACACACAATACCCCACTAATGAATTTATTTCCAAATACTTTGTACAAAGGAAAAATTAAGATTTACAGTAAAGTACCATTGGATTATATCATGCCTATAAATCCACCTATTCTTACATGGACAAACCAATAAAGTAACAAAAATTACAACCCCATGGTTTCTTAAAAAAATTAGTAAGTTGGTATTTCATTTTTTTAACTCATGAGGATCTATAAATTATATAACAAACTAGTAAATGGATGTAGATAATTATTTGTTAGTATCATCACCAAACATGCAAGTAACTATGAGCAATATGAGTGGACAAGTGTTCTAAAACCAAATTTCAAGAACTAATTCTAAGATAGAAGACATTAGGAGGATGTTGAAAAAATTGTCTTTTCTAGTGGCAAACAAGTTTACAAAAGAAATCTAATTATGGTTTTTAGAATAGGAGATATGGTTTTCAAAGGCCAAATAAACAATGAAATACAAAGTCAAACAATTAGTCTAGTTGAATTAAGATTATGTACATGATCTATAAAATTCATTACACATCTACACATTCAAAAACAAACTTACTAGAGTTCAATCTAGCATTTGATATCTTTAAAAGGAGATAAAACTTTGAGATTGTGCCTTTGAATGATGAAAATAACACAAATACAACCCATAACAACTATGGAGTAGTGATGGTGTTAGACACATGAGTTTCCATTTGAGGATGACAATAAGTTAGAAGATAAATTTGATAAAATACAAGCATATCAACAATTTTAGCATGATACTAATTAAATGTTGAGAAGTAAAGGAAAGGGGCCTTTCATTACCTCCACTCCTCCAAACAACCTATAGGTACCACTGAATGACAAGGAAATTAATAATCATGTTCCATCTATGGGTGCAAAATCATCTTATTTGCCTAAATAAGGAATGAAAAATCCTCTAAATAATAAGCCAACAAATTCATTTAAGTCAAGTTACAACATAGTGGATGATCTTAAGAAGACCAAAGAAAATATCTTTATGTTTGATTTGTTACAACGATCAATAAAAGATAAGTTCTAATGAAATCATTGGCTAAACTAAAAAGTAAGGAAAAAAATCATCAAATACACATGTATGGACATCTACAAGGAAAATATGGAATCAACTTCATTTCTCTTAATTATTCATATTATTTGTAAGAATCTATGCAATTTTTTAGTTGATTTAGGTGCTTCAAGTAATGTAATGCCTTTTTCAATTTGTCAAAAGTTAGGTTGACTCACCAAATAAAATTAGAAATTAGTACAATTATACAAGAAGGAAGCTAATGTAGAAGGTGAATTGAACCATATACACATGTATCTATAATCATATCCTTAGATTCAATACTTCATTGACATACAGGTGGTTGGCATTCCAAATGCATATGAAATGATATTGAGCAAAGATTAGTCTAGGACCTTGAATGGATATGTGGCTTTTGATTTTTCTCATATGTGGCTCCCTTGGAGGGGTATATCAAATTAGATCTAAATTGATAGAAATCCATAGATGAAGCACTTAATCATTGAGTACAACAAGCCTAAGGATATTTCATACTTTGAGAATAAACTATGGACTTATGCATTGGAAATGAAGAATAAGATATATGAAAACATGTCTACAATAATTATTCAATCATTTATGAATAGTATAGTTGTTCCAAATGGTTCTAATTCTGATTTAATAGTTAAAATACTGGTTTAGGTAAAGTAAGAGGTGAAAAAGTCTCATGCAATACGAAAATTATGTTTATTGTGTGGAGGAAAGAAAAATACATCAACTCAAGCAACTACATAGGGTACAAAATAGTCATGAAAGGTTTAAAAATTAACATAAATATAGTATTATTACAATTAATGATAATTTTAGAATTTGATCAATAATTTCAAGTAAGATAAGCTAGTTTTGGGTGTTACAACCCATCTTGTTTATTTTCTATTACCTAACTAGTGTAGGATACATAGTGAAAAACATAAAAAAAAATTGTCCATCATTTTTGTAAGTTATTAAATGAGTATATGCTACAACTCATGTCGAAACCCTAGTTTTTTTGTAAGAAAGGTCTCATATAATTATGTGTATAATTCAAAAATGGGTACAAATTAGCAAGTAAATCTTTAAATTCTTGAAAATAACTCAAGAAAGTCTATATATAGTCTAATATATTAGTCACATAGTTATTACAACCAACCAAGAAAGATGATATCAGAATAAATTTAATTGAATTAGGGATGAATAATTCTAAAAAATTTGAAATCTTTTAGTGTACATGTCCAAGGAAGACCCAACAATAGTATATACATTATTAAATAGGCTCAAATCAACTAAATATTAGGTATGTACCATGGAGCTTGATGGCTTAAATTTAAAGCAAGGTAGTGGTGCTAGCATAATACTTGTTAATCTAATGTAGAAGCAATTCTTAGCAACTTTTAGACTCCAATTTGCATGCACTAATAACACTATTGAGAATGAATCTCTTATTCAAACATTCCTATTTTCGCACAAGAGGAAGTTGAAACATTCATAAATATTAGGAGGTTATAAATGACTTACTAAATAGGTAAGAAATTAGTATGCATGTAGTGATAAAATATTGGCAAGATATTGCAATAGGGCATGTGATTTGATAAAAGATTATGAAAAATTCAACATAAGGCTTATCTTATGAATGAAGAATTATAAAATTCATGTATTAACAATGGTTACAAGTATATTGCAACCAATTACAAAATTGAGGTTAAAGAGGTTTTCATTTGAGTTGTTCCCTATTTCATCAATTCAAAATAATGTTCATAACTTCTAGTTTTTTATTAGAGGTAAAATAGGTTTTGAAGGGGCCCCAAATCCCTTTACAAAAAAGAGAGCTGCTTCAAAAGATAAACATAAAGATCAACAAATAGCCAACAAGTGACAAACCATAAGCAAAATAGCTACCAAAAAGAGGAGCATAAACAACAACTACATATTCTTTAAAATATCATCAGCCTCCATATCACTGTCAATTATCTTCTGATGCACTTCCATCACCTTAGTGATCTATTTGGAAGGTATACTAGCTTTCAACTCAGTTTTATTGTGGGTCTGAGTGTAGGGACCCTTTTCACTTACCTCTTTAATCAAAACACTTGGCAGACCAACATCATTCCCAGCAACATCCATACCACCTGAAGCTTCCTCCATCCATTGCCTCGCCTTCTCATTGAGATGGTCAAACCCTTAGCTTCATTCCTCATAACAGACTTGCTGACATCCACAACCTTTTCCAATTTCAAATTAACCCATTCTATTTTCTCTTCAAGAGCCACAATTCTCTTTTCAAAAAAATTCTGCAGTTTTAACATTTCATCAGTAACAATTTTTAAAGCATCAAAAATTTGATTAATTTGAGCCTACAAAGAGGACTCTGAAGGGTTAGAAGAATCCCTTTCTTTACTAACCACCCCACGGACCTTCAGATTAGTAAGATTTGATTCATGGAAATCCAATTTAAACAGCCTAAACAGAGAGATGGAACCCTCTTTAGCCAAGCCCAACACATTAGGAAGATCCTCCTGGTTGAAGTTGAAAACATCTATTACATCCACCCCATCCTCCTAGGATTCCCCACTCAAATTTTTCACTTTCAATAACCTCTTTCCCTTTTTGACCAGCAACCGACTTCTTTATTTTGCAAAGAGAGCTTTCAATTTCTTCAACAATAGTTTTATTCTTCGCCTTCAAACCCTGATCTTGCATACCCATATTATCCTACCCACCAACAACATTTAGAGGCAACTCAACACCAATAGACTCCTCATGGACCAAACTGTTATTTTTCTTAGCCATCTTTTGGATACTCTCACCCTTCGAGCCCTTCTTTCTCTTAGACCTAGACATAGGAGGCTTCCCAATCTTCTCCTGAATATCAAATTTATTTCCTTTCTTCAGGGTAGATGACTCACCCTTCCCAATTTTACCACCAATGGCATTATCACCTGCCAACTCTTTACTACCAGTTTCATACTCCATAGCAACAAGGGTTCTTTTACCTTTCTTACCACTCTTTAAAGGAGTAGGAGGCTCCAAGTACACTTCCATTGAGGCTTCCAAGTCAGGTTCATAATCTTCATCAGCATCAAACTCGGTCTCATACTCCAAATGCAACTTCTTCTTCCTACCCTTAAGAGCCTTCTTAGGGTGACTAGGAATAACATAGGACTTAGTGTAATCTGAAATAAGGAGGATAAGGCCAACATGAAGAACAATTTTTTAGGATTGTGCCTTTGATCCTTAATTCCACAGTTCAAAGAAGCCAACAAATAGAAAGGAAAAGAAACCTTCTTTTTGTGCCTACAATAGTTAAGAAGAATAAAATGATAACTAGAGAGGACATAGAACCGTCCATCAAGCGTTATGTACCTCATAATTTCTTCGGTGACATCTCCCCAAATAACCTTAATTGAGTTACGATAGTATCCTACGCATTTAGCCCTCTCCAATTTCAGCCTTTCATCTTCCTTAAAGAAAATCTCCAGAGTAGCATTCAACTCTCTCTATAAACTTTCCTACCCTTAGTAGAAAGGCTCGTGATACCAGCAATAAGGTCCTTAGTTATGTCAAATTTAGTTCCACCCATCTTTAAAACCCTGTTATGCTAGCCCTTAACAAAAGTCTTTGTCACCTTTGGATCATGCCCATGAAGTCTCTCAATATAAGGTGTAATCCCTCCCAACTGCAGCCATTCCCAAATTTTGACATTGGACTTCAAAGTATGACAAGAGAAAGGCTTGACTCGGTTCCATTCTCCACCCATGATCACAAACACCGCAAACCCTAGAAGCTTGAGAAACTTGCAAAAAATGAGAAAAAACCTCGAGAACAATGCTATATAATAACCCACAATCCATGTGGAAATGGTAAGGTGGTAGAAGGTAATAATGATTCTTGAAGGCCACCCCTTACGGATGATTTTTAAATCAACAAAAAACAAGGCCAAATCCAAATCGAAGTCACACCATGAAGCAACCCGCCATGTAAACAGGCTCATGTGGAAATAGGTAATGATGAGACAAAACCCCTCCTTAGCATTTTTGAAAATCATTATTAAGACAAACAAGGGCATCAATGGGAAGGGGATCATCCCCTTCCCATATCCTATGTGTGCTAACCCTAGTGTTAGAAAAAACATCAGCTAAACCATTACCCTCTCTAAATATATATGAGATATAACATTCATCAAATGAATTCAAAATTTTCACCGCATCTAGGATGAGAGATTCAACAGTCCATGACAAGGGTGTGGTTTGCTTCAGGTGATTAATAACATTTAGAGAATCCCCCTCTAACCAAACCTTCTTGAATCCTTTAGATTGAGCAATCTTCAACCCATGGTAGGAAATTAATGTTCATAACTTCTATTTATTCAAATATGACAAGAAAATTATAAATTTAATCACAAGTATAAGTGTCTTCAAGTCACAAATCATTTATGGGTTGGATAGAGATGAATTTGAGGTGAATGAATAAGGGGTTCTCAACTTGAAAATGAATAATATACCCAACGGGATGGCTTCACTCAAGAGATTATTTGATGTAGATCAGATCAATCAAGAGAAAATATATTCTAGTTGAGATGGTGGCATGTTTGAGCCTTATATTTTAGGTAGCAACTATGAAACAAAGAATGTTCTTGTGAAAAAATATGCAAACAAAAAAAATAGGCATAAAAAAACCACAAGGATTATCATGAAGTCATTGCATGAAGTTATTAATACTTGAATTTATTTGACACATCTATCATGACTCATACAATTCCATTAAATCCAAATGAGAAATATTTTAGGCAAAGATAAAGATCACTAGATGCATTGCTTGAACCATTAATTTTTAAAGAGATGAAAAAGTTACTTTTAAGTAGGATCAATTTTTGATAAGGCACTCTATGTGTGTTGCAAATCTCATCCAATTTAGAAAGAAGAATGGTGAGATTAAAATATTTGACAATTTTCAAAATTTAAATATAGCTTCAAAAAATGATAATTATCCTTTTTCTTCATTGGATGAGGTCTTAAAAATTGTAAATGGTTAACAAATTATGCCTTTTGTGATGGATATTGAGGGTAAAACCAAGTTATGGTGAACTATAAAGATTGAATTTAAATTTTATTCACAAAAAATAGGGCACCTGTGTTGGGAATCAAGGTGTCTCAACCTTGGCAATTCCTAAGTTATTTATTTATTCTTATTTTACATTTTCCTATGGATAAATATCATTTATGTTATTAAATATTTATGTTCCATCAAAAGGGGCGTGATATTTTGAGTTGACACTTTTTCCACATGTCGGTGCCTTGAAAAATAATTTATTAGTTGTCAAAAGATGCCCATTTAGCGGTCTAGCATGGAAAGCCTATTTTTAAGGATGTTATGATGAATTCTATGACAATTGTAAAGGCTAAAATAGGGGATATCATTTTGGACGTGAGAATCATTTATGACATACGTAAGAGAATCTTTTCATAAGCTATTGATGGTCTATGATGCATGTTAGAGTATCTCCTATTTTCTAGGGATTCTTATAATGATAAGTTGTAAGAGGGTATAATGTCATGTAAGAGACCATGTTTAGCATGTAAGGGTTGTAAGGATTTTTACCATGTTATTTCAAAACCTTATTTTGACCCATGGTAATGTTTTATGGTGGTATTTTGAGCCCCCATGAGTCTATATATTGAGCAGTTGAGATGGAGACATTATGTGATGTTTTATAGGTACACAAATGTTGTTGGATTGGAGTCAAGATTGAGGAAGTTCTATGTATTGTAATCCCTTTGAAGAATAATATAAATTTTCCCTTTTTTCTTGGTGGAGTTTTTTACTTGAAATGGTTTTATCCATGTAAATCCTTATGTTATGTGTATGGCTCTTGAGTTGTGTTATTTCTTTACAGTCAAAATCATTTCTCCATTAATTTCTACAAGTTTATATTTCAGATTTGCAAGTTAAATCAGATTTCCATATTGTAGTGGTTGCCTTCATTTCTAACAACCTGCATATAAAAATATGTCATTTGGTTTGATCAGTGTAGGAGCTACATTTCAATGTGCCATGGACATAATATTCAAGGATCTTATTGGAAATACAATTATTCATATGGATGATTTGACCATGTTTTATAAGAAAATATTTGATCACATATCATAGTTGAGGAAGGTATTGTATTGAGGTAGAGAGCATGGAGTCTCCATGAATCCAAAAAAGTGCATATTTGGAGTCACTAGAGGCAAGTTTCTTGGCAATGTTATTTTTGAGAGAGGTATATCTATTGATATAGAAAGAGTGAATACAATTATAAAATTCCCACTACCATGTATCAAGACAGAGCTAAAATAATTCTTTGGTAAGATCAATTTTGTTCACAAGTTTTCAATAAGATTTGCCAATATTTTTAGTGCATTGAATACCATGTTGAAAATGGATTCACAAATTCAAAGGAATGCTAAAGTACAAGAGGTATTTTCAAAAATTAACAAGCCAATTACAAATTCTCTAGTGTTGATTAGTGTTGGTTAGTCTTGATTAGATGCAACCCTTCTACATTTATTATTTTTCCTCAAAACCTTCATTTTCTACTATTTTGACACAATATAAAGAGGAAGGAGATTAGAGACCGATCGTGTACATTATTTCACCCTTTAATCTAATGTAAAAGTGGGTTATCTTAACATTGATAAATATAATTATTTGAGAATACAGGTTATATGAATCATAGATGCTAAGATGACATGAGTAAACTTGGTCAAGAAGTTTATATAATCTAAGGTCATTCTTAGAAGCACTAAGATTCTCTTATTTATACATAAGAAAAATCTAGAAGATTTTGGAAAAATTGCTTAGATTATTTGGAAGTCAAGAGAAGAGAGTAATGTAGATTAAATGCATAACAATTGAAAATGTATCATATTGTTAATGTTCCAAGAGTAGTAAATGATGATGGGAATGTGGTTCAAGAACCTTATCATGTGTGGGAGAATTTTTTTATTAAATCATTCCCTAATTTTTATTAAAGTAAGAAAGAGTATAAGTATGTTTCAAGGAAAGGACAAGGAAGGTATTTAGTAGGAGTAGAGAATGGTTGGACATGATGAAGAGAAATTGTAATCTAATAGTGCAAGCATATTCAAAGGAAAAAGAGAAGGAAGATCAAGTGGAGGAGGAAGAAGAACCTACTTCTACTTTTACCCAATCTCCAAATTCCCTTCCTCATCCTCTCCTTACAACTTTAGTTCCACTTCCTTCTCATCTTAAGTATACATTGGTAGGGTCACCAAAGGATTTCGCACAAAAGACCTTGATACACTATCTCAAAATAACTCTCTCTCCATAGAGAACTTTCAATCCACCAATTTAAAAAATTCATACGAGCCTTCTCCTTGGAAAATATTTACCTTTCCACCAAGAACACCCACTCCTCCTAGCCTAGCTATGAACTAAGATGCATAAGAGGAAACTCAACTGTAGCAATATGAGGGTACTCAACAAGAATAAAATAATAGAAATAATAAGAGGGTACTCAACAAGAGGAAAATTAATAGCAACAATAAGAGGTTACTCAACAAGAGGACACGAAATAGAAGGACAGATCAACCACTACAGGAATGAATTAGTGGTTAAACTAGATCATTCAAAAGAGAAAAATGGAACCTTTTTTGGATAAATTTAATCTTGGATTTTCAATATATCTAAAACCTCCTCCTCTAAAAGGATCCAAAATAATGTAAACCATAACTATAGATGCACAAGGAGTTTGACATGCACATATCGTTACTCCTTTTTTTGATGTTCTTAAGATATATTTACAAGAATTTGATGTTATATTCATTATTGTTTCACTTAGAAAATCATCCTTAGAATAATTAAAACAAACAAATAATTCATCTATTGACTAGATAATACAAAAAAATGATAAGAATAGGGAAACCAAATAGGAATTGAAGGACAAGGTGACACATATCATTGCCTATATTAATAATTTGGTTGGTCTTGTCAATTCATTTGTCATAGCTTCATCTCCTTAATTTATACAAGAAAAAAAAGGAAATACCTATAATTAAGGAATAGGAGGATATTACAACAACTATGTGTGCATGAAATGATGATTTGCTTGCATTTGTGCATAGGATAATAGAGGAAGTGATAGTTGAATGTGATACATTTATTAAGGAGGAAGATATCATTAAAATGCTAGAGAATAATGTTGATGAGAATTTATTTGATATTGGAATTGATTATCCATATGTTTTTACTAAGGTAAGTAAAGGGCCAACACGATAAAAGAAAAAAAGAAAAAAATAGGAAACACTAATAAAGAGTATTATAGTCGACAACCATTAGATATGGGATTTCTTTCCATTCAGAAGCACTTTGAGGACCTTTCTTCTTATCCTTCTTCAGGATATCGTCCAACCCCTCCATCTTTTTCTTTTTCTTCTTATCAAGTTTGGTCATAACCACCACCACTCCCACCACAGTTCTCTTCATCAAACCATCAATAATTTTTAATAGTTTACTCAAATATTGCTCTAAGGTGACAATTTTTTATTGATAGAAGGCCAAAGACTCCTGTAGAATATCCCATTTCTCTTTGTAACTAGGACAATGAGAAAAGTCCTGTGAATTTTCAAATCTTTCTACCCTAACCTACAAATATTCAATTTCAACCATATACATATGTATATTTTGATCTTTATTGGCGATGTCCTCATTATTTCATTTTTCCTCAATAACCTCTCTATCATCTTCCTCATAAATTATGATGTTATTTAAATCTACAAGGGCCTCCACAAATTCTAGGAGCATAATATAAGGAGGGGAACGAGAAAGAGAGTTGTCATGGGTAAAGCCCAGTTTTTATTAGAGTACTCCTCATACTTACTAGGCAAAGAGTCTCCCTTGAGCCCTCCTCCATATCAACACTTTGAGTGGGAGTATTAAGAATCATATAGTTTTTAGGCCCTTCCAAGATTCTAGAAATCTTGGCAAACCTCCATCCCCCTGAATAAGTAGTAGCCTCCCTCTAGTTTTTCCCCATTTGAAATATCAATTATAGGGCTAGGAGGATTAGTCAAAACAAGAGTTTTACAAATATTACTCTTGGATAATTTACCTTTAGCATCCTAGACAAAATTCTTACTTTCAAGAAGAGGGAGAACAACAAAATTCCCTTTATCTAGAAGGGATAACAATATTTTTTCCAATTTTGACTCCTCATCGGTGGGATTCTTGATTCCAATCCTCTTTTTAATTGTTTTTCTTCTTTGAGGTAAGGGTAGGAGTATAAATCCTTATCTTAACATCTTTAAAAGCATGGGAGGTACATGGGGTAACTTCATTGAAAGAAATATAATTTTTCCCTTTATCCTTGGGAGAAGGGTTAAGGCTTTACCTAGGGATATTTGGAGGGCCAAGAGTAGGAAGTAGTAGTAGGGGTGGCATTGAGACTAAAATTTTACATCATAAACATCAACCCTTGGTGGAGGGATCCATAAGTTCCTTCCTCTATGCATTTCTCTAAAGAAGACAAAAGAAATAAGTATAAAATAATATATTTCTTGTGCCTTAGGTGATTCAACAGTGGGAAATAATAACCATGCATAATAGTAAAATGACCCTCCAAAGTGAAGTACTTAATCATATGGTAACTTACCATCCCCACGAAGTAGACGGGTCTTCATAGCTAAACCCATTTTGATGTCATTTCAGCTCCTCTCCCTCTTCCAGGAGCCAGTCAATATATTCTTGGTAAGAATTTTGACTAAGGTGGGGCACCTTATCTCCCTCACAACTCAAACTCATGGATTACGAAATGATCTCCTTTGTGACTTCAATTTTGATGCTGCCAAATTGAACATGACCAACATGCCAACTATTAAAAAATTGAGTTGTAAGGTCATCATCACATGCTTTCATATCCTTGAAGAAAAATTTTAAATCCCCACTCTCAAATATCACCTAGAGTTTAAAGTTCTTATTCAAAGAGAAAAAGATGGTGGTTTCAACATGTAGTCTCAGGCCACCCATTTTAGTGGACCTTTCTCCCCAAATAATCACTCTGAAGAGAATCATACACAACAGAAAGGGGACCAAAAAGAAACTAGCATAATCACAAGTATTGCCACACATAATAGAGATCTTAGAAATTAAATTAGTAAAATTTATTTTAAAGTCTACTGTAAGAATATAAATAATGGAAATGACATAAATGAGAGAGATTATCGAAAAGATCTAGAAATTGTGATAATTAATACAACCTTGCACATAATATTTAGAATGACTAAAGGTTTTAATTAAAACATGCCCTTTCTGAAAACTCCTATTCAACTTGCTTGTATAACTAGACATCATTAAACTTTTTATCCCAATTTGAAGCTAACTTTTAAGGATGGTAGTTATTAGCGATCTCCATTAGATTATTCATTATTTTGGATAATCTTTTTCCCACATGTTGCATGAATGGTCGGGAAAGAAAATAATAATTAAATGGATTTTAATGTGTGTATTATTATCCACCTCATTCAAATGGTAATCTTGAGGCAAAACTTTAATCATAAAGGAGAGACTAGCATACTTCAAACAATTTTAATGTTTCTTACACCAAGATCTAATCCTTAAATTTATATTAATCATTATCATCAACTCACCTTTTATAATTATATTTATGTTGATCCTTAAACAAGAGATATTTTATTTGCAACAAGAGGTTTTCATCAAATCACCAATGCTTCCAGTAGTTACATTGGAGGCCTAAATTAGAAAGAGCATCCACTAATTGTTTTCCTTCTCTGAAGGTATCAAAGATATTTAGATGGGAGAAGTTAGGTAATAGTGATTGTAGTGTCCCACCCCAGATGGAACAATCTCTATTGCTATTTTGCTCAAAATTTTAATTGATCGTAGCAATTTGACACATTGTCATTTTTTCAAATAGATGGCATGAAAACTGAACTGAATATTTCAAAGGATTGGTGTTTTCCTTTCATACATGAAAGACTTAGAAAATGGATGATTTGCACATTGCATTGTTTCAAACGTGGATTCAACAAAGGCATCCAAATGTGACACAATTCCAAACCCTTATATTTTTTATCAAAGTTAATAGCAACAACAATGTACTTAGGGATCCTTTCAACTACTCAAATAACATGGTGCAATGATAAATGCCATTCTTATCAACTTTATGAATGAACAACAACATTAGTTTATGCATTTTAGTAGATTTCAATGCTCTGATCACTAAAAATAATAAGGGTTGATGCTACAATAATGACAACACATTACAATGACAAAAATATACAGTTCTGAACAGCAACTATAAGTAGATTTACACATAATATTATTCTAAAACATAAGACAACAGTTTTTGAGTTTATATAAGATACATAGGTTCACATTGAAATGCATAAAATACTCGTTGTTAGCTTTCCAAGTTGATTCTAAATTGAAAGTAAAAGACCACAATGGTTGTAGCAGTGGATCGATGATTACAGCAGCAACCAACACCTAGTATACTTTCCCATCTCTCCAAATAGGTGCCCAGTTATCAACAATCAGTACCAAGGAATGGTGGCGGCTATATAGACAAGTCTACACCCTTTCCAACTTACCCGACACCAACAAGATAAACCACAACCCTTCTAAATACTCTTTTTCTGCACTTACAGGTAAAAGAATCCTCACACCAAACTGTGAATGAAATTTGCAATGACCTTACACAACAATAACCCAAAATAGATGACGCCACGATATCTTCAGCTGACAATATTTAGGAACAATAGAAACATAATCTTCAAACCCTTAAATATCAAAATATTACTATAGCATCACTATAGCGATACTGTAGCAACAGAATGAAAGCTTCTAATTTGCAATAAAGGTGAGCAATAATAATTATCTTCAATAACTTCTAATTTGTACGAGCAATCTCTGAAAATCAAACAAAACTATTTTCAGTTGAGCACAAATGTGACCTCCAAATAAAGCCACCAATATTTGCACAATCAAAGAGAGGGTGTGTTCTCTAAGATTGAATTTACAGTGAAACCCTAGGTTTCTTCCTCAAAGCCAAAGCTTCTTCAGAAAAGACAGAAAAGACAAGTGTTGAATGATTTCAAGAATGAATGAAATCCCTTTTCAAAATCCTTTATATAATATTTAATTTGCATTTGGCTTCATCTCATTTAATTTCACTTTAATTTTATTTACTTTTTCCTCCATTTGGTGCACAATATAAAATATACTTTATTAAACACTTATATCTCCCTTTTAAATAACACTTTATCACTTATAATAAAGTATACTTTATTTAATATATCATTAACACTTGTTTTTTGATATAACTTTATATCATCTCTTAAAGTGGGCTCCCAATATTTAAATTAAATGCACTTTAAATAATTGATTTCATAGTTCATTAAATAACCCCCTCATAATAAAGTCAATTAAATATTTAAATGATGTGTACTTTTTAATTAATTAATTAAAAAAAAAATTGTTGGTAATAGGAGTATTTTTATTGCTAAAAGGAAATTTACATAACTTCAGAGTTCATTTTCAGACCAAAAAATGTCACCAGCATAGAATTTTTCCTTGAGGCACATTAACATGCATAACTGCAAAAACTACCATCCCTGCACTACCAGTGTTTACACAATCTAGGCTAAATTTAAAACACCACCAAAAACTTTAAACAGTTTAAACTTAAACAACATATATACCCTATACAAAAACACCCACTTCTTGTCTCCTACAGCCTATCTAACTTCTATCTACCTTTAGACATATCTAAGACTATGAACAAAAATTTAAAATTTTCTTCCACTGCACGCTACCCGACACTTCATCGTCCTTGCTTCTTCACCTTCTTCGAACGCCTCCTCGATTTTTCCTTCACTTTCTCCATCCCCACAACTTTTTCCTTTGCTTTTGCAATGAATTCTTCGACCTTCACCAGCTCAACGAACAGTTTGAGATCCTTCCAACCCAACCTCGCTTCTTCCCTGCATTGAGCTTTAAACCTCCCCTCTGACCAATGAATAAAAGGAAGACAACCCTTTGCGTCTTCAAAGTCCTCAATCTTGAAAGGTTCATTCATGTCTAGCCCCACACCCAGAATATCCCATTCAAGAATGGAGTCCATTCCCACCAAGAAATTTGAGTGCACCAACCATTTCACCACTTCCCTAACATTTCAACTGACTCTCCAAGATCAAGAACCCAAGCCACCATCATGGAGTACACATCCATGTTTGTTTTGTAATGGTTCCATAGGATTCCAAATTCTCTTTCGAGAATCATTCAAACACATTTTACTAGCCTTTCATCCTCAATAAGGAACAAACCTGTTAGCCGCTTCGCTGACGTATTCCCATAAAATGGTCTGAGCTTCCGCCTAGATAGAAATGTAAAATTGGCCTCCATTTTTGCTCTACTCACCACTACCTTCACCATGAAATAACTTCACTAAAATCCTTCACCACACCTAACATGCTTCTAACAGCGAGACTGAGGAAATAAAATGATGGCTTCTTGGTTTTTCCACTCCAAAATAAAAGCTTGTCATCCTTCAAGCCCATCGCCACCCTTTCAAGCGCTTCAGCCATCTTGTCACAACTATGACAAATCTCCTGGCTTCTTATTTAATGCGTTGTACCTTCAAACCTACGCTCAATCTTCCAAATTAACATTCCTCAAGTCCTCCAATTTTAGTTTTCCAACTTCACTAAATTTTAAGGCCCATTTTGATAAAACATCTGCTTCAATATTTCCTAACCTTTTAATGTGGCTTATTGAAAAATTTTCACATGTAATTAATTCATTTCTAATTTCCTTAATAAATTTTGGAGGAGCCACACATTTATCGATCCCTTCATCACAGCTTGGAAAATTATTAAAGAATCCCCTTCGAGATGAATTTTTTAGGCTCCCAAGCTTTTTCCCAATCGAACCGTCATTAAAGATGCTAATGCCCTGGCTATATTGTTAGTCCCATCTTCCAATTTCTTTGCACCAAAAGCTACCACCTCACCCCTCCAATCTCTAATGATGAACCCTACTCCTGAAGGTCCTGGGTTCCCTTTTGAGGCTCCATCGAAGTTAATTTTCCACCATCCTTCTTTTGGTTTTTCCCATTTTATCACTTCAGATTCATTAATAGTTGGTTTAACCCTGCTAGGCCCCTTAACAAGCTAATTAATTAATTATTATTATTATTAAAGTACAACTTTAATAATAATAAAAATTCCATAACTTCCACAATAATGCATATAATTCAATTTTATCTACTCTAGGAGGTAACCCACTGCATCCACTGTGCATCTAGGTGTCTTACTAAAAATAGTAAGGTTGGCCTCTAATACTCAACCCACTTACTATAAATAGTAAGTGTATAAAAATAGAGCCAATAACCTCTGAATAACTTCGCCTCAGAATATACCAAGAGTTAGGAGAGGAAAACAATGCAAACTGCCACTCAAGAGTGAGATAACTCCAACACTGGACCCTCTAAACAACATCATTAGTCTACAAGGGTAAGGTGATAGGCTAATCCATTGATAAACTGAAACGAGCTAAAAAGGGGACATTACAATGATCTACCTAATTTTCCAAGGAGGGATTAAGAATTTCTTAAGAAAATTAATGTTTAGCTCAAAGCCTCCTTCTATTTCAATTTTCTAGAAACCTTTAAGACATGCTCCTTTATACCTCACCAAGTAGCAATTTCCTTTAGTTCATTTTTTGTATTCCCACATTCTTAGAAAATCATTCAATTACAAACCCTTCTCATCTCTTAAAACCCCCCTAGTCGCAACACTTCCAAGGTTCCCCTACTACAACCATCAAAATTCAACTTTATCCATCCTATGTCTAGATTCATCCATTTGATGTGTTTTCTTAGGGTTATCTTATTATGCTTCACATTATTCATGGGTTAAGTAATCCCCCAAAATATTGATTTTAAATTCAAGGGGTGAGGAAGCATGAGAGATTCTCTTAGTTGAATCACATTAATATTAGCTTTGATGTCATTTTTTATAGATTGAAAAACCTCTTTGTTGTTTCTCACTTCCTCTTTGAATATTCTATTTTTTTGCTCCTTTGAAATACCCTAGGTAAGGAAAGGGGGAATTTGGTTCCATAATTTTGTTGTGACATGATTATAAAAATGATAATTTTTTATTCAACTCGGGATAAAATATTTTATAGTTGTTGAGGCAATCCAAGAAACCTCAAGAGAAGTAAATAACTCTTCCCACACTTCTTGATTAAAGCTACAATGTAAGAAAAAATATTCAATAGATTTTTCTTCCACATAATAGAGGATACATTGATTAACAAAATTAAATCCTCTCTTCACAAGCTTATCAATTGTTAGAATTTTATTATGGCCAACAATCCACCAAAGCAATTTATTTTTGGAATCATCCTATGGTTCCAAATCAACTTCCAATTGAAAGATGACATAGGAGAATCATTTACAATCTTTCTATAAGTTGAATAAATCAAGAAACAACCAGAGGAGTTGGGAGACCAAATTATTTCGTCTACTCTAGAGAGACTAAAAAAAGTGTAATCTCCTAAATTCTTTATGAATTTTATTTTTACCACACCATTCCCAATATTCTAAAAAATATGAGTGGGGAAATCCTTTCATTTTGGCCTGTAGCCCTTCTAACCAATACAACCAAACAACTTAGATCCATACAGTCTAATCAAAGGATCCTTGAAGATAGAAAATGAAGGGACATTGGACAGGTAGAATCATCACACCATGTATCCTCTTAGAAATTGATACTTTTTCCATTCCCCACACACCATCTAATCTCTTGTCTAAGAAAGCACCTTGTTTTCAAAACATTATTCTATATTACTAAACCTTTAGAGATAGAAGAGGAGAGAAAAAAGTTGTTATTATCTACATTTGTTGGGTATTTAGCTTTAAGAATATTAGCCTGCTCTTTTTCATTCAAAAGAAGTTTCCAACTAATTTTAGATAATATAGCTTTATTTAACTATGCAACCTTCTCATGCCTAAACCTCCAAACTTTTTGGATTTATAGACTATATCGCAATTAACTAAAAAAATAAAAATCTTTGTACTTGTCCATAAGATTTTTTTTGTATTTTCTCTATACACTCCACCATAAAAGTAGGAATCTTGAATAAGAATAAAAAATATACATGAATATTTTGAAGAGCTACATTAAGAAGTTGATATTCACCTACTAGACTAAGGAGTTTTCCTTTCCACCCAACATGTTTTTATTGGATCCTTTCCACAATAGCATTCCAGTAGTTATTGGGAAAATTCTTAGTAGCAAAAGGTAAACCAAGCTAAGTAGCAAGAAGATCAACCTTTTGACAGCCCAAAATTATGATATTTTATTTTGGAGATTTGCTTCAATATTGAAAAATTAGAAGACATTTTTATCATAGATAATATGTTGACTACATAACTGAGCATACCTGCTTAATAATTTTTTCTACTATTTAGCTTCCTGAATAGAGGAATATCTGAATAAGATAGAATCATCCAAAAATTGTTGGTGGGAGGAAGGGGATTGCAATGAAATAACTTGCACAATAGAAGAATATGATATGAAATATGTTGTAAATACTTGATAATAACTGAGAGTAACAATCCACTTCGAGGGGGAAAACCTCCAAATATCTCCAATAAGAACACAATTCACAATATGATGATAAAATAAGACTCACAACCTCCTATATATACCTATTTATGCTTAGGATATCACCCAGTCCGACTTAGATAACCCTATATAATCCCTATGTCAACCTCACCAACTAAATAATAATATAATATTGATAATATGACTTAATTAGGAGTTAAGATAGCCACAAGCCGACTATTCATATCCCGATGTACTCTAATGATAAGGGTGTAGCATTCCCCCCTCTTCAAATAAGCATTTTCCTCAATGCTATGCAATTTTGGATGCTTTTGAATGAACTCCTTGTCCTCCCATATGGCATATTCAATTGGTAAATTCTTCCATTGGATGAGATACTGAGTGATTGATTTGGTCCTTAGCTTCCTTGTGCATTTTTTAAGAATACATTTTGGTTCCAATATGATTCTTCCTTCTTCATCAAGCTCTGGTAATATTGTCTGAGTAGGGATATTAGTCCCAATTACCTTCTTCAAACAAGAAAAATGAAAAACTAGATGTATCTTTGTTGTTGATGGCAATTCAAGCTTGTAGGAAACACTACCTATCTTCTGCATGATTTGATATGGGCCATAATATTTTGGAGACAACTTGTTATTCTTTAATTGTTGCTTCAATGACATTTTCTTGTAAGGTTGCAATCTCAAGAAAACCTAATTGACAACATCAAAACTTCTTTCACTATGGTGTTGGTCTACCTACTGCTTCATTCAATTTTGTGCCATGGATAGATTCTTTTTAAGTCCTAAAAGTACTTGTTGTTGATGAATCATGTGGTCCTCCACAGCATGAACTCTTGGTGACACCTTCAATGATGATGTGATGGAAGGAGGATGGTATCCATACAATGCCATAAATGGAGACATTTTTGATGAACTATGGAAGGAAGTATTATACTGGACCATTCTGCTAGTGGTAGCCAATCTACCCATTGAGACTGCTTATCTGAAGTGAAACAACATATATATCCTTCCAAACACGTATTAAAAACCTCTATTTTCCCATCAGATTGTGGATGGTATGAAGAACTGTGATCCAATTGAGTACCCAAATATTTGAATAAATCTATCCAAAAGTTACTAGTAAAGATAGGATCGTGGTCACTAACAATAAGCTTAGGTATACCATGTAGCTTTTGAATATTCTCCAAAAATGCCTTTTCCACTACTTGTTGTAAAAGGATGTGATAATGCAAGAAAATGTGCATATTTAGTGAGGTGATCCATTACTACCATGATGACATTCTTACCATTAGATCTTAGAAACCTTGTAATGAGGTCCATGAAGACCTTTTCCCAATGTTGGCTAGGAATAACTAAGAGTTGCAAGAGACCAGGTGTCTTAATTATCTCCCCTTTATTTCATTGACAAACTAAACATTTTGCCACAAATTTTTGATCCCCTTTTAGCCCTTCCCAAAAGAAGTCTTTCTTGATCCAATGATATGTCTTCAAAAATCTTGAATGACCACCCAATGGAGACTCATGTAGCTCTATGAGAATATTTTGTTTGAGAGAGGAATTCTTGCAAAGATACAATCGCTCTTTATACCACAAAGTATCTCCCTTCCAAATTTTTTTATCTAAACTACTAGGATCATTTTGTAATTGTTGAATGAGATTACTAGTAGCCGCATCATTTTTCCACTCTTCTTTGCCTTCTTCTAGCCAATCTTCTTGTAATATTGAAAGGGAACAAAATAAAGATTCATCCTTCTCATCCTTCCTTGATAGTGCATCTGCCACAACATTTTCCTTTTATTTCTTATATACAATCTCAAAATCATATCCCAACATCTTAGTAACTCATTTTTGTTGTTCTTCAAAAGATAATATTTGTTCCAAAAAACATTTTAGGCTATCATGATTTGTCTTAACCTTGAAGTGTCTACCCATTAGATAAGGCCTCCATTGTTTTACTGCATGAAGACTAGCTAGCATTCCCTTCTCATAAATAGGTTTGAGTTGATTCTTACCCTTTAATTGATGGCTCTCAAAAGCAATGGGCCAACTCTCCTACATGAGAACTATGCTTATACCATTTTCTTAAGCATCACAGTCTACAATAAAATCCTTTATGAAATTGGTAGTGGCAAGCACTAGAGTTGTGCACATAGCGTCCTTTAACATTTCAAATGTTGAATTAGCATATTCATTCCAATAAAAAGAGTCCTTCAATAAAGTTGTGAGGTGTGCTACTATACGACCATAATTATTCATACATATTCTATAGTATCTAGTCAATCCCAAGAAACCCCTCAATTTCTTGATGGTTTTTGGAATAGGTCATTCCATGATAGCCATAATTTTGTTAGGATCCACCTTTACTCCTTTATGTGAAACTATGTGTCCCAAGTACTCCACCTCATTAAGACCAAATGCACACTTGGATGGCTTAGCATAGAGTTGATGCTCTTCGAGAACTTGTGATACTTGATCTACATGTTGAAATTGTTCTTCCCATGTCTTGCTATAAATCAATATATCATCAAAAACACTAATACAAACTTCCTAAAGAACTTTTTAAAGATGAAATTCATCAAAATTTGAAATGTAGATGGAGCATTAGTAAGACCAAATGACATCACCAAAAACTCATAATGACCCTCATGAGTCCTAAATGTTGTCTTACAAATATCTTCTTCCTTAATTTTAATTTGGTGATAACTGAATCTAAGATCTAACTTTGTAAAATACATAGCTCCATTCAATTCATCTAGCAAATCATCAATGAATGGAATAGGAAACTTATCTTTGATGGTGTACATCTTGAGCACTCTATAGTCCAGCCACATGCACCAAGTATCATTCTTCTTCTACACCATCACCATAGGCGAGGAGTAAGCACTTTGGTTATGTATGATAATTCCTGCCTCTAACATCTCTTCAATAATCTTTTCTATCCCGCTTTTTTGTATATGTGGGTACCCATAAGGCCTGATGTTGGGGGTTTGGTTCCCTAGAACTAGTTGTATGGCATGATCATGATTCCTATTAGGAGGAAGTCCTTTAGGAATATCTCCAAAAACCATTGAGTGATGCTCAAGTATTGCTTATAAATCTAGATGGGTAGGAGCAATAGATTGAGAGACTTCTAATGAACATAATTGGGCCATAAATCCATCAAATCGTTTCTTAAGCAACTTCTGCATTTGATGAGAGATAACTATTTGTGGGGACTTTTCCTTCAACCTTCTTAGCTCTATTTTCTTTCCTTTTGATTGGAATCTCATGGATAATTCTTAAAAGTTTATCTCAATTGTTCCCAAATTAGTAAGCCATTGTACTCCCAAAACAATATATGTTGCACCCATCGAGATAGCATACATCGGGCTATCAAGGTGATAATCTCCCATGGATAATTTAATGTTATGGCACTTTCCAAAATAGCTTACAATACCACCATTTGCAATCAAGACCTAAAATTTTGGAGCTTGATATATAAACAATTTAGACGAGTAGCCAATTTTTTGTTGTTGAAATTATGAGTACTACTCGAGTCAATTGACATGATTACTTTTTTATTCTTTAAGAACCCAACTACCTTGGAAGTTTGTGGGGCACTAAAACCAGAGATTGCATGATAATAAATGATTGGTTGGGAATCATGAGATTCATCACTTAAATCCCTATCACCCTCTAATATTGGTTCCTCCTCTTCTTCCTCACTCGGTCCTTCAATATAAAACAATTTCTTTTCACTACATCTATGCCCTCGAATATATTTGTTGCCACAATTGAAACATAGCCCTTTTGCTCTCTTCTCCTCAATTTGTTGTGGAGTCAACCTAGTAGGTTGTAGTAGTGAATGTGTAGGAGATATCCTTTCAATAAAATTTATATTCCCTTGCCTCCTACTAGCAAAATACTTCTCCACTTGTCTGCCATTACTATTTCTTGCAATAAGGATTGTGGTTGGGACAATCGTACTTCATATTTTATGTGAGCCTTTAAACCTCCTATAGATAGTTCCTTCATATTCTCTTCCTCCACATTCTTGACTCTTAGAGAAAGGGTTTGAAATTGTTGAATAGGTATAATGATGTCATAACCACCTTTTTTTTATTAGGAACATGAGGAATATCAAAGAACTGCTCAATTTGGCATAGCCAATTGGTTGAATCCTTGCCATGAAGCTTTCTCATATCCAACTTAGGTATGAATTTCCTTGGCATACGATTATTAAAGGATGGATCCTTCTTGAAACCCAAGTCAAGTCCAAGGAATTCATGTCCAACAAAAGCTTTATCTTCTACCTTATGAGGTGAATCTTCACCCTTACACCACATACCTTGAATAAATAATTTCAATTCACCAATTTCTTCCATAATCTTCTTCTCTAATGATGAAATATCACCCTTGAATTTGTTTACATTATTCTTATGGTTAAAATCCTCATTTTCTACTCCCTCATTCTTTGAAGATTTCCTTGATGTGGTAGCATTCTTTTTGCCTCTTGTTGCAGGCCTGTCATGATGGTAGAATTTTTTTTACAATATATCACACCAATAAATTTAAAATAATTTGAAAAGTTTAGTTTGACTTACCAGGGTCTAGGTTGCACTCTAATAGAAAAATCTCCCAAAAATTAGATGATTTGTAGCCTTGAGAATGATTTTTTCAAAAAACCTTAATTTCCCAATAAATCAATTATTTTCGCTTCAATTACTCTAAAAATTGTGCTCTAGCATCCTCTAATATGTCTCAAAAAACCCACAAAAAATCAAGAACCCATTCCTCAATATGTGGGAGATATGTGGTTTCCAAATAAATTGGGAAAAAACTCTAATTATACAATAACATGCTCAATTATGCTCCAATTCTTCTAAAATATGGTTTGTAGCTTTTTAAAAATTTCCTTCAAAAACCCTTTAAAAATCAGACAAAAATTTAGCAAAATCTAGGAGATATGGGTTTCACAAAATGACCTCCAAAATTGAAAAAAATGCCTTGTCGTAACGGTGCCAAGATCATGCTCTGATACCACTTGTAATGAAATAACTTGCACAATAGAAGAATATGATATAAAATATGTTGAAAATACTTGATAATAACTGAGAGTAACAATCCACTTCGAGGGTGGAAACCTCCAAATATCTCCAATGAGTTCACATAATTCACAATATGATGATGAAATAAGACTCACAACCTCCTATATATACCTATTTATGCCTAGGATATCACCCAAGCTGACTTAGATAACCCTAAATAATCCCTAGTCTAACCTCACCAACTAAATAACAATATAATATTGATAATATGACTTAATTAAGAATTAATATAGCCACAATCCAACTATTCATAACTTGATGTACTATAATATTAAGGGCGTAGCAGGGATAAAGAAGAAGCATCTTAGACACCTTTGAGATACTTCTAAACGATAATTTTATCAATATTCCCCCAAAACTTGAGCCACAACGATAAAAAAATAGGGGAAGAACAAATCTTCTTATGTAATCCATCTTTCATTAGGGAAGAAACCTCTAGGAACACCATTAATAAGCATAGAAAACTTAGGAGTGGTAACAAATTTTTTAATAAGTTGAAGAATTATTCTTTGGAAATAAAACTTCTAAAGGGTAACTAATAGGAATGACTAGGAAACTTTGTCACAAGCTTTATATATATCAAGTTTTAAGCCATGCCTATTTTCCTGTTGTTTTCCATTGAGTGGATTATCTCATGGGTAGTATCAACATCAATAATTTGTTTACCTTGGACAAATCCTTTTTAGTTTTGGGGTACAAGTAAAGAGAGGATAGTCTTAATTCTTAACACAACCAATTTAGAGAAAAATTTATAAATAGTATTGCACAAGATTATGAGCCTAAAGTCCATCTGGTTGTCAAATTGTTCTTTTTAAGGGACTAAGGCAATGAAATTAGTATTCAATCATCTTAGGATCTTGTCAGGATTTAAGAAATCTTTAGCAACAACAATAAGATCATTTTTAACAATCTCCAAAAACACTAAAAAAAGGTAGGGGAATCCATGAGGCCTAGGGGATTTATAAGCTCCAAAATACAAGACAACAAATTTAACTTCTTCCTCAGAGACTTCCTTCACCATTTCCTTATTATCCTTATCAGTCAAGACCTTTGGAATAACATCAAAAATCTCATCTAGACTATTAACCTCTCTAATATTGTTCTTGTAAGCATCTTTAAAGAAGAAGACATCAACTTGCTCAATAAGATCATCATTATCAATAACATTTCCAACATCATCAATGAGGATTTTTATCATGTTTCTATTTCTATGCCTCAAAGTAAACATATGAAAAAAATTGATATTTCTATCACCTTCCATATCCATTGTACTTTGGATTTTTGCTTCTAAAAAATTTCCTCTCTTTTTCATCAATTTATCCATTCTTCTCGTAATTGATTCTCCTTTGAGAAATTTCCATATCATTAATTCTATCAGGCATGGAATCCTGAATCTCCTTAGACTCCTTAGATATCTAAGCTAGCTTAAGGAAAATATTACCAAAACTGTATTTGTTTTAGCTTTTCACCATATTTTTTTATCAATTTAAGTTTTTGAGCTAAGCAATACATCAGAGAGCCTTGTATAGGGGTATTCCAATAGTAAAAAATTATGCCTTTAAAGTCTAGATGAGATGGCCATATAATTTTGTATCTTAAGGGGAAAGAGCCTTTCCTTGAAATATTTTCCCAATATAGTAGGAGAGGTTTATGATCAAAGCCCACTCTAGGAAGATCTTGAAATGTCAAATCAGGAAGGATATTTCATCTATTGGAGATTATAAATCTATCAAGTTTGATTTGAATCAATTTATTCCCAATATGCTTGTTGGACCATGCGAATTGAGAATCCTTCAACTCAATAGCCTAGTTCTTGATAAGAAATCAAAAAACTCTATCATACTATCAAAATAATCTTCAAGACCCTCAAGCTTCTCCGTAAAGAGGGGTGTTGAAATCCCCAGCTAGCATCCAATGGCTATTTATTTGGGAATCAATAATCATATATAGGTTCTCCCATAAAAAAATTATAGCATTTTAGTATTAGGAGCATAAATATTAATTAGGTGTCAATTTTGCTTAGAATAAATATCAGTAAAAGAGACAATCAAGTTGTTTTTACAGTGACTCACTTTTTCTCCCATGAGGGATATAGGATTCCACATGAAGCTTCATCAACTGGACTAAAGCAACTTGGATAAAAATTGATTCCACCATATTCACTTGTTGGAGAAGTTGAACATCAAATTATTGTCTAAAATGCAGCATTTTAAAAGATGTTTATGAGGATTGTTTAGCACTCTTATATTATAAGATAACACCTTCATTTTTATATATTCTTAACTCTAAAAGGTTTTTTATAGTCCTTTGTTTCCCCATTGCTATCTCTTTATCTACTTCTCTTGACCAAGTATCCCTATGAGATAGTCTACCTTGCCTTAGATCACTACCCACATTTTCCTTTTTCATTGATGTTTCTTTTGTTTATACTCCCTACAAGGGTCTAGAACGAATATTCCTTACTTGGTTCAAAAGGAAAATCCAAAGAAGAGGGAAGCAGTGTAAGCACTTCTTCACCCTCTCTTCAGTAGATTAAGAATTTCTTATCAACTTTTTCTTGAGAACTTTCAACCTTCTTTAAAATTTTATCCTCCTTCCTCATTTCAAAGTTGTTCCTTGGCTAATCTTTTGAACTTACTTTTGAGCTACTTTATTGAAGGTTTTTAACCTCTTAAAAAAAAAATCTTCCTCAAGAAGATGATCCACTAGAGGATTTTATATTTCTTTCTCTTTCTCACTAATCAACCAAGATTCATTTTATTGATCTTCAACTTGTTATAGTTGGGTGTTCTTTGATGGTACTACCTGGGGATTTTTTGAAGTAAAATTTTCATGTGCCTCTAAAGGAGAAGAGACAACTTCAACTTGGGGTTCACTAGCAAAATTTTACTCTTCACCTAGATATCTATTATTAGCAAAAACTTAGAATGTTTTTTTCTTGTACTACTTTATTCTTCATATCCACCTTCTTAGATACAAGAATCCCGCATCCATCTATCAAGTGACCAAATCTATTGCACTTTTGGAAAAATAATCCTGCATTCTCATAAATAATAGTTTGAGTCCATTTCCAAACTTAGAGTTCAAAGATATTTTTGAGGAAAAGGTTTATACATCTCAACACTAACACACATTCTTGCAAACTCTAATATAGACTTTTCAAGAGTAACTTTATCAATGATTAAGAGGCCAAAATAATTGACAACATTCTTAAGGATTTTAGGGCTCCAAAACTCCAAGTGGGCCCAAGAAGTCACACCTAGGTAGGAGCTATTTTTTCAAGGTCCACAATGGGGTTAAACCCTTGTTCTCTTCACACAAAATAGCCCATTTTAGTGCCCTTTATCAAAGAATCAAGGTCCCTTCGTGAAGATATTTAAAAGGTATTTCTTAATATAAAATCTAAACAAAAAGAGACCATCTACCATGCCACTAAAATGAACACTTTCTTTCAATTTCCAAACTTTATCTGACAATTGTTGGACCAAATCAACATTAGGTCTAAAAGCAAAAAACTTACCAATAAGAGCATATTTTATTTCAAAGAGGGATTCATCCATAAAAATGTGGCATATTTAACCCAGTACCTTCTTAGTAACAAAGAAAAAATAAGTTGTTGATCAACCTTTTTTTGAGGGTTCCCTCCAATAAGCTTATCAAACCATGAAGTGGGGACCATACCATTGAAAAAAAGTTCAAGAACTTGACGAGTGGGATCCATGGGAGAACCTTGGTCCTCAAAATATCCCTTTGACACAATGACTAAATGGATAGAGACATGCTTGAAAACCTTAGGGCTAGCTTCCAAGGTTATCTTGTCAAGGCTTCCTTAACAACATGTGAAACAAAGTCAAAATGGGGGGAGGGGAGATCACCACAATTTCCATACCACCAATCCCACTCGAGGTTGTAGAATTCAAAACCCACTAGAGCATGAAAAAATGATTATCCATATGTTGCTCAACTAGTAAAGGTACACTTTCATACTCTTTTAGATGAAGGTATATTGGATGGTAACGAATTGCAAATTAATAAAAAATTTGATAAAAGCTTATATGTTCATGGGATACATTTTTAGAAGTTGAAAGGTTATATTCTAAACATCATATAGTGTTGTGCATGATACCTTGAAGGACATCTATAATTTTTAGGTGGGATTGGGTGTGGTTTCTATAATGATCAAAATACATTCAATTCTACACAATTTTTGAAATGTTAGTTTGATAATGTGATTAAGGGGGAGTCTCCTAAATTGGGATGTGTTTATTCTTTAATTATTTTATTGCTAAAAATATGGGTTGCCTATTAGAAATTTGAAAAGAAGTTGGTTATATAAAAGCATGTGCATAACGAAATATTAATCATCTTTATTTAGACTAATGCTTTTTTCACTCAAAATGATCTAGATCCTAATGTAGCCATGATTGAAATGAATAAATTCACCACATACAAAAAAAAAAAATCATAGAAGGGTGTGGGAGAGAACTAAGAATATGCATGATCATGTGGCACTGCTTTGCCAGTTATTTTTTTATTCAAATATAATGACATAATATGACAAAAGTGTAAAAATATATTTTTTTTACATTCTAATATATTTTTCCTATTTTGAGGGTTCTAGAGGGAATGAATTTTTAGATTTTGTACTCCAAATTACCTATAGATACTCATTTGCAACTCATTACAAAGAGTTGGAAACCTTTAGAAACTCATTTTGAAATACAATATATACCAAGCTTTGCTAAACCTTGGAATTTTTGATAAATCACAAATGCAATCAATTAAGACTTTCGAGGCTAGCCACCTTCTAAGTAGGGGAATATTTGTAATTCAACTTGTTGGTGTGTTGAAACCCAAATCTATAGTTATTATACTTTAAATTTTAAATCTCATATCAACCATACTATATTTAGTCCCTCACATCTGCACTCATAATAGGAAAAAATTTATAGAATTGAGATATTATTAAATTTGACATATCGACTATTTAAAATGAGTCATGGAATATTATTATTCTAGATTTCAAATAATTGATCAATTGTAATCCATTTGTACTATTGTGTACATAATGTTCTAGTATATTTCAAAGACTTGAGATTATATTAATACCAACTCATGAGAGATTTCAAGTTTGTATATTACCAAAAAAAAAAATCCTTGATTAGCTCAAATTTACTCACTCTCTCATATTCATGCTTAAAAAATTTATATACCTAGGATTATATTCAATTTCATAATTTTAAGTTACTTTTCTAAAGCCAAGATCATATTAAACCTAATTTATCATTCATTTCAACTCCATTGGATAGTTTACTATAGATTCTAACCTTTTGGGTAACACAAGTTTATTCATTTCCTTGCATCCATGCTTGTAAAATCTTTATATTTAAAATTATTTTGGAATCAACAATTTTATTGACTTTGACTCATTGGTAGGTTCAAGTCTAGAATGCATGGTTAGTACAAAGTACATAATTTCATGCAATTTTACAATTATAGTAGTTAATTATAAAGCTTTGATGGTCTTGTCACTTATAGACATTGTGATTCCATACAACTAAACCTAGACCTATAATAGAAATCTAGGTATTACTCATCACAATTAGATTTTATAGCTTATGATAAAACTTGACATTTAGATTTTTGAAGCTTTGATGGTCTTGCACATGTCTAGGGCACTACCTAAGGGAATCTTGGTCATAATTTTTTTCAGAACACCTATCTAGAGTTTTTACCTAAGTCTACAATGATTTGTACACACACAAAGACTTCACAATTTTAATCCTAAGTGTTTTATTTGTGAGATAACACTTAGATTGTATATTCAATGACATATTTCAATGCTAGTGGTCTAACTTCGAGTAGGGCGAAAGAAATATATGTAGATTTCATTCTTAAACCTAATTTTTTATATAGATTATGATACCAAGTACACTCTTAAAGTATGATGTCAAACTAGAGAGATGAGGCTGCATAATTTTAAACTAGGCTTTAGTAAAGAACAAAATGAAAATGTCAATGTATCAAGGAGACGATATATCAATAATGATCTATCTTAGTAAAATTTAAGAATATAGCATTTGAGAAGTGAATTATGTTTGTGAAAAAATCAAATGTTATAGTAGCCTAAACTTACCATAATGACATCAATTAGCTTTGTATAGAAAATGCATTATATGAGTTGTCCGATTTTTATGGTGTTGTCCGATTTTTATGGTGTTGTACCTTAGCATTTGGTAGATTCATTCATTGTTGTCTCAAATAAATTTGATAATTTTTCTTTTTTGTTTTAAACATGTAGGTTAACGTTTGGAGTAAATATAAAGAAATGCAAGTAGGTGATGAAGGAATTTCCCTGAAGAACATATTTCACCTAAGGTGCTATGTAAATCTCAAATGTAGGTAAGAGGTTTATCAAGATGATTACCTAGTTTGGAAGATGATCAAAAGCTAGGCCATGTTCGAATACATAAGGATCATTGTGAATTGAAGATGATGGTAGTGTGTGTATCCTTTGGATCTAAAATCCTAATTGTATCAACTTTGTTATAGGTGGGTATTTGGATTGAAATATTTTTAAGAAAAAAATTATATTGCCGTTATAGTATGGTGGTAGAATCATTTCCCAAAATTAAAGTTACTAAAAGAAAGAGCTATATGATTTCATGATGGATTAATGCTAAAATTTGTGTTAGTAAGGATGATTAAATATGTTGATCAAATATGGAAACATGTCTTTATTTGTGAATTCTTCTCCTTGCTTGGTTAAAATTCTCCACTTTGACAAAAAAAAAAAAATGCCTTTTATAATGATATGACATGAATGAGAGGTTTCTGAGGTTGAAATTACTTGGATCAATTTTTTTCAATATTTGTTACTATTGATAATACCAAGAGAAACACTTAATTATTTACTTGGAGGTGAAGAATTGAAGAACAACGCGTCTTTGCGTCTATCATGCAAATAAGAAACAATTGCTACCTAGGAAAAATGGATGCTTTATACAAAAATTCAAGCTTGTTAATGAAGACTTCCTTGCCTTGGAAATTGTACCATATTATCTAATATGGAGATAATATTAATGGATGCTTTATACAAAAATTCAAGCTTGTTAATGAAGACTTCCTTGCCTTGGAAATTGTACCATATTATCTAATATGGAGATGTTCTTGGAGAAGGATTGCTACAAGGATACCTTGCTACTACTAGAATTAAATGCTTATCTATTTTATATCATTTGATATTTTAATTTCGACCATTGGTTGTGAACCAAAATTAAATGATCATGTCTAAGTTGCTAGGGATCGAAAACTAATTATTGAGATGAATTATTGATAAAATTTTACTCGGAAATCCTTATAAAGGGTTGAAAAATCTTCTATTTCATGCAAATTATTAATTTTTATTTATTTCTTTTTCCCTTTTCCTAAGTATTCCAAACATGAGCTATGTTATTATGATGCTTTTCAATAACTCTGAAGGTTGTGAAGGCTATATACACTTAATTTGTGCATGTATATAGTGGCATCAACATTATTATTCATTGTTGAATGTTTCCAAGTTCATTTATTTTCTTGTGTCTATGGTTGTGTTTATACTATTCAAGAAATATTAGTTTTTTGCAAGGGATTTATCTCCTTACCAAGGTAAAAAAAATTATCTCCACAAAACAAGCTCATTTTATTTCTTTAAACCCTTATTTATTTTGTTTCCTTATTTTTACATTTGGTTAGAATAGGATTAGTTTAAGACTGAAACTTGTAAATTATTGTTATAAAAGTTGAATCTTATGCTTGCAAGAGTAAGTTCATTGATAATTTGAGAACTTAAAGTAATTTGAATGCAACAAATGATTTTGGATGGATGTTAAATCTAAAAATACTAATCATTTTATGCAATTAGCTACAAAATGTTTGAATGAACTCAAAGACACCATAGGACCCTTTAAATATATATGTTATGTATAGGAAAACTCTATTAATTTTAGGTAAATGGATTAGTTGCAAGATATGTATGTTGCAACATTTTCAAGATTCAAAATTGTAGAAATTTTCCAATAGGTGATAAATCACCACTAAAAAAATAATTGCACATGTCTTTTGAGCTTTCTTATGTTACTCATTTATCTCATGTACATATGCTTAGCTCCTATATTTTCCTACATGCCTTGTTTGAATTTTGTGTCCTCCCATGCTCCATGTTCTCCACTTATGGTTCCACATATTCCTTCTTATATCCTTACATTACATGATTCCTTATGTTCTTACCCTTCTAGCCTATCATCCCATGTTTACAATCCTTATTGTACTTCTATTTTTTGATTACATGTTTATGATCCTTACCATGCTTATATCCCATCATTGTGACGTGCTATGATCTTTTACATATTATTCATGTCTACATGATCATTATCTAGCCTTTATGATCATTATTATTTTCCTTCACTAGAGAGCATCTTGCCTTTCCCTTGTTATATGTACTTTCATGATCACATATTATCTATGTGCTCACATGATTATCTCAAACCTAGTACTTTATATACTTGTTGTGCCTTATATGATGTTATTTTTTTATCAATGCATGTTTGTTGTGATTTACATAATTTTATCCTTGTTATACATCACATGCTTATTGTGCTTTTTAAGTGTTATCTTTAGTAATTATTACATTTTTTTGTGTATCTTATGTTATCATTTTCCATTACCTACACTATCTTGAATCCTTTGTATACAACCGATTAGAGGAGGGCCATTATTAACACTCACTTCTTGAACATGATTATGGTCATAGTGCACTTATGATAGTTATGATTTTTTTTTTGTACTAGACAAAGATTCATTACCATATCCAAATGGTATAAATTTTTGAATAGTTGAAGTCCTTATAATCTACATGTATAGTCAGATTGTATTTTGTATCTAGATAGAATCTCTTATATTTATCTATGTGGTCTTGAAGTCCTTTTTATATAGTTAGAGATTTGATCACTTTCCATACAAATGGAATATCTCATCCTTATCCTTATCCTTATCCTTTTACTATTTTTTGAAAATATTTTTTAGCAAGTTGAGACCATAATTATTTAACAAAATGACATATGTTTGTTAATGAATAATTTTTTGTTTTGTAAGTTTCTATGAATTGTTCATTGAGAGAAAAATTAAAGATTGATTTATATAATTTTGAGTAGATTTATATCCATTAAGTGTTTAAAAAATATTTAATTTTCATGTTGATTGCTTGTTTTACTTTGATATGCATTGACAATAGTATGCAAGTATCTCTTGAAGTGGGGGACAAACATAATGGTAAAAATTACATACCCATGCCCTTTCCTTATGTTTTGGGCCTACTTTTATTCTAGAGTTCCCTAAGTGCAATACTATGTCTATAAGGGGTATATTCTTTTGTAAAGTCAATTCACAATGTTCTTGTATCTCACTTAAATAATCACTTATCCCTAGATCCTCATTCATGACCCAAGATTAGATTTTTAGGTGTTGACTTGACGTAGGTCACTTCCATGGTTGTGGATTTGAACATTAAACTTCAAAAATTTAAATTCAAAATATATCTCGTTTATTCCCTCTTATTAACCATTGCAATCCAAGATAGTGGTGCAATAGGGGAGGTCATGCAATCTGACTAAACACAATCCCAATCAGTAACCACAATTTCCAAAACACAAATCCATCAAAATCTCACCATATCTTCAATTTCACTCTTTTCCCTTGTAACATAGGGAAAACACTTAATCGGGTATGTGTTTTCAACCACCTTCTTTCAGTTCACAGCCTAACCATATTCAAGGACCCATTATTGATCTTGACAACATATCTACATAGCTCCATAGGTTACTTTGTATCAGTTCTTTCAAATTTTGAAATTTCACACTTTTGAGGCCTCAATTAGGCCTTTTTCCCTAAGAGACTTATCACTAAACCTTTCCCCAATCTTAAAAACCTCTTGGGAAGCACTCAACAGGTAGTCAAAACACTGATTTCATAATTTATTTGGAGAAACACTCATTCCATACCACCAAAACAGAAAACCCTACTTTTATGCCAAAGGACCTAGGGTTTATTGGATATTACATATCCCACTTGCAAATAACCCAAACAATGCCTCAATCAGGTCCTACTAGGCCTGCACTAACTCAATACACCAATAAATTCCACTGCCCCAACTCTTACCACACTTTGACTCATCAAAATCCCTCTTTTCACATGGAAAACTTCAATTTTCCTACCAAGGGTCTCATGCCCAACACCCTACTTGTCCTCCCCTGCACTTATAATGCACAAAACCATATAATCCTAAACAAACAATACCATTCCACCTAATTACAGTAATTAATTATTTTGTCTTCAAACTGTTGAAAATAGATTATAGACCTGCCACGAGAGAAACTAGCAAATCTTTTACCAAACTCTGTAATAGGGCCTCAAATAAAGTGGAAAAAATAGCTAACTCATGTCACTCGAGGTTCCAATAGGAATTTTTCTTAAAACCCTCATGTACGGGCTGTACACACACAAGAAATAAAGAAAAAAATAGTAAATTCTGAGAAAAGCAAAGTTGTAACAAAGGAATTTTTATTCAAATCTTTCCAAATCTTCAAGATCCTCCTTCCATCAAGTTTTAAAACATATTTATAATGTTACTATTCTAAAACTAACTCTCCAACTTCTTCCAACTGCCTTTTGAAAGGCTTGACCGTTGAACTTCCTTGCATTGTGCAATTTTGCATATTTAGCAACTTTACAACTTTTAAAGTAACTTTTCCCATATTTTGCATTATTTGCAATCTATACCTTCTTGACCCCTAAATTCCATTAAAATTGGCTTATTACAATCTAAAATGGTCTTTAAGACCTTATTTCATGCAAACACACCAAAACTATAGCCTAGACAACATCTTCAATATTTGACAACTTTTAACTAATGGTTCTCCTGCACCAAATAGTCTACATTTGTGTCCTTGGTTGTACTATTTAAGTATATTTATTCACTCATTTGAAAATAATTTAGGAGCATGCTAGGGTTAAATAAATTGTCATAGAACTAAAACATAGAAAAAGGGAACCCTATATTTAATGTATAAACATAGGGTTGCTTAGGATCATTTTTCTATATTAGATTGGAAGGTGGATCAACAAGGTGAGTAGATTAACTATTTACCATAAAAGTGAGCCAATTAGACCTAGATCTACTTTCTTAGGGTCTTGGGGATGGATTGGAAATGATTTAGAATGATTGACCTAATTAAGCTATATGGCCTAATATGATAAATGTAATATTCTTATAATATATAGACTGAAACTATAAATTTCAGGTGCATCTAGGGAATGTAGGCCGATGTGTACCTGCCATCAAAATCAAAATTTGGCATGTGTAGAGGGACATAGACACTTAGGGGCATATGGGTCCCTGATAGGGGGTTCCTAAGATTGATTATGTAATCCTCTGATGTTGGATTTGACCTGATAAGACTTCATAATTTTTTTGTGGTTCCATGTCCTTGTTTGAAAACCTGGCACTTCTTGGTCATCATCTATTAGCTAGGGCTTGTTAAAAATATGTGTTTAAGGTTATCCTAAGGTCTAAAACCATTCTAAAACCCTAATAGTTTAGTCACCTAAGCTTTTCTTTTATTTCTATGTTGACTTCTTATGGTCGATATTCAACTGTATTAGTTACAACTTATGCCTTCACATCCATTTTTTTACTGACCTCATGTTCCTAACTTTATTGGTTGGTCTGTCACTTTATTATTCATGAAATCCCATTGTGCACTCTTTGAAATATTTTTCTCAAAATCCTAGGTATAAAGTCTAAAGTTAAGTCCTAAGTCTTATTCCTTCATGGGCCTAACCATGACCCCTTTTTAAGTTACAAATTTGTGCACATGGTCTACAAATGCTTTGAGTCATCCACATGTCAAGTCTACAGTCAACATGTGTCAATGATTCATTGGTTCCACCATTTCGTGGGCTATATTTTATTCATTAAATTTTACCCATGAAAATAGTGGGAAGGCGCCACGTGTCCCCTCTCCGACTAGCATTCAAGCGAGCCCATCATTTGAGGGTCGTAAAGGTGCCACTTAGCACAATCTGGACCATTTTTTGCCATTATGTGGGGAGCTCTTAATCAAGGTTTAATCTGGCTATGGAAATACGGGAGACCACCACATGGCGAAGCCTAGACCACCCGATGAAGAAATATTTGATGTCGATGAATATGCTAAGTATTGAAGACTTAAAGCAAAGGTTAAAGGGTGCCAATATTAAGACATGTTGCATCATCTTGATGGCTTTTGACCATTCCACGGGCCCAAATTTGATGCTCTATTTCATGGTTGTAGAATCATAGGAAGCAACCATGTGGATGTCAATGACTTGTTTTCTTGGCAATAAAGATCTAAATAAAAGGAAACATGCCTCCACATGGATATTTTTTATTGACCCATGCTTTTTTCAAAGTAGGTCAATATTTTCAAATCTGTTTGATCTTGTTAGTGCCTTCAATCAAGTTGCTCAACTGGAGATCAACGACCAAAATTCAAAGTTGTAGAATGGGAAAATGCATGTATTCTTGCTCACACGAGTTGAGAATTAATGGCGGACAAGATGCCCCTGAGCCTAGAATTTGATGCTTTTTTCCACAAAAGCCAATTTTAATGCATCATTGCAAATCATAAAAGCATTCAGAGAAATTAGAGCTTCAAACTTGGTGAATTTGTGAGTTGTATGTGTCTAGAATCAAGTTTTCTACATCTACAAACTAGTAAGTGACTGTCATGCTAAAAACTTGCTCAATTTCCATTAAAATTGCCTATAATTTCCTCTTGCTATGTCACAATTGAATTCTAGGGTCTATTATAAGCTAGGAATTCATTGCTTTTTAGTGAAATGCTCAAATTTTCCCTAGTTTCTTTTCAAGTTACATCATGAACCCTAAAATTACCCAGAAGACCCTAATTTCTCCAATTTATTGCAAAAATGTCTCCTCCATGAACATAATCATCTGCCTCAATCACAAAGAGAGATCTTCACAAAGATATTTTAGCTCAATTACCTCGTTCCACCAATAACAATGCCAAGGTCCAAGGTCCTAGGGCAGACAAGGGTTTCATAGCCAGATGCTATGGAATTAAGGATGTAGAATTGCCTTTTTTTAGATGGACACTCTTCAAACATTGGTTTGGAAAGAGGAATGCCCCAGTCCCCACATGCAATGTGTAGAGGCTCAACCTTGGGAAACTTGTCATTCCAAATGTTTACATGGATATTGGCATGTTGAAAGCTATAGTAGCCAATACGATGAGTCAATCAGGGTTGTGAGAACCCCAATGGGTGGAACCATAGCCATGCTAGATAGGGAGTCAATTGCACAAGTGTTCAAGCTCAATATTTTTGCAAACAAACCTATTGACATTGCTGATTTTAGGAAGAAGTATGACCAAAATAAAAGCACCAATAGAGTTGTTCTGCTACTAATATTCAAGGTTAAGGATCCCCACCATAGAATGGTGAGAATTTTATCAATTAACTAGGAACCATTGTTAGTGGATAGATTTAAAGGCTAATTCTCTAAGACATACTACAGTTTGTGCCAGGTTCTTGGGTGTGATAAGATGGAGAGGGTCCCAATTCCATTAATGTTTATAGCTACAAACATCCAGAAAATGATGGTTAATGATAAATTCAATTATGTCACCTATCTCTCAGATGCCATTCACATGGGTTTGGTAAAAATCAAGAAAGGTGAGTTGGGAGTTAAATTTTGGTGGTACTCCCTTCTTTGCCACATCTTCGTGTACACAGGAAAGAAGGAGTTGGATCCAAGATTGAAGATCAAGGATAAAGATGAAAATAATGATGCTCTCCCAGTCCAAATATGGACTCACTTGCTTGATATGTGTTGTCACATAAAACTACACCCTATTGAACAAGTGTTTAGTGTTCTAATGACGCAATGGAAATGACCTCAAGGTGTGGGACCCTGCAAATTGAGGTCAAGTCTCCAGAGAAGATTGACTTCCTCTTCTAAACTAATTGCAAATGTGTTGGCCTAACCCAACACATGAAACCCTATCACTACTTCTAATCTAACAAATCTCAGAGGAAAATGGGTAGAAGGAGAAGATGAAAATGAAAGGAAGGTGATGCACCAAGGTAGAAATTTGTTTCTTCCTACTTCAGAATAGCAATATACATCAATTAAATAGCTAAAACACAAACTTAGACAAGAAAGTAAAAGCATTTTACTTAAACATGCAAGAGATAACAATGATAATAGTTGAATTTTATTAACATAAAGCTTAGAAGCAATCTTTACAATGGCAGAATGCAAAGAATGTAGTGTCTACAATAGAAAAAACCTAGAGGAGATAGTGTTGGATTTTAGTTGATTATTGTGATTGGTTGTCCTTGATGTCAAAATAGGCTTTGGTGATATTGATATTGACCATAGTTGATGTACATGGTCTTAGATTTCAGCATACATGATACACAGATGGTCTACATTGTTGTGTTGGTTGTACTTATGCATGTGTTGGTTGGTTTACATCTGATGATATCTTCAGTAGTCTATTCAGTTGTATTTATAATGAATTTTAGTTTGGATACTCTTGCATTGTTCAGTTTTTGTTACTTTGGTTGGACTAATTCAGTACTTTGTGGACAGTGCTTTGGATACTTTTAGTTTTGTTTTGTGGTATTGTTCATGTTGGATTCATGTGTAGAGGATATATACATGGGGTTGATGATCAGGTGATATCATGTTGTTCTGACACTCAGATTGGTTCAATGATTTTGGTTGGTACTTACATTGGCATGATTATTTTTAGTCTCTACTTGATTTTGTTGAGACACATACAGGTGATAGCATTTCATTGCTCAAATTTAAGGTAATTTGGTTTAGTTTTTACATGGTTGTATCATCCTTGATACAAATTTTTTTTATCATGTTGCATTTATATTCATGGGTTATTCATATAACTTCATAAAGGCATCGCTTACATTTTATTAAGGTCACCTTGGCTCAAGGCATACTCTATAAAATTCGGGTTCTATACATTCATTTTGTTATCAATGCTATCGGGATTTGATACCTTGGCATTATTAGTAAGATAAAGCCACACATGGCTTTGATGTGGCATTGTTAGTAATCGGGTTCTTCATATTTCAAATGAGATACTGTTTGGTGTATTTTGACCTATACTCGGGCTTACCATATTTTATATAGTTCATATGAACTTTTATTTGTATTGGCTTTGATAGGTAGTCGACATTTATTATCACTTTGGCACTATAATTATTTTTGTTAGCTTAGCATAAAGTATATGATACTTTATCTTGGACAGTCGAAGGCAGAGAATAACATTGTAGTGTTCATGTCACACGTGGACAATAATAAACATGTGGATAGTGACTTGGCAATTGAGTTGGTAATTTTGTTGTCGGTGGTTTTAAACATGCACACAGACTTCAAATGATATGGAATATCATTGCATTCGTATTTGACATCATTATACACTTGGGTTTGGTATTTGGAATAGGGAAAAATGAGTTTGTAATTATCATTCTTTTGAAGGTGAAACCCTAGCCGCCATCAAAAATTTATAGAGTCAGTTTTGAGACTTAGATGGATTTTTGTTCGAGTTATCTGAAGTGAAGGAAGGAATTGCAAAGTAGTTGTTTGTCTCACAACTGGAAATGAAGGTATTCTTGAATTTTTTGTTTGACATCTAGCCGACATAAAATAAGGTAAATCTTGACAATATCTTTGTCATTTCAAAATGAAGATTGCAAAACGTTTTTCAGTTTGCTCTCATTCTTTCTTTTCTGATTTAACATTTCCAAAAATGGTAAATATGTTCAGTGTTCTTTTAAAAGCTTGGTTTGAAAAGAAAATATAAAATCAGTTGTAAATAACTGCATTTCAGTTCTTTTACTACTCGAGTTTCAGCTCGAGAGTCTCAGTGATTTACACAAGTTTACATTGACAAGCATGGCTTTTAGCCATTGCTCAGATATAGAAAGATTTGAAAGGAAAAACAAAATTATTATTGTTTTGAAAAGAAAAAAAATGCTATCATTATAAAGGGTTGTTTGGAAACCCTAATGGCATTCGTAGATTTGAAAATCAGTTATAAGAAAGACAGTTGGAAATCAGTTTGACATTATTTATGTGCATATATATATACATTCAAAGGTCTTCAAACAAGTATGGTGTGAGAGAAGAAAAATAGAGATGAATTTTAAGCCAATCTGATTATGTGTATTTGAAATATTGAAAATCTTTGAGAGACAATACTGCTATACCTGATATTTTAAGGATTCTAATTTTTCTTTTGAATTCTTAAGGTATTGTGTATACCAATCAGTTTTTGTAAAAGGTTTTATTGAAATAGATAAACCCTTTGAATCATTGATATTATTCAGAATTGATAAAAGGAGTTGGTGCTCTTGTAATAATGGAGTTGGTGCTCTTGTTTGAGTTGGTGCTCTAATAATAAAAGGATTTATTGAAGTGGTTTTTTATACCCCAAGAGGGTTTTTCCACTCAGGAAAATAAAGTGTTATGTGGTGAAATTTGTGCATTTGTGTTTCATCCCATGTGCTTAAATGTTAATGTTTTCATTCTAGCATTTGTCATTAAAATTCATGCAATGCTCTAATACTTGACTAAACATTTCATTTTGTTATAAAAGTGTTCAAAGTATACTTGAAGTCTTGTGGAAATAAAGCATTAAAAGGAATTGTTCAATCAAGTTTATATGAACAATCAATATCATGCTTTGACATTGTTATGTAAGTCTTTTATCAATCTGTCATTCTGCTAAAAGTCTTTGATGTGTTAAAATTCACCTTGCAATTTTAAGAGGGTTCATAAAGTTGTCTCTAGGTTATTGTGTTATTTGCTCTTGAAGTCAAAAGTTTGAAAAATTGTACATTACAATGATTCACCCCCCCTCTCAGACTAATTCATCTTCCAACAATTGGTATCAGAGCCAGGTTCCTGCATTAGGTTTCATACCTAGGATTGATTCTAGTCTTGGAATTCAATATGTCGCATGTGCAAGAAGGCTCATCTATTACAAGAGCTCCTCTATTTGATGGCTCTGATTATGTGTTCTGGAAAATCAGAATGGAAACATATCTGATTTCTTTAGACCTTGATCTTTAGAACTTAATGTGTAGTAAATACATTGTACTTGATACCATACCTACAGATCATGATGAGAAAAGGAAATATGAAATGAATGCAAGAGCTAAACATGCACTCTTGTGTGGCTTGACAAAAGATGTATTTGTTAAAGTCATGCATTGTAAATCTACATATGAAATTTGGGAGAAGCTTGAAAATGTGTATCAAGGAAATGAAAAGGTCAAGCAATCCAAAATCCTTACTCTCAAGAATCAATTTTAGGAAATGAGAATGAAGGATGATGAAAAGATTGCTAATTATTTGTTAGGAATAGATGAATTTTTTAATGCAAGAAGAGGTCTAGGTGAAACAATTGCAGATTTTGATGTTGTTCAAAAAGTGATTAGGACTTTGCATCCTAAATTTGAGTCTAAAGTTTCTACTCTTGAAGAAAAGAAACGTTTTGATTCACTTACCTTGGATAATTTACAAGGCATATTAACATCCTATGAAATGAGGATAGGAAGCTCTGCTTCAACTTCTAAAGAGACTGCTTTTAAAGCAGAAAAGAAAGAAGATTTAGACAGTGAATCAAAATTGTCTGATTCTTTAGAAGCTCTTTTAGTGAGGAAGTTGACAAAGAAATATAAAGGAAAAATGTCATTTAAATGTTTTACTTGTGGCAAGTCTGGACACTTTGCTACTAAATTCCCTTACGGTGATCAATCCAATGAGGATGAAAAGTTAGAAAAACAGTATAAGAAAAAGGCTTTTGATCCTAAAAAGAAGTTTAACTTCAAAAAGAAAAGGGTCTCTTTACCAAAGAAGACTCGGATGTTGAGACAAATGACTCACTTGGTGATGAAGATGAAACTTTATTCATGGCTGAAGTTGATTCACAAGAGGTTTCAAATAAAGAATCAGACAATCAGTTTGTTTTAGAAGATGATAAAATAGATCTAAAAAGTGAAACTGTATTTATGGCCACAATGAATGAAATGGAACTGCAAGAAAATAGACTTGCAGAGACTTCTGATTCTAATAAAGAATTGAATGGTTTTGAGAATGAACTGAAAATTGCTCTAAGTGAAGTTCAAAATTTGAAGGACTTAGTATACTAGAAAATTCAGATTGAGCAAGATACTGAGAATCTAGTAGGTAAGATTATAATCGTTGAAAAGGAAGTTACTGATTTAAGACTTCAAGTTGAAATTATTAACATTACAAGGATGCAATTGGAATTCAAGGCAGAAAAGTGTTGTATCTTAGAAACTAAAATCAACAATCTTAGAAATGAATTTGATAATTTTACAGATCTTTTGAATAAACAAAGGTTTTATGAAGACAAGTCAGGTCTTGGTTATATGAATGATTCAAGTGATTTTCTAGATATAAATGTAAAAACTAAATATGGCAGATCTAGACAAGCTTCCTACAAGAAGAAAAATAGTCTTTCTAAGACCACTATGCAAAACAAAGTTAAGTTGATTTGGATACCTAAAAGGAGCAATGTAGAACCAGAAGGTATCTTTAGTCAAACTGAATTACATGCTAAAGTTGAAAATACATGGATCTTAGATAGTGGTTGTTCTCATCATATGACAGGGGACAGAAGTATTTTTACTGAACTTGAATTTGATGATTTTGGTTTAGTATGGTTTGGTAACGATGATTACATACAACTTATGGCAAAAGGCACAGTGGTTTTTGGTACCACCATTTTCTTGCCAGATGTTTATTATGCAGCAGGTTTAAAACACAATATGTTAAGTGTGACACAAATATGTGATTAGGATTTATGTATTCTTTTTGATGATTGTGGGTGTCAGATTAAAAGGAAATCAAGAGAAATATTTATTGCTGGTTCAAGGACACAGGGAAATATCTATGAAGTGACTAGTGTGAAAGTGCTTGATCAGTTGAGGAGAAGTCTCTATGATCTTCCTCCTATTTCTTTTCACTAATCAATCTTTGTGATTGTAGGGTGTGTTTTAAAGTTTTATCTTATATCCCTAAAAGTACAAACTGCAATCAAATCTTTGCAGTTTAGTTGGTGTTTTGGAATAGTTTGCATTTTTTTATTACGTGAAGGATTGTGTGTTAACATTGTCTTGATTATGACAACGAGATGTAGAAAGTTTTTTCTTGAGAATTGATATTAGTTGCTTAGACAGTCAATACTTAGTTGTTCTATCTACATAAAGAGGAAGGCTCTATGATATGAAGAGAGAATTTAGAAAACTCTATGTCTGGGGAGATGGAGAAGATGGAGAAGAAAGATTATGTTCATGAAGCAATGTGGAATAGGGTTTCGAGGCTTCTCGAAACAGTCGGTGTCTGAATGCTTTTTAAAGTATGCATGATCTTAGGGGGAGACATTCTTATCTGTTTGCACCATTTGTTTCCTTAAGCTGGATGGTATTATGTGCATTTTGATATTATGATTGATATAACAGTTATCTAATGTTCAGATTAGCAAGTTAAATTGTTTCAGGTTTCATGAGATGATTACTTAAGATAGGACAACATCAGTGAAAGCAACATTTTTTGCTTGGACACAGATGTAAGGTGCTTGCAGGGGTATGGTAGCAATACTAGTGTTCTGATAGTGAGTATGCAGATGATAATGTGATAGAATTGCATAACTCAATGATGATTTGTATATTGCCTATCTATGACAGTTCTTTTGTATGTTGACAGTATAGTATACATGATGACAATTTTTATATTTGCTTTGGTATAACAGTTATTTGTTGTTACTTGGTAGTTAATTGTCTTTAGCTTGCAGGTGACAGTACTTTGTTGGTTCACACAGTTGATCATTATTTTGTTGATATGGTTCAGGATAATTGGTATGATAGGTGACAGTATGGTAATATTTATTGATATGCTTCCTTGATTCATGCTTGACAATGATTTGTTGCTATACAAAATAAAGTTGGTTCTGGCATGATATGTTGATCTTATGAGATTTAGTTGACAATGTTCATATCCTTCATGGTATTCAGAAATTTATGCTTATCATGCGCATAGTATGGTGTTGTTTAATCAGGGCTTCATCTGAAACAATTTGAATAATTGTGTTTCTACTTGTTGAATGCTCTCTATCCTTGTTCAAGTGTGGTACTAAGAAAGGAGTAATGATACCAGTTTTGATATATTATTGTATAGCGCTTCTTTGTAGGGGGAGCTTGGTTCTACATGTTTTCATTCTCAGCTCTCTTATCTATTTTCATTTGCTACTCACTTGTTTCTCTTGCAGTTGTTTTTGATTGGATAATTGGTTGCTTCAGTTGTTTATATATTCATGGCCTATTACATTCTCTGCTATTCTTCCTTTGTCCTAGTGACAAAAAGGGGGAGAAAATGATGGTTCAGTGATTGGTTCAAATGGCTAAATTTTTTCCATCAAGGAAGAAGGGGGAGTTTGTTGTCTTTCAGTTGATTATTGTGATTCGTTGTCCTTGATGTCAAAACTGGCTTTGGTGATATTGATATTAACCACAGTTGATGTACATGGTCTCAGATTTCAGCATATATGATACACAGATGGTCTACATTTTTGTGTTGGTTGTAGTTATGCATGTGTTGGTTGGTTTACATTTGATGATATCTTCAGTAGTCTGTTCAATTGTATTTATAATGAAGTTCAGTTTGGATACTCTTGCATTGTTCAGTTTTTGTTACTTTGGTTGGACTAATTTAGTACTTTGTGGATAGTGCTTTGGATACTTTCAGTTTTATTTTGTTGTACTGTTCATGTTGGATTCATGTGTAGAGGATATATACATGGGGTTGATGATCGGGTGATATCATGTTGTTCTGACACTCAGATTGGTTCAATGATTTTGGATGGTACTTACATTGGCATGATTATTTTCAGTCTCTACTTGATTTTCTTGAGACACATACAGGTGATAACATTTCATTGCTTAGACTTAAGGTAATTTGGTTCAGTTTTTACATGGTTGTATCATCCTTGATACACATAAAGTTTATCATGTTGCATTTATATTCATGGGTTATTCATATAACTTCATAAAGGGTTCACTTACATTTTATTAAGGTCACCTTGGCTCAAGGCATACTCTATAAAATTTGGGTTCTATACATTCATTTTGTTGTCAATGTTATCAGGCTTTGATACCTTGGCATTATTAGTAAGATAAAGCCACACATAGCTTTGATGTGGCATTGTTAGTAATCGGTTTCTTCATATTTCAAATGAGATACTGTTTGGTGTATTTTGACCTATACTCGGGCTTACCATATTTTATATAGTTCATATGAACTTTTATTTGTATTGGCTTTGATAGGTAGTCGACATTGATTATCACTTTGGCAGTATAATTATTCATGTCGGCTTAGCATAACGTATATGATACTTTATCTTGGACAGTCAAAGGCAGAGAATAACATTGTAGTGTTCATGTCACACATGGACAATAATAAACATGTGGATAGTGACATGGCAATTGAGTTGGTAATTTTGTTGTCGGTGGTTTTAAACATGCACACGGACTTCAAATGATATGGAATATCATTGCATTCGGATTTGATGTCATTATACACTTGGGTTTGGTATTTGGAATAGGGAAAAACGAGTTTGTAATTATCATTCTTTTGAAGGTGAAACCCTAGCCGCAATCGAAAATTTATAGAGTCAGTTTTGAGACTTAGATGGATTTTTGTTCGAGTTAGTTGAAGTGAAGGAAGAAATTGCAAGGTAGTTGTTTGTCTCGCAACTGGAAATGAAGGTATTCTTGAATTTTTTGTTTGACATCTAGCCGACATAAAATAAGGTAAATCTTGACAATATCTTTGTCATTTCAAAATGAAGATTTCAAAACGTTTTTCAGTTTGCTCTCATTCTTTCTTTTTTGATTCAACATTCAAAAAATGGTAAATATGTTCAGTGTTCTTTTAAAAGCTTGGTTTGAAAAGAAAATATAAAAGCAGTTGTAAATAACTGCATTTCAGTTCTTTTACTACTCGAGTTTCAGCTCGAGAGTCTCAGTGATTTACACAAGTTTACATTGATAAGCATGGCTTTTAGCCATTGCTCGGATATAGAAAGATTTGAAAGGAAAAATAAAATTATTATTATTTTGAAAAGAAAAAAATGCTATCATTGTAAAGGGTTGTTTGGAAACCCTAATGGCATTCGTAGATTTGAAAATCAGTTATAAGAAAGATAGTTGGAAATCAGTTTGACATTATTTGTGTGCATATATATACATTCAAAGGTCTTCAAACAAATATGATGTGAGAGAAGAAAAATAGAGATGACTTTTAAGCCAATCTGATTATGTGTATTTGAAATATTGAAAATGTTTGAGAGGCAGTACTGCTATACCTGATATTTTAAGGATTCTAATTTTTCTTTTGAATTCTTAGGGTATTGTGTATACCAATCAATTTTTGTAAAAGATTTTATTGAAACAGAGAAACCCTCTAAATCATTGATATTATTCAGAATTGATAAAAGGAGTTGATGCTCCTAAACTGTAAAGGGTTGGTGCTCTTGTAATAATGGAGTTGGTGCTCCTGTTTGAGTTGGTGCTCTAATAATAAAAGGAATTATTTGAGTGGTTTTTTATACCCCAAGAGGGTTTTTCCACTCAGGAAAATAATGTGTTATGTGGTGAAATATGTGCATTTTTGTTTCAGCCCATGTGCTTAAATTTTAATGCTTTCATTCTGGCATTTGTCATTAAAATTCATGCAATGCTCTTATACTTGACTAAATATTTCATTTTGTTATAAAAGTGTTCAAAGTATACTTGAAGTCTTGTGGAAATAAAGCATTAAAAGGAATTGTTCAATCAAGTTTATATGAACAATCAATATCATGCTTTGACATTGTTATGTAAGTCTTTTATCAATCTGTCATTCTGCTAAAATTCTTTGATGTGTTAGAATTCACCTTGCAATTTTAAGAGGGTTCATAAAATTGTCTCTAGGTTATTGTGTGATTTTCTCTTGAATTCAAAAGTTCTAAAAATTGTACATTACTCTGATTCACCCCCCCCTCTTAGAGTAATTCATCTTCCAATAGATAGAGGAAGAACCCTTGAATTGAATACATTTTTTGCCTTTATAGATCAGGCATAACTTAAAGTTGAATTCAAATACCTAACCCTAACTCAACTAGGGTTACAAAAAGATGAATTTGATCAAATTAAAAAAGATTCGAATTGCTCCCATTACAAAGCAACATAACTAGCCATAAGGCTCTGACAACTCGAACAAGGCCCAGAATGATGACTCATATGAATGCAGGGATGGGCGATTGCGAAATTTGTAGCAAAATATCAAAAATACCCTAACAGAAGAATATATAGTGTCTGCAACACCTCAAGGAGTAATGACACTGGCCAATAATCAATACATCCTTGAAAAAGTGTGAAAATTTGATCCATAGTCGATCAGATTCAATCTAGTAGTTGGGAATGTTGTTGAGACATCAATTCTACAAATCTGTAGCGAATAGGAATGATTGACCGCTGAAGTTTTAATGTTGTTCGTTGGATTGGAGATTGATGACTAATATCAAATTTCCAAATGAACTTTAAAACACGGTTGTTGATCGTAAGAGAATCAAGATCAAAGGCCATCATGTACCTTCAACACATTGCTCATCCTTTAAGAGAACACGACATCAATCCACAACGCATTGGAGGCCAATGATGCAATGAAAATCCACCACCCATCCTTCAAATATTCCTTTAGTTATACCTTCATCACTCATCGCAGAAAGGCTTCATGCTTTATGTTTCCAAACCGTGATGTGAAGAACCCTTGCAATGAATATTAGATTTTTTCCCTCAAATATGAACCATTGATTGAAATGACATCGGCATGTCGAAGAGACCCCTGAGAATGTCTCTTCAAAAATTTCTTGTCACCCTTGATGCGAAAAACAAGACCATCATGAAAAGCACCTGGGTGACATCATTCACAACATCGATGTGAATGATGCACACGTTGACCGTTAGATTATCTCCACTGAATCTGAATCATTGAATCACACAAAGCAAACCAAGGCCTTGGGCCCACCATGACACCTATCGCCTGAGCATTCACCATCCACCATTGGTACCATCTTATCGGGATGTCGAAGGGACCATCATCTAGGTCCCACTGATATCCATCATTCCCTTTGATGAAGATATCTCGTCAAAATGTCAGAAAGTCAAAGGGACAAACCTAAGGGTCCCATCAATATCCAAATGTCTCCTCGATACAACTCCAATAGTTTAATGGATGGCGACGATGACGCCACATGGCTCATGCCCGCTATCCCTCCACAATCACAAATATGACAGTGGGTCCCCCATGGGCTAACGGGGAATAACCGAGATTCATTTGTCAAAACACATCATAACCATTGATTTAGTTTCCTTTAGCCATTGATGCCTTTGAATAGTGGCAGGGATCACCATGAAGGTAGACAGGTGTCACCTCCCTGTCGTCCCCCCTACTTCTTAATTTTATTATTTTAATCTTGAGGGCTAGCGAGGAACCAATAGGATGTATTTCATGGGATTCGTCTGATATTGCAAATGCCTTAATAAGCATGTGTGCCTACTCCATGACTTAAAAGGTGGTTGTTTTCCTAGATACCATAAGGTTATGTGATTTAGAACATTTAGACCTAGAGCAAAACATTAGACTCGGGTGAAAAATATTTCAAGACCTGTAAACATAAGATTTAGGACAAATATTTGAATGGGGGGTGACTGGTAAGACAAGGATGAAGGGGCTAGTCAAAACATGACTTCGACAGACATAAGTTGCAACTTAGCCAATCGGGGACTGGGTGCAAAAGGTCAATGAGCAAACAGAACAAAAGTGACAAGGAAAAATCACTAGGGTTTTAGGAGGGTTTAAACCCTACATGTAATTCAAAACCCTAATCATACACAATTGAGGAGTTCAAAACCTCGAAGACCTAGATTCATCAAAATAAACATGGATTGAAACGGGATACACACATATGATCTCTCAAATCAGATATCAGTGATGTGCATCCAAGGTGGCATAAAATATGTCAAAAATATACATTGTCAACAATCAAGCTTTGGAGCATTTAGAAATTTATTTGTTGCAAAAGTCATGTCCTATTTATAGGGTCAAATCCCTAGGGTGTTGTTGAATTGCTTGATTTATTAAGACCGTCAAAAAGGAAACTTGAGTTGGGAATTGGACACAATTGGGGAGACTTTGTGCTTCATTTTGATTGCACCATACTAAGAATATATGGAAGCACAATAGCACCTCATGTGTTCCCAAAATTTGTGCCTTTGAGGGTTGGGTTTCTAGAGGTCATCTGGTAGTTGGCCATTTCGGATCAAGCCCATTTGGATAATTAAAAAAAGGAACATTCTTCCTATATCTCACAGTATTCTCTGATTTTAGAATGAATAGGGATGGATGGAAACAAATATATGATAGTTGTAAACCCTATGGCATGAAACCGTCAAAAGCTAGGAACTTTGATCCAAAGGGCTTCATAAATGAATTAAGGACAAATATCAAAAGATCAAATTTCTATCATACAATTGATTATTCTGAGGATGCTATAAGGAATTGTTTAGATGAGAATGAAGTAAATAGCAAAAAGGTAAAATGGATTGCTTTCCAAAAAGCAGAAGATGCAAAGAAGAAAAGGGGTCCTTCTTTCAGAGGAACATATGTGGATGTTGATGATCCAATTGAGAGAATTCAAGCTATCTTGTAGATTCTTGCTAAAAGTGTTGAAGAAGCCTCTCAAATCTAGGAGAAAGGTAAGGGTAAATCTCCTATGCTGGAAGATAGACCAACATATCATCCACCAATTGCAATCTATAGAAGAAAGGAAGATTCATAGTCTTCTCCATCAACACAACTGTCCTCATCTCCTCATAAAAGGCAATAGACCCCTCCTTCCCCAACTGTTACTGTTATTGATCTAGACTCACCTCCAAGGGAGTCATCACCAAAAAGGAGAAGGATTGAGAGGGTTGATGAAGATGAAATTGAAGTAACAAGAGAAGATGTGATACAGGAAATGCCATCTCCTTAGAGAGATGAGAACTTGACCCCTCTTGATAATGTAATCACTACAGAAGTTTTAAGGCGAAGTGACAAAATAGGTGATATCAGAGAAGATGCTTTCACCAAATTTATGGATGATGATGCCTTTGTGAAAAGTGGGGTATTCAAAGAACTTGTTTGGAGGTGCAACATGGAACAATTTGAGAAAGAATTGAAGGAAGAAATGGAAATTTTCCTTTATCAAAATAAGGAGCAAGTCTAAAATAGACTGGTTGCAAAAATTAATGTTGAATGTAACAAAATGACACTTGACGAGGGAAGAAGACTTGTTAGGGAAAGTGGAATCCTTTTTCTCCCTAAATGGGATCTTGCTTCAAAAATTGAACTAGACACTATCAAGAAGTAGAATCAACAAATTTTCTCCTCAAAGGATGAAGCTTTAAATGCATTGTTTGGTTATGCCTTTAGTCTAAAATGGGACACATTGGCAATTTGGGCCTTAGCCCCAAATACAAATAAGCCAACAGTGGTAGAACCAACATGAGATTTGAGAGGGGGATTAATTGTAAAGAGTCTCTGATACATCTGCAATGGAGGTAGCCACATTGGTTGTGGATGTATCTTAGTTCACTAAAGCAACCACAAAGTCCCTACAAGATCAATACAATTAAGCTCTAAAGAAATACCAAGGTTCATTGAATGAATACAATAAGGATAAGGAGAAGATTGCATTATTAGAGTTGTAATTGCAATAGCAACAGGTACAACAACAACAAAAAAAACCACAACAACAAGCACCTCCACCACCCCACCATAGTCAACTACAATTTTTGTAAGGGGCGACAAGTCTATAGTGCCAAGCGCTTTTGCTACACCACCCCCTAGAGCTAGAAATGATAGGAGAACTTTGTTGGAACAATTGAAGGTATATGATGAGTTGTTTGTGCATTATATAGATTACAAGAATGATGAGAATATACATATAGTTTCTAATATGTTGGGACACTTAATGGGAAAGATTTTGAAAAGGACAAATAGTGTTCATAAAAATTATTCTTTAATGATAGCAACATTTGATATGTTTGTAAAAGATAAAATAAAGAAAATTCCTCTCATGCAAACATGGGTTCACAAGCTCAACTCTTTAATTGGTGTGATCAAAGGATCAACCTATGATCCTAATAAGCATGAACAAATTGTTCCAACATACCAGATTATAAAAACTGCAAATGAATACTAGGGGATGGTAGGTCCCATGGAAGATAAAATAAAAGAATTGCTCAAAGAGTTTGATGAGAGTGATTTGGGCATTCTCCCTTACATACTAAATGCAAACGGGGAAGTCAAATCATATATGAGTATTGGAGATCCCTATTGGAGGGTATCACAACCACATTAGTTTATCTAATTTGTGAGAAAGATCCCATTGATATTGAACTAATGAAGAGTTTTTTAGATAAAAGATGAGACAAAAATAGATTTCTAGAAGAATTCGACAGAGAAGTTAATTTAGTGGTGAGGAAATATGGCACATATAAGACCAAGTTGGATGAATTTCTAGCATTCAATTGGCCTATTGAAGATCAATACTTAGCATGGGATGCTAAGTACAATCAACTTCATGAATTATGATTTTTCAAATGATATGGATTGACCTTTTTGTCTTTTATGCACAATCAGTGCCAACAAGAGTCTTCAACAACTTAGAAGGGAGTTTTGTCTTCTAGTGGGCATGTTTTTTGTCTTCATCTCCCAATCATCTTCCCCAGGCCTTCACCATGAAGAATGAAAGGAGTGACAAAGAAAGTACAACTATCTACATCAAGCATATTTCGAGAGATAAAGATACCTCAAGCAAGGATAAAATCTTTTGTCCTTTCAAAATATTCTCTTCATGAGCAGTTGTGCTCATGTATTGTAATGTAACTGAATTTCAAATGAATATGTGACATGTGTACTTGGCTCGATGCTTGTTTTTCTCCCTTGTTTCTATAAAAGGGAAATCATGGTCATTTGCACGAGATCTTGGAGAATTTTGTAATGCAGAGCATATAGAGTAAATAAAGTCTGAACTTTGTATCTAGGTTATTGACTGATTCTATTGTTGAATGCAATTTGCAAGTTTTTGTATAACAATACTAGCATCTTTTGAATACAATAATATAATTTCAAGCCAATTGTCTCCTAATGTATACTTGATACAATTTATGAATGAAAAATGATCAAAGATCATTCAATTCATCTTTATTGTCTTTCCTTTGAATGTATGTTTCTGTTATAGCTCTTGTTCAAATAATAGGTTAAAATGCTTTAATGGGAATGTAGAATTGTATGAATCTATGCAAGAATTCAATAAGAAGAATTGGTTAGGAATTCTTAAGTGCAGTAGTGTAAGGAATTACTATGAAGCTTCATGATGTTTAGGGAAAAAATTGTTATACAAGTCTGAATCGCATTCACTATTACTCCATGCCCAATGTTAAGGCACTAGTCCATTATATGTACATGGTTGTTACAATCTCCATGGTCATTCATATAAAGAACATTTACAAATCTTAGTTTTAGTCGAAATTATTTGTTAAGTTTGATGTTATCCTATGTTCTCCGGCTTTAAATTATTAAAATTCTTAAAGGATATTGCTAGATCTTTTCATTTTCATAACCATCAAGCAAATCCATTAAGAACACATCTTTTTTTGTATTAATCATAGAGTAAGCACATTACAATACAACATGATTAGCACTTAGCAAAACCAAAAAAATAGAGTTGTCCAATTGCTGCTTGTACAGTTTGCTATACCACCTTACAATGGCCTATACATATCAACATTTTATATCAGCCTATACATTAATTTATACATATCAACGTTATTGTACAATCTTACATATAGCCTATACATTATATGTGTCATTTCTATGTAGAAAATTTCTCAAAAATACAAAACAAAGTATCGCTCAAATGGTCTGATCAAGGCTCATCCTCCAGGCTCCTGCTTTCGTTGCAGGATTCCATGTTGTTCCAGTTTTCCAGTGCTTCTATGGCTTCCAATTCATCATTGGAGAACCCCATTTCGGTCTCTAGGCTATCATTTGAATGCATTCTGGGTGCTCTAGTCATTTGGGTCTTCTTAGCTGCAACTTGCTTATCATTGGAATCTTTCTGGAATGCCTCTAAAAGTCTCATGAAAACTGACAAATTAGGCTGGCCATGTTGCCAGGAGTTCCCATCTTTGATCTCATGTTGGTTGATGTGGACTAATCCATCCTTTAGCAACTTTAGGAACTTGCTTCCAACTATCTCCATTGTTTCCATTACATTATAAAGACAATAGGTCCATTCGTTGATATGCACATGAGGTTTCATACAAAAATTAACAACAACAGAGGGGAGTCAAGCGGATGAAGAACTAGTGGTTGTTTCCTTCTATGTTGGCTACCTCATCATCCTCTTGAATGGTCTCGTGCATAAATCGTTGCTCATTTGAAACCACTTCTTTAGCATCAACATCTACTAGATTCCCATCTTGTGGATTTAGTTGTTGGGGTCCTCTTTGTCTATCAGGCCCAGTTTCCATATCGATTGCTCTTTGCAGTTCCTCAACATCCCTTTGGAAAATCTCCGCCTCTTCTAGTTGGCATGCATGGCCACCTCTACCCTCTTCCCTTCTGATAGTTGCTGCCCTATCTCTTATTGTTTGCATGAATTTCACCATTGAGATTTCCACATGTAGTGAAACCTGCAAAGCAACAGTGGTAAATGTGAGTTTCTTTGAAAACTCAGTAAGTACCCTCTTGATGCCCTTGAACTTATCATCATTTCTCGCTCTCCATATATGCCACATTATCTCATTACATAAACAAAACCAGAAGATCTTGTAATCAACTTTAATCTTGAAATTACCGAATAGAATATCTTGCCAAATTTCTTGTGCATACAAACATTCAAAAAGTATGTGTTTGACCATTTCAGGTGTCCTACAAAGACTGCATATATCAACATCCTCAAAATTAGTTCTGTAACAGATTTTTTGAAGTAAAACTAACCATCTGAAGCAAGATTTTTTTTGGTTCTATAGAAGAATGTCAAACAAATGAAAGTGTTTTTTGCCAATCCTTTACATCAAGTTTTAGGTCCCAACATTTATTAACATGATCAATAATAGAAGAGCTCTCAACAAGTTCATTATAAATAGTATTAGCCTTAACATTAGCAATATCAGTGCCATCTTTCCAAACCAAGCTATCAACAAAATTAGCCTCCTCCTCAACATTTCTAGGAGAGCAAGCATCTTTGCATGCTTCCAACAGAGTCGAGTAGGTTCTCATATTAGACAAAGGTAGATCAAAATGGTCCCTGAGGCTATCCCAACTTTTAATCTCACCATTTTCGAGAATATCAACAAAGGATTTAATACCTTTCATATTCCAACTTTTGGTTGAGCAGCCTTGAAGCAAGGCGAGAGCTTTACCTTTATGTTCTAGGTTCCACCAAATGGAACTATGAAGCTGACATTTTGTATTTGTTCTTGAGGGAAATATTGTAGGATTTGAGTTGAACATTGTGTTTTATTAGATCCCAAGCCTTCCATAGGCTCTTAAAAATGACTGACCTAACTAGAACCATAAAGTGTTTATTGAGGAGAATGTCAATCAGGGGCAGGTGTTTCCACGCCCTGGCTTGTTTAGGTATAACCCGAAGGATGTTGTTCCAAACCAATATTTTCCAAGGTTCACTTCCTTCCACCAATTTGAGGATCCATTTGGCTACTAGGGCCAGCCCTTGCATTCTGAGATCTTTCAGACCAATGCCACCTTGGGCTTTATTGATACAACACCAGTCCCACCTGACCGAGTGCCTCTTCCTCTTTCCTTTACCATCAGACCACAAGAAGTTTTTGATTCTCTTTTGAATGTCGTTGACCTGATAGCTATTGAAGACCACATAGAGGCAAAGTAGATACTATAGAAAGACAGGTTTTTTTGGCATACTTGGATTTTGCCAGCCAGAGAGAGGTATTGCCTATTCCATCCTTCAAGTTTTTTCTTAATCTTGGACTTAACCCAGTTCCACATTTCTTTAAGGTTAGGGTTAATTGCAAAGGGTATTCCAAGGTATCTCACCAGCTTGTTGGGGCCCCCCACTGAAAACCAAATCTGGCAAGCCAGTCGGAAGGATCATGTTTCCAACCTAGAAAAGTTGATTTGGCTCTGGATAATCTAGCTCCCGAGGCTTGGTAGAACAAATCAAGATTTTTCATTAGAGATTTTATGTTGTTTTCATCCAAGTCCAAAAATATAGAAGTGTCGCTGCAAACTGAACATTTACTAGTTCACTTTTGTCTGGCAAGATGATCCCTTTTATTCTGGGAGAGAGGGTGTGATCTCTTAACAAATAGAAGAGAGCATTTGAAGCAATTACAAAGAGGCAACCTTGTCGGATAGACCTTTCAAGGTGGATTTTTCCATAGAGCACGCCATTTACATCAATTTGGGCTGAAGTATCCTTGAGAAGTGTGTCTACCATGCCATAAAACTTGCTAGAAGAACCAAAGGATACGAGGATAATTTTTAAGAAACTCCATTCCACCCTATCATAGGCTTTCTCGAAGTCCAGAAGTAGCATTGTTGAGTTCTGGTTGGAGTTCTTGGCCCATTCCAGAGCCTCCCAACTTGTAATTAAATTCTCTAGTATGTATCTGCCTTTAATAAATCCGGTTTGTGTGTTGTTAATAAAATTTGGTAGAATGTTCACCAGTCTTGTGGCAATTACTTTGGCTAGCACTTTATAGGAAACATTGAGTAACATTATAGATCTCCAATTTTTGACCAAGGTCTTGTCTCCTCCTTTTGGGAGGAGTATGATAATTCCTCTATTTATGCTCTCCCCAAGTGATCCCTTATCCAAAGCCTCTTTATAAACTTGTAAAAGATCATCACACACCCAATCAGAAAAGACTTTATAAAATTCCACTGGCAGCCCATCCCATCTAGGGGATTTATTGCTCATTGACAAGACAACATTTACAATTTCACCCTCCATAATGTCAACATCCAGAAACACAGAGTCTTCCTCCCCAATTTTCTTTGGAATGAGGCCCTTAATGATTGACCTTGTTGAAGGGCCCTCCCCCAACTGATCCTCTGAGATGAAGAGTTCTTTAAAGAAGGTTTGGAATTGGGCCAAAATTTCTTCCTGTGAGGAGCAAAGTCGAGACCCATCCCAGATTTTCCCCACTTGCTCTCTAGATTTTTTTTCCTTAAGGTACTTGAAGAAGAACTTTGATCCTTTATCCCCACAGTTGAGCCAGTTCAATTTTTCTTTGAACTTTTGCCCCTTTATTTTATGATTTTGGATTCTTCTCAGGCTATCTTTGGCTGCAATTAAGGTTTCACATAAGATCCGATCATCTGGCTTCTCTTGCAACCTCGTTTCAGCTTCTAGCAGGTGATCTTGGAGTTCCTTTTCCTCCCTTTTGCTGTCAAGGGATCATTTCTTGCCAATTGTTTGGAAAAGGGTTCTCCAACCTTCCACATTCGCATTCCATCTTTCAATGGCAGGTGCATCTTTTAACACCCACTTGTTGATTTCTCAGAGAGAGGCAATGCCATCTTGGCAGCCAAGGTATTTTAGTAGGTGGGTGTTTAGGATGAACCCATCCTTCACTCTTGTTTCAACAACATTATTCACACTGGGCATAATGCTAGCCCTGATAGGGTGATGGTCCAAAAGGGTGTAGGGATACACCTGGACCTTGGATCCATCCTCATTTGGGCAGAAGTTGAACAAATCTTTATTCACATATAATTTGTCTAATCTACAATAGATTTTGCCACCACCTTTTTGTGCGTTACACCAAGTGTACCATACAACATTGCATTGATTTGTGTTGCCTTCCATGGGGTCCACTAGTCTTAGCTTGATTTTTAGCCTTGTCCAAAAATGTTTTTTTTTACCTTTCCAGGCCATATCCACCCCACCCCATTTATCCTTCACTTGCTCTATCACATTGAAATCACCTCCCAAGATCCAGGGGATGTTTGGTAGCCCAGCAAGCCACTGCTAGAGACCATGCCTTTCCCTGTGATCATTAGGGGCGTAAATAGAGCAGATGCCAAAAAGCATCCCATCCCTTTCCAGGGTTTCCCATGCAACCCTATTCCAGGGAGGGGAGCTTCTATTAGTGATATATTGTGCCCACTGGTTGGACACCAAAATGGCTACCCCTCCCCTACCCTTTTCATGAGAGGCTGTGAAGAATTTGGATCCATTCCATACAAATTTAAAATTTGTTTCCAAAGTAAATCCTGTGACCTTTGTTTCTTGCAGCAAAACAAAATATTTTTATTTCTCAAGATTAAGAAATCTTCTTACAATATATTTCTTGTTAGGGGATTCAAGTCCCCTGACATTCCAGGAGATGCAATTAATTTTCATTGTCAACATTCATTGGAACTTCGCTTTGTCTTCTCTAAATTTTTCAAAGCACTTGGGTATTTTATCTTATGTTTCAAGTTTCTTAGATATTGGAGATTGGATAACAGTGCTAACCTTCTTCCTCTTTTGTTTAGATAGAGTCAGCTGCTTACTTCCTCCCATGAGGATACTGCTTTTTCTTGGCCTTCTTGGCCCTTTTCTGGGTTTCACAGGCTAGGATTCCAGCCCCTTATTGCCACCCTCCTCATCATTGTATTCTTTGGTTTTGGCTATGTCCATACTAGAGGTTAAGTCTTCCTTGTTAATCTTATTGCTCGCCTTTCTGGGAGTGCACTCTTCTTTTTGAGATTCAATACCATCTTCTTTACAACCAATCATATCAGAGTTTTTGGAATTGTTGGGGTAATTTCCACTAGGGGTCAAGTTAGGGTTAAGGACTTGTGTGCAGGCCTTAGATAGAACACATATTTTTATTTACACTGTTACATATAATTAGCAAAGGAGATCTTACAAACACTGTCAGGGATCACTCTCCCGGGTTTCGCAGAGCCCAAAGTGAAGAGGGAAAGTTTTATCCACTTTCTCCTAGTTGTTGGCCAATTCCTCTGAGTAATTGATCATTAGGAATGTCAATCATATAGATTACTTGTGAGATTAGGCTGGTAATTAAAAAAACCAACATGACCTTCTGTTTCCTAGTTGCAAACTTGTTGAAATGTTGTCAATAAATTATGTAGGTGAGTTTTTGTGGCTTGACAAGATATATGAGAAAAATGCAACAATGAAGAATTTACCTTCAAGCTTCCTTCAATCCTCTTCAAATCTATAACTTGCACATTCACAAAGAGGAGAAATGTTGGGCCATTTGAGGGGCTTGCCTCAGTCAAATCGTGTAAATCTTTCCAGTTCCACAATGGCAATGTCAATGATATAAATGATAATTGAAAGGAAGGAATGATGAATGAACAAATGCTGCAACTCACCACCCTTCAATGGATTCCTTGAAGGACTAAAGTCATACACATCACCTCAAGGATCTTGGATCTTGCTTGATAGATTTTCTTAAATGCTTGAATGCTTGAATGCTTGGAGACCTACAACAATGTTAGTCTTCACAAAACAATAACATGAACACACATAAAATTTGACATGATGTTGGATGTTGAATTGTTGCAATAAACTTTGATAATGCTGCTCTTGACTTGCTCTTGAAAATAAATTTGCTCAATTGTGTGTCTTATCCTCCTTATATTTCAAATGATAAAATAACTAGGTATTTATATGCAATTGCTCTAATTTCCCAAAAATCAAATTCCAAAAGCCGACAATTGAAATTTGAATTCTAAATGTTTAAATGTTGCTAACACAAATTAAAAATTGGTCCCTGACAAGATAGGGGGATCCATACACCCATGCGTGTATGGGTCCTAGCCTTATTTGCTTGGAAATTAAGTGTCGAGATCATAACATTAATTATTTGCATTTATTCAATGCTTGCAACTTTGTTGAAAAATGATAAAAATAGGCTTTACAATGCATAATTTAGGAAATTAGGAACTCAATTAGGCTCAATAATTTAAGGGGATAAAATATAGTGTGAAATTGTTAAGGGTGGCAATTTCCTACACTACAACTGTTGGGAATAGGATGCCATTTAATTGCAATGCTAAACATATTTCATGTATCTCCTAAGTCCTTAGAAAGTGTTCCCCAACACTAGGATTAGAAAGAGATTAAATTTGAATGAAATGAATATGTAAATTGACATTTGTAATTATTTCTAAATGATAGGAACATGTGGGGACGCCCAAGAAGAGCTCCTACAAGATAGGAGTACATGGGGTGCCCACATGGAAGGTGGAACCCACCTTGCTTAAGTTAACTATTTGGAGGATTGATAACACTTCAGTAATGCATGTTTAGATCCTATAAGTTAGGGATTGACATTTACATGAATGGAGTTCAGTTCAGTTCAGTTATGGTTCAGTTATCTTCAGTTAGTTTGAGTTGCATGTTAGTTGACTTTAGTTGACTTGAGTTGCATGCTAATGACTTGAGTTGTATGACAGATAACAGGTGGCTACATTCAGTTAAGCAGGGGATGATCAATCATGCATAATGTTTGCATGAATTGATGGAGAGATACATTTCTGTTAACAAAGATTGACTTGGATCCACCTTGGGCGCTCAAGTTGGCATCTTTGAGTTAACACCTTTTGCATGAGAAGATATTTACAAGACTGAGTTAAGTGGGCCCATTCTTGGGCGTCAACTTTGAGGAGAAGCTTGGAAGATATTTTCTTGACCAACGATCAGTTAGGAGTTCAGTTTGGAGCGCCTAAATTGAGGAGACATTGGTTTTGACTTCATGTTACATGATGAAACTCTACTTGCACAAAATAGGCGTAAGTTTTTGAGAGGAACTTTGTGCTCTTGTAATTGACAATTCTTTGGAGTTTACAATGTTCATAATTATCTATTTATTGCAGCAAGTTGAAAAGAGTTTAAAATCGGAGTTTATTGCAGGTTGTGAAGAAGAATTGTTGAAGGCAAAAGAAGCATCTCAATCAAGGATTGATACAGTGTTATTGTAATCTTGTTCTAAGGTTAAATAATACAAGCACTATTGATTCTAGTGGTCGAGTTTTTTCTTGAAAGGGTTTCTCCACGTATATGCTATGCCACTTCTATCTTCTTGTCTCATTCTTCTACAATCTTCTTGTCTATTTCTACAAATGGTAAAATGAATCTAAACAGATAATCATACACAAATAATTTGTAACAAAGAACATTTAATTAGATCTACAATCTCATAGTTTTACAAAAATATTTATGAGAGCATCATAACGACATTATTAGAGGATCACATCAACACATATCATCTTAAGCCCATGTGTGCTTGCTTGTTGTCTTAGATCATTCACTTAGAGTTGTAAAGTCAATTTATTAGAGGTTTGGATAAGGAGAATGTGATAATACAATTTAAAAGATTCCCGAAAGGTGTTTATAAATATTGTCAATCCTTAAATAAATATAAACATTAGGAGATAGAGATGAACAAGTTTTAGACTACTAAATATTACTAGGTCATCCATGTGACTTGCAAGTCCATTTCCATGCACAATTCACTTTAACAATCATATAGATTAAGTTTGAAGGGGTGGATTTGAGCTAAAATAGGTTATTGTCTATTTATAGATTTTGAAGTGACCATTTGATAAAATCTTAAAGTTATAATATCTTAGTAAATGGATTCTTTGTATCTTCAACACCATCTTCCCACCATTAACACTCAATGAAATAACACATCTAAATATATTTGATTTCCATATTTAATTAACAATTTATTATTTTCCTACTATTGTTGCGAGTGTTAGTGTGGGTGAATGCTCAAGGGCTACTATTGAGGAGAGTGTGCCGGGGAATGGGTCTATTGATGCTTTTCCTACCTAAGCCATGGAGGAGGGGAAGACACTTTATGTCCCTGATTCCCTTATGGTTAAGTCAATTGCTCAGTTTGACAACTTGTTGTTTGGGAGATTTTGTGGTAATCATCCCAACATTGATGCTATTAGAAGATGGGTGCTTTAGATTTGAAAACTAAGAGGCCAGGTAGAGGTTGTCTCTGTGCTGAATATTTTTTCTTATTTTCCTTTTCCTTTCATGAAGATTGTTTTAGAGTTCTTCAAGAAGGTCCTTGGTTTATAGGGTTAAATGACATTTGTCTAAAAAAATTGTCCTCGAGGTTTAACCCTTTGAGTGATGACTCCATCATGTTCCTTGTTTGGGTTAGACTATTAGGGTTGCCGTTGGAGTTTTGGGATGAAATTTTTTTCATGCTTATTACCAATACTTTTCGGCAATACTTTACTGCTGCTAAGGTCACTAAATTCAAGAAGCGTTTATTGTTTGCTAGATTGTGTGCTTGTGGAAGAAAACAAGGTGCTCCCTACTCAAATCACTTTATCTTCCAAATAATCAAAGACTCTTCAATTATTTGTTAGTGTAGTTGTAAAGTGGGCCAAGCCACCACTAGTTGCTCGAGCATCACAAAACACCATCTTGTTTGAAGGATAAATGAATTTAAGTTTGCTACTATTGAGGATGAAAATAGGAGGAAAGCTCCAATAAACTATACAACCATGGATTTCTCTTTAATTGTTCTACGATTGGATAAAGATTTTGTTAGTGATCTTGCAAATCTCTCTTGTTTCAAAAAACAAAGTTTAGGGCATTTGGATCCTTGTATTATGATTAAGCCAAAATCGTTGGACTTTTCGTGCATAGTTGTTTCTCTTAAGTTCCTGAGTGTCTTATAATGCTTAATGTCTATCTTTTCTAACTTTTTGTACAAGAGTCTAGACCCTTTCAAAATCCCTACTTATCTGAATAAAAAATAATTTATTAACTAATATTCTTGAACTGTTTAATTATTGGTAGTGAAATCATTTATATTCATTATAATTTGAAACAGCATAAAAAATTTAATATTTCAAAAAGTTTTGTAATCGGTAGATGATGCGCTAACTGAATAGACCATTGGAGCAAATCCATTGCAGATACAGAAGGGCATTCGATATGAACAATTAACACCCACAAACAACAGCAGCAAGATTTCAACCAACGTAATTCGCACTCTTACGTGCATTGTCTTGCTTAGCGGACAGAAGATATCACTCATGTCTATAGCAGCAAACTCCTACACCCTCCTTTCAACCAAACACTTGCAATGTTGTAGAATAAAATCTACCACTTACACTCCATCACACCTTTCAGTCAAAGGATTCCAATCTTTTTCCTCTGTAGGAATTCAGCACCACAGCAGATGTTGTGTGAGGACCAAAGCAGGAGGGTCACAGGAGGGACCTCAAGATACCTCTCAAATTAAGGTAGAGGACCCTGTTACAAACACCAACCAGGCCGGCAATAGCAGCAGAAGCGTCCTGTCTTTCCTCTGTCCATTGCTTAAACTTGTTGGGGTAAGTTCAAAATTTCATACCATTACTTCCTAGTGCGTTCTTCGCCAGTACGATATTTTCAAATTTATCTTCACCTTTGACCTGAATTAATCAGGCTTCTGGACCATGCCCACTGAAATTGGATTGACATTATTAAAATTAAGTTCTCCACTATCTTGTTAGAAATGATGAATAAATGCATAAGCATGTTGCTTACAGTCTGTTATAGAGCTGACAATGATAGTTTCAGTTCTGGCACTTTGTTAGAGTAGGACTCTAGAGGTGAGAAATTAGTTTCAGTAAGCTTTCAAATTTAGATCGAGGTTTTTAAGAATTGGATGTGCCTCTGAAAAACTATGTATAAAACATGTAATCAGCTTCAGGTGAATACTCTTATCTTTGTACGGCTGCCATCTCTCTAGAATTTAATATGCGTATCTTGAAATCATACTAGTGAAAAACCTCCAAATAAATGAATTAAAAGAAACCAAATAAACAAATTTTATCCGTAATTTTCGTGGGTCAAATGTGTGAAAACCTTATATCTTGCAGAGAGTGGACCGGCATTACCCACTATTTTTAAGCTTGACTCTCTCTCTCTCTCTCTCTCTCTCTCTCTAACATTTTATGTTTTTATTAACCTCTCATATTTTTCCCTTTACTGACATGGCTTCTATGCTTGAGACAAATAACATATACATTCACTTGAAGAATTAGTGCAGATTTGTTCTTTGTTCCTGGAAACTATACGAAACACTTAGAGGAGAAATGGACTTCACTACCGTAAGAGGTTTGGCTTATGATTGGAGATGATTCTGCTGGAAAGTTATTTCCTAGGGTAAGATTATTTATCTTGCCTTTTTATTGCTCTTCTAGATGTCTGGAATGGCCTCCAGTTGATCATCCATCTCCCTTTTTCATGCTTAGGTTTATCTCCACAATAGGGCAGGTTTTAAAGTAGAATTAGCATTCAATTTCAAATAGTTAGAGTACTTTTTTAAATTGGACACCAGGAAGTATGAATTGAGTTAAAATAATAGCAAAATCAATCTTTCTTGTGTGATTGATGCCCTGATTTTATATCTTAGTTGCACCTCATGAAAGCACGTTGAAAGTTGGTTGTGAGCTGACACCTGGCAGCCACAGATGAATAGGCCTTATCCTCTCATACAGTATGTCTAGATTTCAGTACCAAGAGAAAATAAGGTCCAGAGATTACTGCCTCAACAAATCAGGAGGCAGTAATTGCATATACTGGCTGTTGGATGCATTTCTGTCATCTTTCTGTCTACGGGAAGAACTTAGTGGAGCATCATTGTCATTTCTTAGTGGAGCATCATTGTCATTTCTTTGTCTCCTGGATTGATGACAATTACACCAAAGATGAGACAAGTTTCTGAGATAAACGTCAAACCGGAATATAAGAATTTTTATTCTAGCATTAATTAGCAGGCAGATCTAAATATTATTTCTGAATTTCACATAGTGTCTGTGCAGAATGCAGATGATCATGAAACATGTTGTACCCAAAACCAAAATTTTTGCTTCATCAAGGAATTTTTCATTAAAAAGTCTAAACCTTGCTAATTTGATGTAAAACACAGTTTTGGGCAATATCAAGCATGGAGTTTTTGTCAATATTTTGTTAGTCAAAGTCAGTTATATTGGTCAAACCTGAAGCAGAGACTCAGAATGGAGTTTTTCACGATGGAGGAACATCTCACAACGGCGTTTCACATTGCACATGGTCATTTCAATGATCAGAACAGAGTTTTTAATGATCAAATTATGAAGATTTTTCAGAGGAAAAGCTCAAAAGTGCAAGTATAGCCCAGGGGCGCCCAACTTGTTGGAGGTCAAGATCTTGTTTAAAATGCTCAAGCATCCAGTCAATCTCTTCAGAATTAGCCTGGCTATCCGTCGAGCTATTCAGCGAAGCATTCCGAGACTCACAGCTCCGGCAATCAGCAACAGAAGTTGAAATCCTCAAATTTCAAGATGCGAGAAACTTGTCCTTTTCAGGCAAAAGCGCGCCTCTAGCCTGAGGGCGCCCATCTTAAGGCAGGGGTAAATCTCGACAGTTTCAATGGCGAATACAGTCAATTGGTTCACGATTAGCCTGCTCGTCCAACGAGATATCAAGTACAGTCATCCGAGCTTCAGAACTCCGGTGGCAGTCATCCAAAGATCAGCTTAAAATGGAGTTTTCACGTTTCTGAGCTTCTCCGTTTATGCCCAGTGCAAGTACAGGCCAGGGGCGCTGGCTTAAAGGACCCTCCAAATGGCATTATTTGCAGACAGAATCTTCATAACATCAGTAGTATTCTAGCCTAGCTCCGCAACGCATCATTCAGCTTGTCGATCCGACGTTCCTGGTGGTCGTGGCAGAGATTCTACCAAGCACGTAATTTTACGGGCGGACCAACAAATGATTTTTAGTGCATTTTCATAGTCCAGAGGCGCCTAGCCTTTAGGCTGGTAAGATGAGTCCGTTCGCGTTCGAAGTCTTCACGGCTATTGAGCGTAATCATTTTATCTATCCAACGAGCCTAGCCGTTAGTCTTCAGCATTTGGCATTCGCTCGTACGTGCGAGGTCTTTAGTGTAATACTGCAAAGTGAGGGCGTCCGGAAAATGGCTGTCTGGGAGCGGTAATTTTATTTAAAATACGCACTGGAGTTTTTGAGGTCTTAGAAGCAGTTTTCTTGCTTCGTCACCTCCAGAGACTTCTCTTGTGGGCCCTCCTGGTTGTCCGTTAAAACAGATAATGCCTGAATCGGGTCATCCCAGCTCCAGATATCAACTGTCAAAGTAGGGTGTTTTTGATGACATTTGATTTTCGTCAAAATAACAAAAGTGCAACCTTGAGCCAGGCTTTTTTTTTCTTTTTGAGGCCCTTAACACAGCTTTTAGCGTCGTGCGTCGAATAATCTCCATGCGCCGTGAGCTTTCATATCAGCAGGGTTCACCATTCACCGTCAGCAGCCGTTTGAAGTGGCAGATGGCAGTTTAGGAAAATGGCTAAGTCGGGAACCCGTAAAGCAATTTAATCAAGTGCGCCTAATTTTTCAAGGGGTCAAACGATGGATTTTGCAGTTGTGTCTCCCAGCAGACATTTCTTCCTTGTTCAGTAGGCTTTCCGTTGATTATCTCAGATCAGTCTCATCACCCGGTCATCCGGAAACTAGTGTCGAAGTTGGCCAGTCGCGACAGTGCTGTCAGCTATTAAATAGGGAGTTAGTAAAAAATGAAGTATCCTGAGCAAAAGGACGCCTATATGCTCATGTGATGACTTTTTGGAATCAGTAAAGTCAAAAGATGAATCTCAGAGCTTCAACCAGTTTGTCAACTGAAGTTCGGAATATGCTTGTCTATAAATAGCATTTTCTATTTTTGGCGCCATTGCATGATAATAATTATTTTATTATTATTTTCAAATTTGAACTTCAGCTAGTGGCAGTCGAACTAAAGAGCAACCAATCAGAGGCTTTCTATTCTGGTTAGGGTTTTGAAGTATTGCAGTTGCTCAATTGGTGCGAATTTCATCTTCTTTAAGCATGGCGCCATCATTTGTAATTCACAGAGCTTTCAATAGAAATTCGTATTTCTCAAGAGAAAATCCAATCTTAAGAGAAGTTCGTATTTTTCAAAGAGAGATTCATATCTTCAAAGGGAAATCGAATTTTATATATTTTCAAAGCAAATTTAAAGCAAAATTCGTTTTTCTTCAAGGCAAAGGCGTATTTTCAAGCAAAATACGTTTTTCTTCAACCAAAAGGCGAATTTTAGCAAACCAAAGGCGAATTCTTCATCAACAATCATTGGCGAAGACATCAAAACATTTTATTTGCAGGTACAAGTCAGAATTATCAGCAGACTTCAGACAAGATGGCGATTTTAGCAGAAGCAGAGCACTAAAAACTTCTTTCTTTTGTCTTAAATTCTTCTATTTCTCGTCTTAAATTCTTTCGCATGTTTGAAGAATTGGCGACTTTTGGCAAAACAAATCATCTGGGTTGATTCAGAATAGCTTCCTCGAGAAAACCCATGTGCCAGAATTTTTCAGGAAAATTTACTCCAGAGCATCAGTTCTCGAGGCTCTAATTTTCTCAACTGAAAATTCCTTGCATGGTTGAGTAGAAGTCAAATTTTCGCAAATCTGACATTCTGGGTTGTCTTAGAATCTTCTTTGGACAAAACCCATATCTCAGATTTTCGCCGAAAATAACTCTTCGAAAGGCTATTTTTAGCCTCAGCAGGTATTTTTAGTTTTCCAAAAGTTGTCAGAATATAGCCGTGTTCACAGTCAACAAGCGAGTTTTTCAGAGTACAGTACACACAGACTGAATTCAAGACCAAATCGGTCTTAATTCATGATTTCGTTAGAAAAGCTGAGACCTATTTGTATTAAGCTGCAGATGAGATAATGGCCATCACTTCAGTCACGGAGCCGCCAAAGCTATAAGTTAGTGAAATGCTAGTTTGAGTATGCAAAGATTGCCAAGATTGCTCAAGTTGCTGACATTCAGATGCTGATGTAGTTAACAATCTCGCATGGGATTGATTGCTCGAGATCACGACCAGTAGACTTCAGTTTCCACCTCTCAGGATAGACATTACACACAGGAGTTAACTTGATGTTACCCTTTCAAGTTAACTGGCTGTCTCACCTCATGCATATCTATTCTGAGATTCATCTTGTTTACTTGGAGTTTCATTTAGGGTTTTCCGTTAACTGATGGTAGTCTTCCAGTTAACTTGCTTTCAATAAGGACGTGCATGCTCGCACAATTGTCCATTTTTAGATTAGATGTTTCAGTCAAACTGAGGGTAGTTTCCCAGTTGACTGTATAGTTTACTTAATTAGGGTTTGGCATTGCTTGCATGCATTGCGGGAACTATAGTTGACACAAAGGTGATTTTAGGGTTCCCTACACCTTGATGTATATAAATAAGAGCTTATGCTCATTTGTAAATAACTTTTGCTTGAGAGAGAAATATATGCTGCGCCTACCTTGCCCTCAATATTGCTCTTTTGGTATTTGTTCATGTGTCTTCGCTATTATGATTAAGTGTTATGCCACATAGGGTTTCATGCAATTGTAATGGTGGATTCTTTATGTCTTGTGAATCTTTTATCATTTCAATCAAGTGTTATGCCACATAGGGTTTCGTGAGATTGTGATGATAAAATCGTTTTGTGAAGTCTTTACTATTTTGATCAAGTGTTATGCCACACAGGGTTTCATAAGATCATCTTGGTGAATTCTTAAATCTGTTTTGTGCCCAATAAACTTGTTTAGATTGAGATGATAGTTGCGCCACCTTGCCTTCAAGTAGAGAGTCTAAACTCGTTTATCGTCCGATAGTCAATCCCTGCTCCGTTTCCTCATGCTCTGTTTTCTTGAGGAGACTGGATAGATTTAAAGTAGTTAGCTTTGTTGTAGTTAACGATCTGCGAAACCAGAAAATCCTTAGCTGCAACGTTCTTGGTTTTCTTAACCTTGTGCCTCTTCCAGCTAAGAACAAAAAGATAGGACTTAGATTACTTTTCTTTTCATGCATTCCAGCACAACGAGGGAGCTTCCCCTCCTAATTTGAAGAGCACTCATTGCGTAGTGTACATAGCTGTCCGTACAAACCTGCACTCCAGAGGTGTTAGATTTGACGCCAACAAAACAATACTTTGCACACTAGCCCATGCATTATACTGTTGCCATAGATTGGAATGCCAGAATTTCAAACTGGTCCAGAGAGCCTTTAACCTGAAAAATCCTCTTGGTTCACTGTGAGTTTTAATATCCACTTGAAACAGGACTGAAAGATACTTGAAATGTGTATATTGTACTTATGTCACTGTTCCATGGAGTCTCTGGGATGAGGGAATGAGTTTCAAGGATGGTAAATTTTTTCTTATAATTTGGGGACAGTGTGGAGACAACAGGGGGCAGTAATCAAAATAATATACAAAAATAGATATTTGAATTTTGTCATTTATGCAAATATTAAGAATAAAAGAAGCTGAAATTTATACAATTTTTTTGATTCTTTTTCCATTGGATCCTAATGACTTTCTTGTTTCAGTAAGACATCAAAATTACTTATGGCACATCTATAGAGCATATGATAAATAATTTGTGTATTTGGGACTTGTAGTTGGAGGCAAAAATGTCAATACTCATTCAGTTAAAGTTCAAATTATTCTAAATTGGACAAGGCCACATATCTGACTGAGTTCAGAAGTTCTGTAGGAATGGGCTAGCATCTCTACAAATTTATTTATCATTTCATGGCAGATCCACCCAATGCATAAAAAATGGAGTGAAACTTGAATTTTGAAAGGCTTATGAAGCTGCTTTTATAGCAGTAAAGAAGATATGCCAAGTACTACTTCTATATCTTCAGAATCTATTTGAGATTGAGATTGAGATTGATGCCTTGGCCGAGCAGAGGCGGTCCTTGTGCAAGAAGAAAGAGGTATACCATATCACTTGGAATCCTTCTCAAGAGCTGTTGAAAATTATCTTATATATCTGTGCACTGCATCAAGCATTGAAGCATTGGAGCCCAACATTCTGGCTAAAGAGAGCAATTTACGCAAATCATATACCATTGTAGTTCTGAAAACATAAACTAAGTTGTAGCAGGCACATCGCTTGAAGTGAATTTCTTATTTGTAGAAATCTAGTCATCGAGTGCAAGTAGGGCTGGTAAGTAACAAGATAGCAGACATGTTATCTAGGGTTTCCTCAGATGGTTAGTAGCCTATACTATTGTGATGCAGTTGCAACCTTTTCATCTGAAGAATTCAAGGATTTGTGTGATATAGATGAGCAAAGGTTCTGCAACCTTAAAAATTGAAAATAAATTTTAAATTATTAGAAAATTAACTAAAAATAAAAGACGAGTAGTTAATTCTCTATAAAATTTATATTTGTAATTGCTTTTTACCTTGAGTAAGTCGTTTGCATTTTTGATGAACACCTCATTAAAAATATTTTTTGTGGCCTTCCCCTCTTGGATTTTTTGGAATATAGAGTCCATTGAGGCATTGCTCACAAACATCTACTTGAGAGAAGGAATTGTATCTACAATGTTCTGCAAAGTGAGGAAGTTGATGGTAAATTGTGTCACCTGTGTTCACACAAGCCCCTTGCCATTTATGTGATCTCTCATCAAAGAAAGGACCCAATTATGGTTGTAAATGAATTTGGTAATTTGTCTAGCATCTTCAATCACACTTTTGGCCCATCCAATCCTCCCAATGTCCTCTAGCATCATAGCTAAATAATGTGTAGCACAAAAACTCCAATAAATGGTGGGATGGCTCTCCATAACAAGTCTCATCATGGTTACATATGTTTGCATTGTCCGTGACAATATGGACAACATTCTCAACCCCAACCCTTTGGATCACCTCGTCCCATAGACTGCACAAAGTCTCAACATTTTTTACTTCATGCAAGGCATCTATGGACTTGAAGAACACCAATGTGAAGTCGAACTCAAAGCCACAAAAAAGTTGAATCCTCTTCCTACTATCTATCCATCCATTTGATAAGATGTTGTAGCTCTTTGTTCGACATACTTTCTTGTAATTATCAACCACAAGCTGTGTATTTTTTATAACTTCCTCAAGCGATGGTTGATTCAAATCCTTAGCCATTGGAGTCTTAAACCCCTTATTGACAACTGTCAATGCATTTAGCAACTTCCCCAATATGGATTGTTCACCACATTGAAAAGTATATTATTGTAGTACCAAACAGTTGTTGCTGCCATCCTAGCCTCATGGTGTTTCTCTTTATTCCAAGTGGTACCTTCAAGTGAAGGTTGTGCTCGGGGGACGTTGTGAGGAATAAAGAAATTGGGTGAAGATGATGGTTAGAATTCTTATGAGTCTGACTAGTATAGGAGAGTGGATGGAAAATGTGTGGGGCAAATTCAATAAATGAATTTATAGATGAATTGGGATTGGTATCAACATAGTTGGAAAACTCGCCAAAAACTCGCGAGTTTTTGAAAAACTCACGAGTTTTTGGTGCAAGTACTCACCTAGAAAAACTCGGCCTCTTAGCAAAAAGAAACCTATAGCCGGAATAAAGGCAATTTTGATGCATTTTTTGCGGTTTGTGTGGTTTTGAAGGTCTTAATTTGGGCTTGGTGGCAGGGGCTCCACCCCTCGACCTCGCCTTGTATCGCGAGGGAGCGCATCAGGGGTGTTGCTCCTCGACCCTGCTGGGGGCGTTGCTCCCAGACCCCCACAAGGGGCGTTGCCTCTCGACCCCTCTGGGGGCGTTGCCCCTAGACCCCCATGAGGGGCACTGCCACTCGACCCTGTTGGGGGCAACCCAACCCCCATGAGGGGCGCTGTCCCTCAACCCCGCTAGGGGTGTTGCCCCCAGACCCCCACAAGGGGCGCTGCCCCTCAATCCCATTGGGGGCATTGCCCTCAAACTCCCATTGAATTCATTTGATTTTCTAGGTACTCTCCAAGTCCAAGTTTCCAAGTTTGCCTACAAGGCTTCATCTATAATATCGTCTAGTTCTACCTTACCCCTAGTTTTCACTAGACATGGGAAAGAGGAAGATGTAAATTTGTAAAATATATTAATGTAGTATTTACTTTCATTTTTACAAAAACAATTTGCTATTTTCATTTTGTTTCAGAATATCAACATCAGCGCATTCCACACGAGGATGCCATTTTGTACCCAATTTGCTTTCAAATCAATCAAATACAACTAGACTCAGCTTGTTTCTTTTATGTACTCATTTATTGACTCATCAGATGCATCTTATCATTGAATTTTGCAAAAAAAATGCGTTTTTAATGAAATTTAAGCAATTTTTAAGTTGCAGAGTGTTTTGTCGAGTTTTTTCCGAACCGAGTTTTCCGGGCTTGCCGAGTACTTGCAATTGGTGAGTTTTCCAACTATGGGTATCAACACCACCACCATTGCTTCCCTTGTCCTCTTGCTTTCCATTTTTTTCATATCAAAAGTTGTAATTAGGGCATCCATTTCTCTCCTAATCTCAAGGTACATTAGGACAAACCTTCATATCATGTCTAGGTATCTGAGCAAGGTGGTATTTTAACCTATTGATTCTTGTCATTGGATGTTAGCAAAAATTGTGGCTGATCTAACCCTTGGCATTACTAGATGTGCCATGCTTCTATGCAATGTAAGAGTTGGTATAGAATACTCTAATACCATGCAATATTTGGCTAAGAAGATAGCCATCCAAGATCAAGGAGCTTCAATGAAAGTACAAGGGAGATCCAAAATGAGAGAATAATTCTATTCTATGTAAGGATGCAAATATACATAGTATAATTTATTTACAATGAAAAACCTTTGCAAATATAAGCAAGGGTGAGACATAAGACAACATAAAATTATGACATTTGTCATAATCTTATGGCTCGAGGTATAAGAAGTAGATGCCCTAAGAATGCTCTAAGTAAACTTAAGTAACAAGATGTGAAAAGAACTTAAGAGGAAAACTGGTTAGGTAATATACCTTGTTCACACAAACATTCAAGGTCCTCGTAAAAGAAATAACAATTGGGTCTCAAACAGAAACTGTTATGACAAACATTTATATTATAAAATAGAATGAAACACTATGTGATAAGGTTGGGAAATGAGGAAAAAAAATTGGGAAGGATAATGCCCTAGGTTTTTAGCATTTGTCATTTCAAATCTAAAAATAAAAATATATACATACCAAATTTGTTTAAATCTTCAAATATGCCCTCCAAAAGTGTTTAAAATTCTTCACTAGGTTATTTTGGGAATCTATAGATCTGCTGGTCGAAAAGGGCACAAAAAAAACAAAAGAATGGAAAAACAAATTTGGTTGTGTTTATTTTATGTTTATGCTGCAGGAGAGTCTGATTGGAAAAATTGCGAGTTCGTGATAGAGGTGGCTGCATTTTTGGAGAAACCTGAGCATTTTTGGTGAAATTGCAGACTAGATTTGGATCACAAATCTTGGTGACTTGCTGCATTTTCTCATAGACTTGCAGTTTGCTCTGAGTCCCTGTGATTCCATGCGAGTCTTCAAACCATGTATTACACATTATATTATTGAATTTGCAATAAAAAGTTGTTTAATAAATAGTCAACCCTTAGGAATGAGACCTTAGCTATATAAGGTTGCTCCATGAATTTTCTGGGATGATTAACTAGAAAGACCTTCTAATGTATCCCTTGAGAATCTCAATATTTTATTATGTTTACTTAATGAAATTAAATTTTTCATGTATAGGTGAAGATTTTATTTCCTCAACTAGAATGGATAGCCTTTAATGAACTATTATTTGAAATGTTGCTTGGCTGAAAAATTCATTATATGTTGTAGATAGGTTCAGTCTCCATTAGAAAGTTTAAAGATTGATATAATTCTGAATATTTGTAATCATTTTGTCATAAGATAAAAATAAACATTGTTGTGTGATAGTTTTTTGCGGCTACTGAATAAGAGCTAATTGTAATTTTTAATTTGTGTCTATACAATGGCAGGCTAAAGACCCATCCTTACCTCGTAGTGATACTTTTGAGGTATGAATTGTATGTAAACATATTATTTGTATGTTGTTTCTTCTTGTTTCCAACAAACTTTGCAAATCCTGTGATTTCTAGCAAAATTAGACAAATTAAAAAATATTTACTCTTTCTTATCTCAAGACATGGCATGTCTTAGTTTACTTTATATTTCAATTTAGAACAAACATATTTTAAGAAATTATTTTTACATTGTTCCATAGAGTCTTTGGGATAGTGGAGAAAATTTTAGGGACAACAAAATCTTCCCCAAAATTTGGGGATGACAATTAAAAATATAACAACTAATATTTGAAAGAATTAATTACACAAAATAGTAAAAGAAATTGCAATTTATCATTTATATAAACAGTCTGACAAAAAATTGATCGAAATTCTGAATGTATCTTATAATATTCAATTTCATGACTTCATCAAGCTTGTAATACATATTACAAGTATAATGGGCCAATGGCTAATTAAACTCATTGTTTGATGGAAATGCTATAGATACTTCTCATTGCTAAACTGTAAGACTAATCTAGCTCCTACAATTGGATGCCAACAACCTTGTATGTGCTGCTTGATCCTTGTCAATTTATGTTGGCTCCATTAGGTCTACATTGCATTGTATTGTTGAACTCTCCCTATACTCAATTGTCTTGTGATCCATGAAACTCAAGGTACCATGTAAAACCACAAGCTTCTCCACTCTCCAAGAGGTAAGCATGTGCCTCATGACAGAGTGGATGAAGTTGTATGTAGACAATCTCCTCTTAGTAGTAGAGGAACTACAAACCTATGATAATAGGTGAATGGTTTGTGCACTTATTGGTGATAAAGGCCAATACAATTGCCACTGTGCTATTGTATTGTCTTACCCCAAAGTCTCCCTAGTTAATTTTGCCAAACTCATGTAGCCTTCAATTTTGGTTAGTTTGGTTCACTCATGTCCAATCAATTAGGCCTCGTCTACATTGTACATCTTCTTGACAATCTTCATGAAGCCTCTTTCACCTCCATGTCATCGATAGGGAGAACTCTACTAGGCCCCTGCACATACCACTTTAGGTTCAATGCATAGGCGGCTATATGCAAAGGAGTGTTAAGCTTCTCTCACCTTTGCTAAATGTACTCATTATACAATTCCAAGTAGGGTCTTGTTGATGTGATTTTTATGACCGCACCAATCAGCAGAACAAAGTTGTCCGAAGACTACTCCGTTCTCTCTTGATCAAAGTATTCCGTGTGCTAAGATTGCGAGATAGATCACACGTTCAACTCCAAGGTTCCGAAATACTTGGAACACCCTCAGTTGGTTTGATGTGAATTGTTGTTTTCACGAGGGGACTTACACAATTGTTCAGGATTCTTGCAGTTAACAGTAGGTGAATGATTTGAAGGGGATTTTGCGCGTATGATTTGGCAATAAGTACGTTTTCCTAAAACTAACCAAAGATGAATGGAAGGTAAATGAGTGTAAAGGTAAGGAGATTCTAAATTCTACTCTAAATGCAAGATATGTGGAGCTTAATTTCAGCAGACTTCGACCGAATTTCACCTAGCCTCACGTCGGACAGCTTTAGCAAAATTGGTGCAATCTTCAAAGGGATAGCAAAAGATATTCAGATTACAATTTAGCATACATATACCATCAGGACGATGCATATAAGTATACAAATCACAATCAAAGTTAAACTCGAAATAATTTCCAGTCGACCACGCAAGGCGAACTTGTCATCAACAAATTGCTAGTGGTATGGAATGAAATGAAGCTACCTCAATAAAACGCCACACATCCAAAGTAAACTACTTGCATGAAATGAAAATTATCCTATTCTATGCTACTGGGATCCGAAAGGATGAAAAGACCTTGCTAGCTATCCATGACAAAGACGAATTCCACCATCAATGAAAAGATCTATTATCATGAAAGTTTTACACAACAATCTCTACAAAAGTTTTCAAAGGGAAAACTTTCCTTCTCCACACTATGCTATGCTAAGCTACAAAATTATACTATCACTCTCTGCTCTAGTCTCTAGTCTGATGTCCAATCTAATTCTAATGTCTAATGAGGGGGACTCCCCCTTTTATAGATAGCCCAGTCCAATGGACGACTAAGATTACAATCAAAAGAGTGGCTAAGATTAAGCCACCTCAGCCCTAACCCTAAAAACTGCCAGAATGGGGAGTGGTACATTAAATGAATCAAAGATTCCCACTCACTCCCAAAATAGTAAAGGCAATTAATGCCCATAATCAGTCTTCTAGAAGATCATCGTCCAGTAGTGCATTCCCATTCTCCTTCGCTTTGGCTGCAAACTCAATGAACCTGCCAAGCACAGCCTCAACCTCCTAAACCGAAATGGGTGGAATGCAATCAAGCTAGAACTCTAACACCGTGACTGAATGTTCGTGCCTTGTACAAGATTTTCTCCAAGCAACTAAGGAATCTTGTGTGCTCTAAATCAAGTTGGAGAAAGTAGAAATGTTCTCAAAGTCATCCTGTACGAAGGTCTTCATCTCCGAAAAGAAAGGCACCAGCCTACCCCTCAAATTATCAACAGTCACCTCATCTGGATTCAACCGCCTAGCAAATATGGCCTCGAAAGTATTTTGAACTCCATCAATGATATTTGTCATAGCCTTCCTGACTCTGGTTGAATCCGCCTGTGCTACGTCGAAGAAACCACGTCCCGTGATTGCTGAAGAATACCATCTAGAAAAGTCATACTTGTCATTCTCCCGAATGACTCCTCCATCAATCAGCAAACGCAAAGGAACATGTCTCAATGCCTCAAGACGCTGAATAACCTTGCTCTGATAAACAGAAGCATCTCCCCAGGCCTGATCAACTGCCTCCATCCGTGCCAAAATACTAGAGGCCTGTTGAAAGGCAAGAGCAAGGTCCTCCATAAACTTTTCTGTCTCAGCACGAACTCCCGTGACCCACTTATCTGCCTCCTGTGCCATCTTCCCCAATTCCAACAAGCCACTGATTGACTCTCTAGGTATCTCAGGTGGAAGCTCTATCGTTGGAATCTCCTGCCCACGAGGACGAGACAACTGCTGCACATATCCTATCAAAGCCTTATGCTCTCTTTTCAACTTCTTGTACTTTCCTTCCTTTTTAAACAATCTGTCCTTGAGGGTGAGGTAGGAGTTATCACACTCCTCTACAATCTGTGCACCTGTGGGGCGTCCTAACTCCAAAGTTGTGACCACGTAGTTCTCGGGTACTGCTTCATCTCGGTCACAATCAACCTGTGGCACTGCCATGTGAAGGGTGCGAGAGCCATCCTCATTAGTTGATATCTTTGAAAACTTTCGTGCTCTCTTCTTCTGTGGAGGCGTGCTGATCCTGTTCAAAAACTCTTCCATCTCAACTGCCGGATCAATCTCTTTGTTGGGGCTTCTTCTCATCCTATCTCTGAGCCAATCAGGTACTGTATACTGTATATCAAATGGCTGCTATTCTTGTGCCTCTACTTTTCGAACTTGTTCAACCTCTACATCATTCTGGTGAGGCTCATCGTCCTCAAGTGGCTGAGTATCTCCTGAAACTATATCATCATCATCTATCAAAGCTGCCTCTAACTTTTGCTGAAACTGAGGGTTAGTAGCAGTCCCCTCATCAGTTTGTTGATCATCTCTACTAGGTGCGTTGACACTCTGGCCAACTGACTCTCTCCGTGGTGGCTGATTATTTTCTTGTACCGCTTGCACCTGATTCAATGCATTTCTTTGATCAGCAAATAAAGAAACCTCCTGTATACTTGGAGAATGTGTCTCCAATGGCGTGGGTGACTCAACTATAACTCGTGGAGGCTCCGGCTGAACAGGCTCCTTCCTTCTAGATTCCGGACCTCGTGTGATTTGTTTCTTCCTGCCGGTGGTGGGTGTCCGGTGATCTCCCATCAAATTGTAAGTCAATGCAATCGACCTACTCTTCAACCTGTTCACCCGTCTGTCAACCCATGCCCTAGTAAATGTCAAGACTGGAATAGAAAGTGTGTCCAAATCTGCAATCTCTGGTTCTGACCAATCCGGGAGTAGAAGTGGAGTATCTCTCACTGCTCCATAATCTGGATGGACAACGTCCATGTCCTCATTCACCTGGTCTGGCACTGGAATGACTTCACACTCCTTGATCATGTTTATTGGGAACCTAGAGAACATTCTCTTCCTGACTTCAGCTTTGTCTGATGCATCAGCCCAATAATCCTCGATGTTTGCCTTGTGTTTAAATTCTTCTGACAGTACCCATTTGATGTTATGCGGATCATAGTGCTGTCGGCTGGTGTGATATGAAAAGTGATAAAACTGAAGCTCGCTCTCGGCTTCTCTAGCTGCCTGTAATGAAGGACACACTTCATCTGAATTGCCCATGACAATTGGGAAGTCCACACCTCCCTTCTTCTTTTTCTTCTGAATCTTATCGTAGGCAACCAATTGCCTAGATATCTCTAACATTAATATTCTGTTGGTTGGGTACTTAGGCAGCCTATATGGGTATGAGGAAAATCCTTGCAGCCTGATGTAAGAAAACTTTGGAAATTGTATAAACCAGCACCCATACCTCTCAATCAATTCCTGGGCTTCCCTTGAGATCCTGTGATGCATCCGCTCCCGAAGTGTTCTCGTGATGTGCATGGTGAAGGCGTCATTGGCATGCTTGTAATGAGTAGTACTAGCCAAATGCAACTGCGGACAAGCCTCATGAATTTTAAACTGATGAGAACCACAACCAACAGGCTCCTTGTATGAAATTCCTCTGTACTTCGTCATACGGGCCAGCATGTAAATGATGTAAGAGCTCATATAAAATGTGTTCGTTCTTCTCAAGCTCAGGAGCTGCTCGTGCAAATTGTCACTGATCATTGCAGCCCAGTTGACGTAATCCTTCCCTTCCAGCATGAGGTTGATGTAATAGAACATCCATGGCTCAAAAATAAACGATTGCGGGCAACCTCCAACTCTGCTCAGCATCATAATGAGATCACAGTACTCCTGCTTCAAGTCATCCGCTATGATTTGTCTCGGCAGCTTCGTACGAGAAGGCTTAGGGTTGCTCATCCAGTGAGTATTAATCGTCTCCGTACATCTCTCGAATGCGGAAGCATACATTCGCTCAGCTCGCTCCCTCGATTTGTAAACCATGTTCCTATGCACTGGGATTCCGAAAGCTTCACCAATAGCTGAAGGAGTGAGGTTGGCGAGCACTTGACCATCTGGTGACATGATTGATTTGTGATCTTTCTCATAGCAGTTGGCGCACTCCATCATCAGCTCCGAACACTGAATGGCTAGTGGGAAACCAGCAGCTGCATATAGTCCGCTTCGAACAATGTTGTGTGAAGTGTTTGAAGGCTGATGATGACCAATTCCTAGTATTTTATTCTTGAATGCCTCCAAGTTGAAAGAGCCCAAATTGGTATCAGTCAGCTTGCCCAACTTCGAAGTGAACTTTGACTCTGGCATAAATGTTTTGCTCAGTTTCTTTATAACTGCTTGTCTGGATGTACCATTATTGTCTTTGCCAGTTGTCCTTGCTTCAGCCATCTGCAAAACAACGAACATCCATGAGTAAATTAATTTAGAAAATAAATAAAATATTGTGTAGGGGCTGCCAGCCGACTTCAAGAACTTGAGAAGCTGCAATAACATTTATCATTCGCAAACCTCAGCTTCTTCCTCAACAGATTTTGAACTTCAATCACTTAGAAACAAACTTCTAAGCAAGCTTCAACAACTTAATACTTCAAGAAATCTGCCAACTTTAATCAGCAAATCAGCAAGTGCGCACTTCCTTGATTCTCAGCAATAACACTCAGCTTCAGCAATATGATCACTTCAAGCTTCAGCAATACTCTTCTTCAAATCGAAATTTCTCCACTTGCATTGCAACTTTCAGATTTTTAAAACTCAGCTCTTTGAAATTCGTACTTAGTCAACAATTGCAGCCATAGCAAAATTTCAAACTCCTAAGCTTCAGTCTTCAGCAACTCACTGCAATATCAAACTCAGAGCAAATCGAATTCTCCAGCTGTGAAAAAGAAGTGAGAAACTTCTCAATTTTATAGCAAAAATCGAATTCTAGAAGGAGCTAAGTATAGCCAGTGCATTAAATCTCCACTACTCCACTTCATGAATTCAAACTTTCCCTCTCTGGTATTTTTGACACTTGTCTGAGAATTTCAATCTTCTAGAAGTTCAACTTTGACTGCCACATTTCAAATTCGTTTTTGAAATTTTTTAAATTTAAATACATCTTTTAATTCACCAGCTGGAGCTCTGTCTTGCAAATTTTAAATTTTACTTCTCTTCGGCTCTGGAAAATTCATCTGTGAAGAACTTGATCGAAATCATCTAGGCAATTTACTTTAAATTTACTGTTGAAGCATTTCCCATTTGAAAAACCATTTTATTCAAATTTGCCTTAGAAAATTTTAAATTTTCCCCTAGGAAAATTTCACAATTCGAGCACCGATCAAATTCTTCATGCTGAAGGCCTTGGCCAAGTGCGGAAGACACGAAAATCCGTTTCTCATCGAAGATCATCAGTACCTAGAAGAAAATTTTCTCCAGAATTTGTCGAATCCATGGGTACTCAACGAACGGGTTCATTTAAATTTTTTAAATTTTGAACCTTAGAAAATTATTATTAAATCAACTTAAATCCGTTCTTCATCTCTGTGAACATCCTGTTGCTCAGACTTGAGAAATTTTAAATTCATCATTCCAGGCCAATATCTTCTAACTTCATCTTTGGAAAAAAAAATCATTCGTGCTCAGGAAAATTATTCATCATCTTCATGTGTAGGCGTATTTTCTAAGGAAGAAAATATTTTGCCTTGGAGAAATTTTAAATCACCTTGCATTTTGAAAATTTGCCTTAGAAAATTTCATTTAACTTCATTCATTCGCCAGTAGTGGAAATTTCATCAACTTCACTTAGAAAATTTTCCATGAAGGCGCCTAGCACATTTTATTTTACTTCCATCACCTTGGGCGTATTTGTTTATCATGAAGGATATACTTTGAATCCACGCCCAACATTTTATTCATCACTTAGCAATATTATTATTCATCTTCACTCAACACCTTGGGCGCAAATGACACATGCTGAAGGATATTCATCACCACGCCTAGCAATATTTCACTTCTTATTTACCACCTTAGGTGCATATCACAATTGAAGGTGAAAATTCAACACGCCTAGCATATTTCACTTCTTATTTAACACCTTTTATTGACTTCAGCTTGGGCGCATATCACACCTCATGAAGGATGACCCTTGGACTTCCCTATTTTGTCTTCACATGGCCCCATTTGGGCGCATTTAGGCATGTAAGGAGGACGAGCTTTGTTGACTTGTTGACTTCTTGTGAACTTGGGCGCATTTTGATGGGTGAGGAGGACGAATTTCTTTGACTCCTTTGACCTTTTGTTGCATGGGCGCATTTGAGAGGGAGAGGAGAATTTTAAATTTCCAACGCCTTAGTGTGACTCTTCATCTCCCTTATTTTTGTCCTTACATGCCCTCTTTTGGGCGCATTTTGCATAGGGAGAAGGATGAAAAACTTTGACTCCTTTGACCTCTTTCCTTTTGGGCGCATTTTGGCACATGTGCAGGATGGGCGCATTTAGGGGGGTGGTGGAGGATATTCATGCCTTAGAAAATTTTCAACTTTCATGCTTCAAGGTGGGCGCATTTTGCTATGTGTGCAGGATGAAAAACTTTGACTTCCTTGACTTTCTGTTGCATGGGCGCATTTGAGCCTAGGAGGAGGACGAAACTCATACTTAGAAATTTTTTTATGCTTCTTCATCAACTTGGGCGCATTTTCAAGTAGCTGCAGGATGAAGTTCTAGACTTGGAAATTTTCTCAGCCACTTGTGCTTGAAGGCGCATTTTGCTATGTGAGGTGGATGAACATCAACACTTAGCCATTTTTCCTCGTCCCTACCAGTTTCTCCATGCCTTACTATAAATAGTAAGTCTCTTAATTCTTACACTTCAGAAGCTCAGATTGTTCTGAAATTTCAAACACTGCATCCTTGCGACCTCGTTAACCTGTTGACACTGCTATTCTGAGCTGACCTGCTAAAAATAGCATATTTCTGGAGGTGATTTACTATAAATAGCAACTGCTCGTTTCTGATATCTCCACAACTCCGTTTGATTTGAAATTTGAATGACGTGCTCCTCACCATGTGGCCTGCCTGTTGACATCGACGCATGCAACTGATTTTCTATTTTTAGCCTGTTTCCAAAATGACTTATTATAAATAGTAAGTGCTCCGTTTGTCTTCAAATTTTACCAGCAGATAGCTTGAAGGATGCTGATTGCGGTGGTTTACACCGGTTTTCGAAAATTCTGACTTTTTACCTCTCTTTTCGGGTCCCGAAGCTGGAAACCCTAATTTGTCTTGCATGCATATCAAATGATCTTCGTTTGTCCAGGTTTCTGTTGCATTGCGATCAGCTCGTGATTCTGAAGTGCTGGGAGGCGGCTGTCGGGATGCACCTGCTAAAAATAGTAAGTTCCTAAATGAGTGATTATCTCCATTTGCATGTCACATCATCGCGAAGCTCTCGAAAAACCCATAAGGAATATGCAGACATGCAAAGAAAACCCTGACATGCAAACCCTAAAAATAGCCTCCGAAGGCTGAATTCTGAAATTTGTTATCTCACTTTGCATGTTAGACTGTCGCGAAGATCTCTGAAAACCCAGAAGGAATCTCCAGACATGCGTTGAAAAACTCTGCATCTAAGCCCTGAAATTTGCTTTGGAAGCTGAACTGCTAAAAATAGAAAGTTGTCTGTTTCGGCTCAAATTTTGCACATGAGTAGCTTGATGTGTTCTGAATGCAGTGTGACTGTCGGATTCACAAAAATGCTAAAGGATTGCCTGTAATTGCACACTTACTAAAAATAGTAAGTAGTCGGAATCTGATGAAATTTCAGTGGAAGCCTGCTGGAAGCACACTGACCTCAATGTTAGTCTTTATTTTCAATTTATTCACTTTGTTCGACCTCAGACTGACCAAAAGGATGGAAACCCTAATTTTCAGACTTGGCCAAAATTCATGTTTTAACTCAATGGCGGAGCCATCCCTCAAAAGGTAGACATCAGAAAAGAGAGAGAGAGAGAGAGAGAGAGAGAGAGAGAGAGAGAGAGAAACCAAAGCCAAAAAGACCAGAATGGAGTAAAAATTAGGGGTCCCCATTTTGAATGGGGCGATGTGTGAAAAGGTCACAACAGGTCTCTTTTTCGTACAAGGACATTCATTTTCCCAAGCATGGTATTGATGCATTTGTATATCTCCCCATGACTTGGAGCATCAGAGTCCCCATATCTATTCACCATACAAATTGGGGATACTATGTAGGTGATGTATTTGGCATCTCACCAAAAAGTGTTGCTCTTTACCACTTCCTTCACCCTCATCCCCTACTTTGTCTTGGACTTAGCTCATTGATTCCACTCTTGTTTCATAACTGATGATTGGCCTAAATGTCTTCTGAGGAAATATGCACCACATAGGTTCAACATATTATGGAAAGACTTGCAGATGTTGGACAAACTTGCCATTTAGTCTTCAAGGTTGAAAGGTTGACTCCTTATCTATTCTAACTTAAGCCTAATTGTAAAAGGAAAAGGGAGAGAAATGCAAAAAGGAATAACTAAAAGTGAAAGGCTCACGCTGAATTGATATCCTTTTATAATCTCCACTAGAGTTTTGCAACTCACAACATAAGAGTCAATAGAAATGGTGAAAATTCAACATAAGCATGCATCTGAAAAATTCATCCACAACAAATAAGAATTAGAACTTCAAGAGTAGCAACTTCTTTTAATGGTTTAGATAGTATTGTTTAACCGCATACAATGAAAGATTAACACCTTTGGATAGATACATAGAGGTTCCCATGGAGTCTAACTATGAAAGAATTGAGAATATGCTTCATAGATAAGGCTCATAAGCTCATCTATACAAGGCATATTGTAAACTACTGTATAGCATGAAGGCTTCTACATATAGGAAAAATATCCCATCTAATAGTGGAAATTGCCCCCAAGATACATAAATTTGAAATTTGAATTTTACATGAGAATTTTCGTTGACAGTTGAGCATCAAAAATAATTGAATTGAGCAAGGTTGTGGATTTAAATGCCCTTGTTGGTTGTTGGAATAACTTTGGGATGAGTGCAAGGTACTTGGCTTTGAATTCTTAGTCCTTGTTCTACATATGCAACTATTGGGGTGGGTGGGTGTCAAGGACTTGAATGCTCTTTGTACTTGTGGGATGGGAATTGAAAACAGTGGTTCAAAAACCCACTTAATATTCACTTCTATAGGTGCAATGACTTTGAATCACTTTAGGAATGCCACGGGCTTCAAAAAATGGTTGCTAGTCTCTATCATTGCTGAAAAGGGTAGCTACATTCCTCATTGGCCATTAGATGAGATGTGACAAGGTGATCGGATGGCTTGCATTGGTTTGAGGAAGAATTGCTTTACTTTTTTCTTTGATTCCTTGGGAATATGGCATGTGGCACCTATTAGGGAGCCTTGCTAACAAAATATAAAGGAACAAAAGAGTGGGCCACATTGCTAATAAAGAGTACATAACACATTGTAGTATGCTTATTGATGTGGACCAATGGCAAGAATTGGAAAAAGAATGTCTTTGTTGTTAAATCTCAAATCCCCATGTGCTGTTAGATGAAATTGATGTGGTGTGATCAAACGATGCACATTACTCAAACCTTCAAGACTTGCTAAAACACCTAATGCACACAACAAAACTAAAAAATGGACTAGGGCACAAAGGATCCACCATAACCACACCTAACACACACAACAAAATTTCAAAATTGACTAAGGCACAAATGATCCACCATAATCGTGAGCCATGTTGAGCATCATTGTAGCAAGGTAGAAGAACTTTGTCACTTGTGGAGAAAGTTCACTACATTTTTGATGACTTGCAAGAGATTTTTTTAGTTAAGAAAGAACAAAGGACCTAGGAAACAAGCTATCCATTGGGAAAAATCCTTGATAAGACTTCAATATATTTAAAATTTGGAAGATACAAGCCATTCATAGACTCTCCAGGGAGGCTTGGAGATTTTTCCATTCTTTCTCCTTAGCTAGAACTAACTTTCGTATGATATGCCTTGCATGTAAGCCACAATTGATTATATGAGGACCTCAAACTTTGCTAAGGGCTTAATCACCAATTGCACATCATTGACCAAGGACACTTGGGAGTCTAGGACCATATGTCAAATATTGACTCGTCCTTGCTCTTCTCATTCATTAGCTCCAAGAATAGGAGCACCTACTAATTGTCATCTAGTAGTGAAGGCAATCCTTCCTACACCAATTTACCAATGTTACCCCAAGTTTTTGGGACATGGACAGCAGGGACGGCGAGACGCATCCCCAAGTCCCCGATTTTTCAAGCCAATTTTGGGAACGGCTAGGGGACAGCTATATAAAATATAGAGAAAATTCAAAATTTTGTAGATTAGAGTTTTGTATCTTTATATCTTTAGAACTTGCATCAGAAAATACATGGATTGTGGATCTCCCATAGAGGTTGAGGTTACCAAGATTGTATTTGATATTGCTCATACCATTCACAACATTTCTTGTACAATTCCTACTAAGTTTGGACCTCCAGATTACACTCCCTTTGAATATAATGTATAACAATCCATAAATGTACTCATGCTTCTGTTGAAGGAAGTTTTGATTGAATCTATGAAATGTCTCTTGCTATGCACTCACTAAGAATTGCTTCATGATATTGGTATTGGCTCACAATGAAGATATAATCTCTAATACCATTGTTATGTTCTGAACTATAATATAGTGCATATACAAAACAAAACAAACATTAATAAACCAATGTGAAATGATTTTTAGGAGATGCTTGATATGATTGTAGACAAAGAAGTTGGATATATCAGTAAGTTGGATTTTAGTTGTATCAAATGAAACCTAAACTAGACTATCTATTATAACATAAATTTATAATCAAGAAAAACAATTTAAATTATAGGCAACTGATAACTGCATGTGCTTTGTTGTCAGAACTGATATTCTCTTACATATTTTTTGAATATTTCAAAACATCAAAATCTATTTATGGGCTACACAATGGTAAACCTCATAGTAGATTTCACCCTTGCCTAAAATGCTGTTTTGGTGTCGTCCCCTGGTCATCCCCGCGTCCTCAGAACGTCCCTAGGACATGGACGACGGATTAAGGCTTGGGGACGCGTCCCTGGGTAACACAACAATTAATTGCATACTTGTTATTGTTTGTCCATGGACGTCCAATCATTTTTTGCATATCTAGTTGGCCTCATCCTTGTCCAAGATGTCATTCACTTTTCAGGTTGTGCCAGTCTTGGTCATGATTCCTACTGCAACTAGCTTAGATGGGAGACTCTCATAGGGATTCTTGTCATATGACTTGGCATTTACAATCATGGGAGAGAGGGTGATCTCCACTTTATCAATTTCATCTTTCACCATAGTGCTTATTGTCTATGCTATCTTCATGAATTGTATGCTAGGAAAAATGATGTCGGTTTTGTTATGGTCTTCCAATACTAGCTCAAGGGAGCCTATAGACTGCTTTATCTCTTCTAGTCAATCCTTTAGCTTGTTGACCCATTCCTTGGATGTTTTCAACCTTTCTTCTAGGTCTTTCTCTTTCTCTCTTAGCCCCTTGAGTGTTTGGGTTTGGGTGTCTTTTTGATTCTTGAGCTTAGTGAGCTCATAATCCTAGCTAGAAGTTTTCTACTTGAGACTTAGGATATCCGTAGTATGAAGACTTGTTTTGGTCCTTTCATCTTGTAGCTCTTTTTCCAACTCATCCACCCACTTTTCTAGCATGTCCTTGGTGGATTTCTTAGGGACCATCTAGTACTTGATCATAGCCAGTTGAGTTTTTTCCTTTCTTCTCTTGGCCTTTTCTTCTTGGATTTCCATCTTGGTAGCTCTGTCTTGTGAATCTTTGGCTTCAATGGCCATCTCTAAAATTGTTGTTTCTTGGCTCTCCAACATCTTGTCCTTTATATTAGATGCCTTCATGTTTTGCTTGATCTGCTCAAGTTTTGCATATTACTTCTTTATTTTCCTCTCTAAAGAGGTCATTTTTGTGGTTACTGCTTTAGTTCATTCTTGCAACAAACCCGACTCTATGCTTAGATCTAGCATCTTTCAAGCTTATGTTGATGGTCTATAGTTCATAGTCAGTTACTTGCATTTGGCTCTCCAGTTTATCTACTAGTAGTGTGAAGTGGAGTTCTTTCTTTGGGTTATGCAAAGTTTTGACCTGTTTGCTAGTGGGGGTAGCATCCCATTTACTTTTTCTTTTCATTTCTTTCTGTTGCACTTCCACTTGCTAGCTCTGTTGATTGTAGAGAGTTGGATTTGTTGATGGTAGAGAGAAGGATCTTTCAATATTGAGATGCTTTGAGGAAACTAGGTGGCACTTGGGAATAAAAGGGAGAGGGGTGGTGCCACCTATTGTGTATTCCATGTCTCCTTATCAGGAATGAAAGGAATTAATTTAAGATTTGTAGCCTATTTCTATTTCTTGTAGGCTAAGTGACAAGTTAAGGGAAATAAATTCATAATAGTATTTTAATTTGTGCTCATTCATCTTTAGTAAGGGAAATTTAAGTATTATTATTGGCAGCTGTCTAAATGAGTCATTATATGGTCTATTTATATGTTTATTTTGAAAAGTACTTTTTATTCCACTTAGGACGAAAAGTCAAATAATATGTAATGTCCCCATTTCCGACATGCTGATTTAGCAATCAGGTTTGTGAGTTAGCCTATTCTTCATTCCCGTAGGCTAATGAATGAGGTAAGGGAATGTCTTTTGGGGCCTTGCAAAATTGGGAAAAAATATTCTTTTTGGCTCATAATTTTTATTTAGCGTGGAGATGATGGGAAATGGTTTTTATTGATTTATCATGATTTTTGGTGAAGTCAAAATATTTTTATATATTTTATTTGGGGCTGGGTGACCCCTTTGGGAGTTATAAGGAGGGCAAAAATAATAAAAAAAAATATAATTTTGAATTACAAGTTTGGCACCCAAAAAGGAGATTAAAAATAAAATAAAAAGAAAATTTGAAATAAGTTGGCGCCCAAGTTGGGTCGGCCGAGTTGGAGTGATAAGGGTTGATGGATATATATACAAGGTTCATTTGGAGGTTTTGACATCATTGTTCATTTTTATTCTTCAATTCTGATCAGCAGTTATTGCAGCCATTCCAAGGACGAAAACCCTTGTGAATAGCAGAGGAGTTGGATGAAAACCTAGCTCTTCAATGTAGGACTTCATGACAGAGGTTCACTTGTGCTTCAATAGATTTTGATGTGGATTTTCATTCTCAGATTTTCAGATCAGTTTTCAGCAACTTTGGAGGGCAGATTTGATACAATTTGACCTAGGGTTTCACCCTAGTGTGGGGTGCCTAAGTTGCTATTGGTGTGCCTTGTTTTGGAGGGGCGAATTTGGCAAGATTGGAGGGTTTTGACAAGTTTCAGGAATTGCAAACCCTTACCTACATACCAGCAGGCCAATGCACCTTTGCAGTAGGGTTTTGGAGGCATTTCATCATATATTTTCATTCATCTTTGCATTATGTGGTAGCTGGAGCAATTCGCCTAGCTAGGGTTAGTGTAGTTCAACATTTTCTTGCATATTTTGGCTTGTAAGTAAGGTTTCTTCATATCAGCAAACTACTGTACATTGCTGGACATGTTTGGAGCCCATTTTATGGTGAACTTGTATACATATTAGGTCTGATTTTGTAGCAGCAAAACTGAACAATTGAAAATCAGATTTTGGCATGTTTTTGATGGACATTTGGTGTTTCATTTTGCCGGTTATATTCATGTTTAAAGCTAGATAAATCTGCTGTATTATTTGAGGCAATTGGGAAGATATATGTTGCTATTGTTGCATATTTGAAATAAGAAATTTTACACTAGAAGTTAGGGTTTTTAGCAGAAATTTTGAAGTGCAGAAATTAGGGCAGAAATTTGTGTTTCAAAAATCAGAAAATTCATAAATATTCTAGTTGGGATATTTCTGTGGTATCAGAGCTTGAATCGTGCCAGCCTTGGGGTCTTTTATGCAATCACCATTTCAGTTTTACTACCATAGAAGAACAAGACAGCAAGAAGAAATCGGTGAAGGTAGTCTAAGGAGGAATGATCACCCATGGGAAGACTTTTTGCATGCTTCTGCACAACAGCAACAACAAGTATTGCAAACTTTACAACAGCAAATAGTGAATGCGTTTGGAGATTTGAGGGTTGACCAACAAACCCCAAGAACAAACAACAGTGCCAACAACAATAACATGGGTAGAGCAGCTGCCTATACAGGGAGAGCCACTACTACAGTATCGGATAGGCCACTTCGGCCTACCTTTGTGGAGACCCCACCCGAGGAAGAGGAAGAAGAAACTCATGTTAATGATGAGGTAATGGTTGCATATGATGAGTACCGAGCACTTCTAGAGGAGGTTAGGGCTGCCATCAATCTACAACAATACATGGACCAACGAAGGAACAAGAAGAGAGGCAAGCAAGAAAGGTGACCTCAAAAACAGCACAAGGAGTACAAAGAAGCATTGAACAAGGTTCCTCTCCCCCACTTTGATGGTAAGACAAGTGCTAGAGCGTGGGTTCATAAGTTAGATACATTCTTGAAGCTCCTATGTCAAAAGAGGATGCGATTCAATTTACAACTATACACCTTGAGGGAGTGGCTTATGACTGGTGGCATCATGGGCTTGTGACACAAAACCATGCTATGATATATTCTTATGAGGAGTTCACAAACAAGCTCATTGCGAGGTTTGATAGGAAGGATGTAGAAGTCTACTATAGAGATTTTGGCACAGTTGAGGCAAGTTGGGTGTGTGGACTCATACATCAATGAGTTCCAACAGATTGCTGTGATGGTACTTGATATGACCGAGAAGAGGGTGACAATGTTATTTGTGGAAGGTTTGAATGATAAGTTGAAGGGTTTGGTGAAGGCCCATAGGCCTAATACTCTTGATGATGCTATTCAACTTGCTCTTGACCTTGATACTGCTCCTACATCATTTCAACCTCAAAAGAACTTCAAGGGCTCAACATCTTTTCCAATGCAGTTCAATCAGCCTAAACCAGCACTTCCTAGGATGGATAATGAGACAAGGAATGAGTTGAAGAGGAAAAAGCTTTTCTTCCCTTGCAAAGAGCCGTGGGAGCCGGGTGATAGATGCCTTGGAAAAGGCAAAGTACATCTCATAGAGGTCACTTCCAATGTTGAGAGTGAGATAGTTGAGGACACCGGTTTGGATAGTGATGAGGATCATACACCATAGTTGGAGCTTGAGCCGAATGCTCAAGGAGATGCAACACATGTTACCATTGTTTCTCTTTTAGGAGTACCCAAATATCATCCTTTTTGGGTAAGAGGGGTCCTTAATGGACAACGAGTCACTTGTTTGATTTACAGTGGAGCCACACACAATTTCATTGATGAAGGTTTGGTTGCAAAGAGGGGCCTACAAGCCGAGGACTTTTCAGGATTTAGTGTGACAGTTGACGATGGCTTTAATATGAGGTGTTCTAAGAAGGTATCTTCACTTAACATTCAGATGGGTGATTATACTTTGGCTCATGATTTCTATGTGGTAGGACTTGGTGAGATTGATGTTGTTTTAGGAGTGCAATGGCTACAATTTTTGGGGTGAGACATACAAGATTTTTAGAAGATGGAACTTGAGTTCATGTCCAATGGGAAGAAGGTTGTTTTGAGAGCTCTTTTAGATGGAGGACCGAGGATTGTTTCAGCAAGGAGGATGGAGTCATTGTTTAGGCATGATGATGTTGCTTGGGCTGCCTAATGCTTTGTATCTTCCAAATCTTCTAGCACTCATGAGCATCATGTTAATATTCAGTCTATGCTTGATAAGTATAGTGTGGTGTTTGGTGATATCCCTCGTGGTAGGCCACCCAATCGTGGTTTTGAACATGTCATTGAGCTTGAGGAGGGAGCCAAGCCCGTCATTACTATACCCTATTGTCATCCACAACACTTCAAAAAGAGATTGAGAAGACAATTAAGGAGTTACTTGATATAGGACACATTTGGCTTAGTTCCAGTCCCTTTGCTTCTTCAGTTGTTCTTGTTGACGTGGTTTTTGCGACCGCACCAACACAGAATAAAGTTTCCCAATGGATACCCTATCCTCTCTTGAACAAAGTTTCCTGCATGCTAAGATTGCGAGATAGATCATACATTTAACTCCAAGGTTCCGAAATACTTGGAACACCCTCAGTTGGTTTGATGTGAATTGCTGTTTTCTTACGAGGGGACTTACACAATTGTTCAGGATACTTGCAGTAAACAACAAATATATGCTCTGAAGGGGATTTTCGTACAAATGATTGGGCCTTGAAGTGCGAGTTTCCTAAAGTTAACCAGAAATGTGCGGAAAGTAAATGAGTGTAGGGCCTAAGAAACTTATACTCTATTCTAAATGCAAGATATGTGGAGCTTGATTTCAGCAGACTTCGACCGAATTTCACCTAGCCTCACGTCGGACAGCTTCAGCAAAATTAGTGCAATCTTCAAAGGGATAGCATGAGATATTCAGATTACAATTTAGCATACATGTACCATCAAGACGACGCATACAAGCATACAAATCGCCATCGAAGTTAAATTCAAGATGATTTCCAGTCGACCACGCAAGGCGAGCTTGTCATCAACAAGTTGCTAGTGGTATGGAATGAAATGAAACTACCTCAATAAAACATCACACATCCAAAGTAAACTACTTGCATGAAATGAAAATTATGCTACTTTATGCTACTTGGATCCGAAAGGATGAAGAGACCTTGCTAGCTATCCATGACAAAGACGAATTCCACCGTCAATGAAAAGATCTATTATCATGAAAGTTTTACACAACAATCTCAACGAAATTTTTCAAAGGGAAAACTTTCCTTCTTCTCCACACTATGCTAACAAAATGCCTACTCTCTACTATCTCTCCAAATCTCTAGTCTCTACTTACAGTTCTAATGTCTAATGAGATACAAATGAGGGGGACTCCCTCTTTTATAGATAGCCCAGTCCAATGGACGGCTAAGATTACAATCAAAAGAGTGGCTAAGATTAAGCCACCTTAGCCCTAACCCTAAAAACTGCCAGAATGGGGAGTGGTGTAATAAATGAGCAAAGATTCCCACTCACTCCCAAAAATAGTAAAGGCAATTAATGCCCACAATCAGTCTTCTAGAAGATCCTCGTCCAGTAGTGCATTCCCATTCTCCTTCTCTCTGGCTGCAAACTTAATGAACCTGCCAAGCATAGCCTCAACCTCCTGAACTGAAATGGGTGGAACGCAATCAAGCTGGAACTCTAACACCGTGACTGATGGTTTGTGCCTCGCACAAGATTTTCTCCAAGCAACTAAGGAATCCTGTGTGCTCTGGATCAAACTGGAGAAAGTAGAGGTGTTCTCAAAGTCATCCTGTACGAAGGTCTTCACCTCTGAAAAGTAAGGCACCAACCTACCCCTCAAATTATCAGCAGTTACCTCATCTGGATTCAACCGCCTAGCAAATATGGCCTCGAAGGTATTCTGGACTCCATCAATGATATTGGCCATTGCCTTCCGTACCCTAGTTGAATCCGCCTGTGCTGCATCGAAGAAACCACGTCCCATGATTGCTGAAGAATACCATCTAGAAAAGTCGTACCTGTCATTCTCCTGAATGACCCCTCCATCAATCAGCAATCGCAAAGGAACATGTCTCAATGCCTCAAGACGCTGAATTACTTTGCTCTGATAAACAGAAGCATCTCCCCAGGCCTGATCAACTGCCTCCATTCGTGCTAAAATACCGGAAGCCTGCTGAAAAGCAAGAGCAAGGTCCTCCATAAACTTTTCTGTCTCAGCACGAACTCCTGTAACCCACTTGTCTGCCTCCTGTGCCATCTTCCCCAACTCCAACAAGCCACTAATCGACTCTCTAGGTATCTCAGGTGGAAGCTCTATCACTAGAATTTCCTGCCCACGAGGACGAGACAACTGCTGCACATATCCAATCAAAGCCTTATGCTCTCTTTTCAATTTCTTATACTTTCCTTCCTTTTTAAATAATCTGTCCTTGAGGGTGAGGTAGGAGTTATCACACTCCTCTACAATCTGTGCACCTGTGGGGCGTCCTAACTCCAATGTTGTGACCACATAATTTTCTGGTACTGCTTCATCTCGGTCACAATCAACCTGAGGCACTGCCACGTGAAGAGTGCGAGAGCCATCCTCTTCAGTTGATATCTTTGAAAACTTTTGTGCTCTCTTCTTTTGTGGAGGCGCGTTGATCCTGTTCAAAAACTCTTCTATTTCAACTGCTGGATCAATCTCTTCGCTGAGGCTTCTTCTCATCCTATCTCTGAGCCAATTAGGTACTGTATACTGTATATCAAATGGCTGCTGTTCTTGTGCCTCTACTTCACGGACTTGTTCGACCCGTATATCATTCTGGCGAGGATCATCATCCTCAAGTGGCTGAGTATCTCCTGAAACTATATCATCATCATCCAAATCCGTCTCTAACTTTTGCTGAAACTGAGGGTCAGTAGCAGTCCCCTCATCAGTCTGCTGATCATTTCTACTAGGTGTGTTGACGCTCTGGCCAACTGACTCTCTCCGTGGAGGCTGATTATTCTCCTGTACCACTTGCACCTGATTCAATGCATTCCTTTGATCAGCAAACAAGGAAACCTCCTGTATACTTGGAGAACGTGTCTCTAATGGCGTGGGTGACTCAACTGCAACTCGTGGAGGCTCCGGCCGAACAGGCTCCTGCCGAACTGGCTCCTGTCGAACTGGCGCTTTCCTTCTAGATTCCGGACCTCGTGTGATTTGTTTCTTCCTGCCGGTGGTGGGCGTCCTGTGATCTCCCATCAAATTGTAAGTCAAAGCAATCGACCTACTCTTCAATCTGCTCACACGCCTATCAACCCATGCCCTAGTGAATGTCAGGACTGGAATAGAAAGTGTGTCCAAATCTGCAACCTCAGGTTCTGACCAATCCGGGAGTGGAAGTGGAGTATCTCTTATTGCTGCATAATCTGGTTGGACAACGTCCATGTCCTCATTTACCTGGTCTGGTACCGAAACAACTTCACACTCCCTGATCATATTTATCGGCAACCGAGAGAACATTCTTTTCCTAACTTCAGCCTCGTCCGATGCATCAGCCCAATAATCCTCAATATTTGCCTTGTGTTTAAATTCCTCTGACAGTACCCATTTGATGTTGTTATGCGGATCATAGTGCTGTCGGCTGGTGTGATATGAAAAGTGATAAAACTGAAGCTCACTCTCGGCTTCTCTAGCTGCCTGTAATGAAAGACACACTTCATCTGAATTGCCCATAACAATTGGGAAGTCAACACCTCCCTTCTTCTTCTTCTTTTGAATCTTATCGTAGGCAACCAATTGCCTAGATATCTCTAACATCAATATTTTGTTGGTTGGGTACTTAGGCAGCCTATATGGATATGACGAAAATCCTTGCAGCCTTATGTAAGAAAACTTCGGAAACTGAATAAACCAGCACCCGTACCTTTCAATCAATTCTTGGGCTTCTCTCGAGATCCTGTGATGCATCCACTCTTGGAGTGTTCTTGTGATATGCATGGTGAAGGCGTCATTTGCACGCTTGTAATGAGTGGTACTAGTCAGGTGCAACTGCGGACAAGCCTCGTGAATTTTGAACTGGTGTGATGTAATGTCCCCAATTTAGCCCTACGCTCTTCATTTGGTTTTAGCCTATTTCTGGGAACTCGTAGGCTAAGCAGAGGCTTGAATCAGGGTTTCCAAACTTCTTGGAGGACGTTTTCGTCCTTTTGCGGAGCTTGCACTTGGAAATGTTGAACTTGGATTGCGGATTCCTTCTGGGTTTTCTGAGAGCTTCGCGTTGGTGGTTTCGGTTTGGCATTCTGAGCACTTTCGAGAATTTACTATTTTTAGTAAATTCTATTTCTGGCAGTGGTCCTGTTGGCTTCGGCTCGGTTGGCTCTCATCTTCAGTATGTTCATTTGGTTCGATCAATGTTGACCTTGGGAAGCATTTTTGGTGAGATATCCAGTTGATTTTAAAATATTATACTTTAATGTTATATTTTATTATTGTGACCCCTTGGTCTAGTGAAACAACTTTAAGTTGTTCTTAAAAAGGGGACTTGGAAGGGTGGCGCCTCATGCTGATGATTTAATATTTTTCTTAAGGCCAAAAACAATGCTTTAAAAGAGGACGCCTTTTTATGAAGTGAAGATTTTAAAATAAATTAAAAAGTTAAATTGCCTTGAGAAAAGGGACGCCATCTTTGGAGGGAAAAGGAGTTACTTCAAATTTGAAAATTAGGGTTTCTAGAAGCTTCTGGAAAGTCATCACAAGTTTATAAAAGGAGGTCTTGGTCTTCATTTTCAACATCTGATATCTTGAGTATTGTTATGCTGCCGAAATGGTTGCTGGATTGCTTCGAGGAATGAATGCCTCCTAGCTTGGGCTCGACTTCGTGCTTGAGAGATAGCACCTAGTAGAGAGGTTTGCTTGTTTTGAGTGAATTTGTAGTGAGGTTTTGCATTGTTTTGATGATCTTGCATTTTGTAGCTGAGTACTTGCATTTCTATCATATTCTGGATGTTGCTGAATATCATAGCTGATTCGAAGTTTCATTCATATATCAAAAATAAAAAAAGATATTGTTCTGGGTGTTGGTCATATCATCTTCTCTACTTGGGGCGACCTTACTTGCAAATTTGTGGGATTTTTAATGAAGTTTGTGATTTTATAAAGCAAATTCGTCATTTCTTGAAAGCCCTACTTTCTGGAGTGCTTTGGGATCCGTGCCATTAATTAATAGCCACTTTTAGCTGTCCCTTCTCATAACTAAGCTAGGCGCCATCTTCTTGAGGGTCTATTGCATCAGATTTGAAGTCATTTGGGTCAGTTTTGAGTGAGTTGTGTGCATTTCACTGAGTTACTGTACTGCTGGTTATCATTTTCAGTCTTGGTTCTGTCATAACAGCTTGCATAAAATCTATCATTTGAGTTAGGTTTTGAAAGGAGAGACATTGAGAGTATTAAGGAAAGCATTGTACTTTGTTGCAGCATTGGGAACACTCTTATCTTGTGCTTAACAGATAAATCTCTGATATTGTAAGCTGAACAGTAGTACTGTCAGCATCTTTCTTATTCTTGCTAATCTCATATTTGTAACTGCCCACTGAATAAGTGGAAGAGGCTGGCTTGCCGCCTATCTACAGTTGAATTGCATTGTAATATCTTTCATCTCCGCCCTATGGTAGCTCCATTCCCACTCCGGGTTTGAAAGCACATTCTGGGTGTTGAGTTTATTCGAAGTTGCATTTGTATTTCTTTAAATCTCCACCAAATGGTCGCCTCATTCCATTCTGGTTTGGGTAGCACATACTTGGTGTTGAGTTACTTTCAGTTGCAGTTCTGATTTATTGTATTGACTATCCTCTTGCCATATGACAGCCTCTCTCTTGTTGAGATTGAGTGCGCATTCTTGGCAAAGAGTTATATTGTAACTGCTGGTTTGATTTATCTAACCCTAACGAGTGCCTTCTGTATTGTTGTGTACTTGGCAAAAATTTGAAAAAAAATTGGTCCGGATTATTACATGTGAGCCACAACCAACAGGTTCCTTGTATGAAATTCCTCGATACTTCGTCATACGAGCCAGCATGTAAATGATGTAAGAGCTCATATAAAATGTCTTCGTTCTTCTCAGGCTTAGGAGCTGCTCGTGCAAGTTGTCACTGATCATTGCAGCCCAGTTGACGTAATCCTTTCCTTCCAGCACGAGGTTAATATAATAGAACATCCATGGCTCGAAAATAAACGACTGCGGGCAACCTCCAACTCTGCTCAGCATCATAATGAGATCACAGTACTCCTGCTTCAAGTCATCAGCTATGATTTGCTTTGGCAACTTCGTCCGAGAGGGCTTAGGGTTGCTCATCCACTGAGTATTGATTGTCGCTATACATCTCTCGAATGCTGAAGCATACATTCGTTCAGCTCGTTCTCTGGACTTGTAAATCATGTTCCTGTGCACTGGGATTCCAAAAGCCTCACCAATAGCTGAAGGAGTGAGGTTGGCGAGCACTTGTCCATCTGGTGACATGATTGATCTGTGATCTTTCTCATAGCAGTTGGCGCACTCCATCATCAGCTCTGGACACTGAATGGCTGGTGGGAAATTGGCAGCTGCATATAACCCACTTCGAACAATGTTGTGTGAGGTGTCCGAAGGTTGATGACCACCAAATCCCAACATTCTTTTCCTGAAAGTCTCCAAGTTGACAGAGCCTAAATTTGTATTAGTCAGTTTGCCCAACTTTGAAGTGAACTTTGACTCTGGCATAAATGTCTTGCTCAGTTTCTTTATAACAGCTTGCCTGGATGCACCATTGTTGTCCTTGCCAGTTGTCCTTGCTTCAGCCATTTGCAAAACAATAACATCCATGAGTAAATTAAACTTAGAAAAATAAATAAAATGCTTTGCAGGGCTGCCAGTCGACTTCAAGAAGTTGCACAACTATTTCTTGTTTGCAAACCTCAACTTCTCCTTCAACAGATTTTTGAACTTCAATCACTTAGAAAATTTCTAAGCAAGCTTTAACTTCAGCAACTTAGCAACTTCAAGCTTTTAAGGAAATCGCCTAACTTCAATCAACAATTGGACTTCTGTAAATTCACACTTCTTCAATCGACAAATCAACAAGTGCGCACTTCCTTGATTCTCAGCAATATCCTCTTCAAATCGAAATTCCTTCACTTGCATTGCAACTTACTTCAAGTCATCCTTCTCAGCTTTAGCAGTATGATCTTTTCCAAGCTTCAGCAATATTTCTCTTCAAGTCGAAATTTCTTCAATCAACCTTCAGCAAATTAGAACTTCAGTCTCAGGAACTTCCAACGCCTTTTACTCAGCAACCCTCAGTCTTAGCAAAATTTCAAACTTCTCAAGCTTCAGTCCTCAGCAACATCAAACTTAGAGCAAATCGAATTCTCTCCAGCTGTGGAAATCAAGTGAGAAATTTCTCAATTTTATAGCCCAAAATCGAATTCTAGAAGGAACTAAGTTTAGCCAGTGCATTAAATCTCCACTACTCCACTTCAAGAATTCGAATTTTCCCTCTCTGGTATTTCTGACACTTGTCCGAGAATCTCATCCTTCTAGAAGTTCAACTTTGACTGCCACATTTCAAATTCACTTTCGAAAATTTTAATTTAAATTCATCTTTTAATTCACCAGCCGGAGCTCTGTCACTTGAATTCGAATTTTACTTCCTTTCTGCTCTGGAAAATTCATCTGTGAAGAACTGGATTAAAATCATCTAGGCAACTTATTTTGAATTCATCGTTCGAAGCATTTTCCTTTCAAAAATCATTTTATTCAAATTTGCCTTAGAAGATTTTAAATTTTTCTTAGGAAAATTTCACAATTTGAGCACTGATTAAATTCTTCATGCTGAAGGCCTTGGCGAAGTGCGGAAGACATAGAAATCCATTCTTCGTCACAAATGTCCAGTACCCAGAAGAAAATTTTCTCTGAAACGCGATGAATCCATGGGTACACAACGAACGGGTTCATTTAAAATTTTTAAATTTTAAACCTTAGAAAAATATTATTCCACCAATTTAAATCTGTTCTTCATCTCTGTGAACATCCTGTTGCCTTGACTTGAGAAATTTTTAAATTCATCCCGCATTGTCGATATCTCTGACCCCATCACTGGAAAGTTTGCACGTGCTTTGAAAAAAAAATTCATCACCTTCAGAGTCTAGGCGTATTTTCTGAGGAAAATATTTTGCCTTAGAGAAATTTTGAATCACCTTGCACTTTGAAAATTTGCCTTAGAAAATTTTATTCGTTTGCCAGTGGTGGAAATTTCATCAACTTCACTTTTTAATTTTCATGAAGGCGCCTAGCATATTTTATTTTTCATTCACCACCTTGCATTTTATTCCACGCTTGAAAGATATTTAAATTTAAAATTCCAACGCCTTTTATTTTTCACTCACCACCCTAGGCGCAATATTTTCTCATCAACTTTACTCCACCACTTTCAAGGTCTACTTAGGCGTATGGCATACTTGATGAAGAACATGTTAAATTCCAACGCCTAAGCAACATTTTTACTTCACACGCCTAGCATTCTTCATTCTACCACCTTGGCAATATTTTCTAACACTTTATAACACTTACCACCTTGGGCGCAAATGACACATGCTGAAGGATATTCATCACCACGCCTTTCTTATTTACCACCTTAGGCGCATATCACAATTGAAGGTGAAAATTCAACACGCCTAGCATACTTTACTTCAACTTCAACACCTTTTATTGACTTCAGCTTGGGCGCATATCATACTTCATCAAGGATGACCCTTGGACTTCCCTATTTTGTCTTCACATGGCCCCATTTGGGCGCATTTAGGCATATGAGGAGGACGAGCTTTTGTTGACTTGTTGACTTCTTTGATCTTGGGCGCATTTGAGAGGGAAAGGAGGACGAATTTCTTTTCCAACGCCATCTTGTGACCCTTCAACTTCCCTTTCTTGTCCTTACATGCCCTCTTTTAGGCGCATTTTGCATAGGGAGAAGGATGAGAGTTGTTGACTACTTTGACTCACTTGCATTTTGGGCGCATTTCCACCTATGTGCAGGATGGGCGCATTTTGAGGGTGGTGGAGGATAACTTCAACACTTCGAAATTTTTTTTTGCTATCAACTCTCAGGGTGGGCGCATTTTGCCATAGCTACAGGATGAAAAACATTGACCTCTTTGACTTTCTTGCTTTATGGGCGCATTTGATGCTTGTTGAAGGATGGGCGCATTTTGATGGGTGAGGAGGACGAAATTTTGCCTTAGAATATTTTTCAACTTTCTTCATCAACTTGGGCGCATTTGAGAGGGAGAGGAGGATGAAGTTCTAGACTTAGTCACTTTTTTCCCTTGTTTTCGCCAGCTTCTCTGTGCCTTACTATTTATAGTAAGTCTCTCGATTCTTGCATCTCTGAAGCTCAGAATGGTGTGAAATTTTGAACACTGCATCTTCACAACTTCATCAACCCGTTGACCCTGCTATTTTTAGTTGGCCTGCTATTTTTAGCCCATTTCTGCAGGTGGTTTGCTATAAATAGTAACTACTTGCTTCTGACACCTCCACAGCTTCGTTTGACTTGAAATTTGAATGACGTGCTCCTCACCACGTGACCTGCCTGCTGACATCGGCGCATGCAACTGATTTGCTATTTTTAGCCTGTTTCCAAAATGACTTACTATAAATAGTAAGTGCTCCGTTTTACTTCAAATTTTACCAGCAGACAGCTTGAAGGATGCTGATCGCGGTGGTATACCTCGGTTTTCGAAAATTCTGACTTTTTACCCCTCTTTTCAGGCCCTGAAGCTGGAAACCCTAATTTTTTCTGCATGCATATCAAATGGTCTCCGTTTGTTCTCGTTTCTGTTGCATTGCGATCAGCTCGTGCTTCTGAAGTGTTGGGAGGCGGCTGTCGGGATGCACTTGCTAAAAATAGTAAGTTCCTTAATAAGTGGTTATCTCCGTTTGCATGTCACATCATTGCGAAGCTCTCGAAAAACCCACAAGGAATCATTCGACATGCAAAGGAAACCCTGACATGCAAACCCTAAAAATAGCCTGCGAAGGCTGAACTCTGAAAGTCGTTATCTTGCTTTGCATGTTATACTGTCGCGAAGGTCTCTGAAAACCCAAAAGGAATCCCCAGACATGCGTTGAAAAACTCTGCATCTAAGCCCTGAAATCTACCTCGGAAGCTGAACTGCTAAAAATAGTAAGCTGTCTGTTTTAGCTCAAATTTTGCACACGAGCAGCTTGATGCATTCTGGACGCAGTGTGACTGTCGGAATTTCAAAAATGCTGAAAGATTGCCTGTAATTGCACACTTACTAAAAATAGTAAGTAGTTAGAATCTGATGAAATTTCAGTGGAAACCTGCTGGAAGCATGCTGACATCAACGTTAATCTCAAATCTCAATTTATTTACTTCGTTTGACCTCGGATTGACCAGAAGGATGGAAACCCTAATTTCAGACCTGGCCAAATTTCATGTTTAAGCTCAAAGACGGGAACGTCCCCGAAAAGCAGACCACAGAAAAGGGATAGACAGAGAGAGAGAGACAAGAACCAAAGCCAAAAAGACCAGAGTGGAGCAGCAATTAGGGTGTCCCCATTTTGAATAGGGCGATGTGTGAAAAGGTCACAACAGTTCTTCTGAAGAAGAATGGCACCATGAGAATGTGCATTGATTATAGGGCCTTGAATAAGAAGACTATCAAGAATAGGTACCCCATTCCCAGGATCGATGAGTTGCTTGATGAGTTACATGGGGCAGTGTATTTCACGAAGATTGAGCTTCGTTCGAGATACCATTAGATTTGGGTATGTGAGGAGGACATCCACAAGACAACAATCCGATGTCACTATGGGCACTATGAGTTTTTGGTGATGCCTTTTGCTCTTACTAATGCTCTTGCTACTTTTTAGTCATGCATGAACCATATTTTTCATAAGCAGTTGCATAAGTTTGTATTGGTGTTTTGTAATGCCCATAATTTACATTGGGGCAAAAACACAACTAACAATTTTTTTTGTATAATACATCATGAACATTCACAAGAAAACTTTACCATATTCCACATGATGACTAAACTATACGCATTGGATGTCAATACTCTTGCAATGTCATCAATGACTCATTGCTTGAGGACGGGGAGTGGGGTTAACGAACGAGGGGATTATGCAGAGTTCATTGCGTACACCCTCAAGCTAAGATGAGAAGGAACCTAATTTTTAATATTAACATTCATACATCAACATATTCTTACTAGGGATTATTGATAGTGATGGTATCACTAATCACACTCGATTACCCCAACCTATAGTTTTCTAATACATTTCCACAACTAAAGTAATAAGACCACATATTAATAATTTGTATATTATTCCTCCATGTAAGTTTAAGATCGATCAATGATACCAATGTTACTTATATTACCAACATCAATATTATTATTTAAGACTAAGATAATGTTAACACTAATATTGTCCTTGATATCAATACTATATATATGTATGCATGTATACATCTATATAAATACTAAACTACCTAAAATTCCAATTACCGAATCAAGTCTCGTAATTATTAACTCATTAGTCCTATTACGACTTTGACATTTGTATTAATACTACCCTTTATACTATCATCATACTAAGTTCTTTATCTACACCCTTAACGTTACAATAAGATAGTTATTGATACTAAAATCCCCCTTAACCTTAAGATTATTGTAATTACTATAATAAAATTAAATTATCCTAAAATATCCTTTCAAAAGAAAAAATTGACACTCAAAAATAAAATAAATAAAGATATTATAAAATAGTATTTAATATATTTATATGTATGAAAACTATCTTTTCTTTTTTTTCCCTAAATTATCTTACTTTACAAACATCATGCTAATACTAAAGTAAATAAATTAAAAACTTTAGTTTCTAAGAGAATCTCACGATTCCTTATCTTTCTTAAACTTAAACTTAAGAACTTTTAAAGAGAATATTTTAATGTGAATAGAACTACTTAAAAATGTGTCTTATTAAGGATCTCCTTTTTAAATTTTAAGATACAAACAAAAGATTAGAATCTGAAATTTATTAAGAATTTAGTTCATAGTAGGCAAGCCGTCCTCCCTAATATCTCTCTTCATACTTTATTTTATTCGAAGGTGGATATGATAAGTGCAAAGCATGGCGTGAATTATATTACCATTCGCCTATACTCAACCGCTTACGCGACACTCTAATTATTAACATATATTATGCTCGGTTGCATCTACTTGACACATGGAATTTGTCTACATTAATTGTGTACACTTATACATGTATTAGTTAATAAGCACTTATTTTTTGATGACCTGATGTAATTTTATTTACTGATTGAAAACTTGCTGAACTCGGAACAGTGTTTTCTTTTTTTTATTATTCTTTTATTCATCTTCTCTTTACATTTGCCTCCATCGCACTATCGTTTTTTTTTTCATAAAGAAAACTGTAACGATGAACAAACGAAACAAGATAACAAATTTTAACTTTACTTCAGCATCCCAAAGGAACTTGTGCTAAAATCAAACAAGGACGTTTCCCAAAACTTACTTGAATGCAAATTAATATTATAGACATAAGGAGCATCAATCCCAAGAGCCCAATTTATTAAAGCACTACTTCACGTGACAGCTGACTGGTCAAACGTAACAATTATATGCTCAGATCCGTGCCATACTCAGCGCTAGGCACAAGGTGAAGGAGGTTGGTTGGCTGAGCAGGACATAAATTGAAAACCTTCCTAATCATGGTATTCTCAGTACCTATACCAGTGGAGCTTTTATAATGTTTACGACACCCACTAGATAATTCATAGACAATTTACATTAGCTGTCTTTGCAGGCTAATCCAACTTCTTGGGAGATGATTATAGAGGAAAGACTAGAGGATAATATTGGAAACCAGTCCCAGCATCTGCCCATATCTAAGAGTTTCTTGGTGAGCCCAAGTCAACCGTATGGACAGGGGGTCTCTAGATGTTGCCGCCCAAACCAAACTTTAAAAGAAAATATATTCAAGATAGTTAATATTGCTCTCCAGTCCGCGATGAGCAAGGCATCTCTATTTTATCTGTAATTCATTTGTATTTCACAACTCTACTAACTCCACTATTTAATGCTCTAAATCTGACTTACTCAAGCAAGAACGTTTCTTTGGCAGTCAGGCACATCTAGAGATACGATGGGCTGGAGACAACCGATTAGACACAGAGATTGAAATCTGTTTGCTTTTATTTTATTTTCTATGGCCAGAACTTTGATATTGACATGACACCAAAGGGGCCAGTGAATGCATGGAGTTATAGTAATCAACCTGAAGGCGACTCCAATAACCACCAACAGCAGAAGTATTACTACCCATACGCATTTCTTCCTTCCCTTGTTATGCAGGGATGACAATGGTGATGGGAAGATAGGAGGTGCTTCTAGTCACAACATCAGAAGGGGGCGCATGATTTGAAGGAAGGAATCTCCACCATAATAAGGTTCATTTCATTCCCTCCTGTACTCATCGTTGAAAGGGTTTAGTTAAAAAAAAAAACTTGCAACTGTTGGGGACGTTCTCTATGAGTTGGACAACTGTCCTTTATTATTGTTTACATATTTTACAAACTTGGAAAGGAAATAAAACTAACAGTTGTTTGGCTCATGCTGGGGGTGAGTCCATAGAGGCACACAAGAACTTTCTGGTTTACAGAATGCATGATGAGTCCAGACAGCAAGAAAACCGTGTCATTCACTACTAGAATGGGTATGCCCAGGAATGCTCTTAGAAAGATATTTTTAATTTAATGCGAATATATTTTCCCTATGTAATGTATGATTCTAGGGATCAAATCAAGTCGCAGCCATAGTTGCTGCTTGGTTTGCCTGTTTTTCCTAAGTGTGCGTGGATGCATTTACCAGTATAGAAGTAAGGATGGATACATTATAATGTAATTATCTCCTTTCTTTCAACACACAGAGTGGTAACATTTATTTAAGCAATAGAGGTTCGAGTTTCCTTCCCTCTCTTTGTTCTACTATAACAGTGTTATATCATATGACCTCTATATTGTAGATGCATCTCAGAATGAAGAAGCAGATTTACATTGTACGAGTCAATATCTTTTAATAAATAAGGAACACAGTATTTTTCCTTTCTTTTGCACAGAAATATAAATCTACATAGATCAAACAGTCCTGAGTATATTAAGATAAATATATATAATTTATTCAAAATAAGTATACACTACTTTTAACAGTCTGAACTCCAGAATAACATAACAGTCTAAGCTTCTAGTCCAATCCAATCCTTTAGAAAGTCAACAATCTACTTTGAGGTCATACGAGGAAGCATATATTTATTTGTCATTTCCTATAACTATGACATCCAAGAATTTATGTATATAGACAGACTTTTACTTTCATACAAGCCACCATTTTGCATGTGGCTTTCAAAATCCTACATCGCAGTAGTTCTCTTTCATTTTATTATGATTTAGCTGAAATTTCATTCAGAACGCATTCCTTTAATTTTCCAAATACATAACACCACCAAAACAGTAGTTAGCATCTTTTCAAACCTACCAAATAAAACCTCAAAAAAAATCTGTAACTACACATTCATTTACACATACACTTTTTCTATATTTCTTTCGATAGAGCAGTATGATGCTACCTTTAAATTCAGAATAGCCACTATATTTTTCTTGCAATGTAAATACAGATATTCTTAGAAAACAAAGGATGTTCTTTTGCCATTCAACAACATGGAATCTATAACTATCCACTTATGTGTTACAACAGAATGTATCATCCTTCCTTAAATAAATGAATAAAAGGCAGGAACTTTATTTTTCAGACTTACTTCCATTCTTTCGAAATGAAACACATATTTTCTTAAATAAAAGATTAATGAAAATTGAATTTAACAATTATTCTTTTCACTCCTACGTATAGAGTTTCAAGATCGTGCAAATATACACCACTTTCATATGTAAACACTTTTCTCTCACATCTACCAATAAAGGTAGTTACACTTTTGTGAGGTTATCTTCACCTCAAAGAAATAATGACATGACAAAATAGGTACTCTTTTCCAAAACTTGAAGGATCCTCATGACTTTCTCCAACCTACACAAAGCATAAATATTTTCTCCATGGTCAAGGTAGTGCTCACCTCCCAACCTTTGGTCGGAAAACCAACCACCCTTGAGCTAGGAGGCAACCAAGGGAACCAGGTACAAACAAAACCAAGCAAAACAATATTTACACAGACATGATACACACAAGATTATTTTCACACCCACCCAAGGGATTTTCACATAACTTTAGGATTCCATCAAGAATCCAAAGTGGGGAATGGAGGGTGGACTACGCACTCCATGTGGGGACTTATAATAATAGCAACAAGAACATAATAATAGCAACAAGAACAAGTCAATATCATACTCCCATCATTTCACATGCAACCCTTTTTTAATATCTTCTCTTTCTCCAAAACCCATACCACCAAAACCATTTCTACCATTTCACAATTACTTATGGGTACTCATACCCTTTTTGAGACTCTCCTCTTAAGGAGGGATTAAACTTCCCCATGGAGGTTCTTACTCCATACCATCCCCAACGAGGGATGCTCTTCCCAAATTTTGGGTGAGCCTATCCCTATACAACCCTTTTCCCATCACATAAACCACATTCAACAACATAAGAAAACAAGCACCAAAAACATTTTGAAATAAGCATACAAGCAAAACACGAGATAAAATACCAAGCACATTTTTACATACACATGTAATCTTTTAAATAAAAACACGGAGAAATAGAAAGAATGGTGAATCTACCTCAAAACCAAGCTTAGGGAACGATGGGTTGAGGTTCCACACAACTCTTCTTCCAAGCTTTTCTTCAAACTCCTCCACCCCAAAAATTCAACCAAAATCAAGAATGCAAAAGAATCCCATAACCCTTGTTTTGAGTTTGTTTTATAGGGACTCAAGTCTGAACTCTTTTGAATAGGGAGTTGACATTTGTCAACCTCCCATTCACTCTCCCAGGCACACTCACCCATGTGTTCTCACACGTGTGAGAATTTAGGAGCCTTTCAAGACAACTTGGAGAAGTGGGGATGGAAAGAGACTAGTCCCCATCCCATTTCCCAAAACCTTATTTTCGTCAAACCTCTTTAAGGCCTCAAAAAGAGTGCCCAATCTTGAGATTGACCCAATATTTTGAGCTAAAAAGGTACCTGCCCTAGGGACCTTAAACCCATAAAAACACTTAAAAAATATCACTTTTCAATCCCCAAAAAGTGCCTAAAAGTTCAAATCCGAGTTTGTCCACTTGGATGGACAACTCACCTCCTAGATGGACTGACATGACAATAAAAATCAATTTACAAACATTCACAATTAACATCACGAATAAAATACATCACAGAACGAAACTATAGTCCCTCCAATTGGACTATAGTTTAGTTTCACTGGTTAAATTACTTAGGGTCCCCAAGGGTCACCTACAATTTCCTTTGGCCATGGAAAGTGTACTTGCACACTCGATGCACACATTAATCCATCCAAGTAAATCATATTCATATAAAAATCAAACCATTGCATTCACACAAGTTTCATAATTCACATAACATAAAGATCCAATAACAAAATTGAAAAATCATTAGCCACCTATCTTATCCCATTTTCATTAACCATAATTTTCATACTCATCCAATTGCAACATGATTAGTTTCCACCACTTGTTTCATTCATTCATCATTAATTTTCCAGATTCAAAATAAACAAACTCAATAACTAGAATAAAATTAGATCAATCATCATATGAACTTAAACATTTAAATATCCTGTCATCAATGTTATCAATAGGCATAGATAATAACCAAACTCAAAATAATCCACGTACTAGATGTAGCATAGGGGTGGGCCTCACATGTTCTCTGATGATAATTTGATATATAGTAAGACATGGGAGGAATGTCTTCAGTGTATTGAGGAGGTGTTGAGCATCATGGAGGCACAGTCCTTGTTTGCTAAGGCATCCAAGTGTGAGTTTGGGATGACAGAGATTCTTTATTTGGGACATGTGATTGGAGCTAATGGATTCCGAGGGCACCAGGAGAAGATTCAGGCTATCTTGGATTGGCCTCCACCCAAGAACTTTTCGAAGTTGAGAGGATTCTTGGGGCTATGTTGTTACTACAGGAGATTTGTGAAAGGATTTTCACAACTCACAACACCACTCATAGATCTCACGAGGAAGGGAGCATTCAATTGGTCAGAGGAGGCCCGAGATACTTTCAACAAGATTAAGCATTCTGACATGTGCAAACAACACTTAGAAAAGAACCAAGGATGAGAGAGAAAGAAGAGTGGAGACAACCACAATAATGAAAATGACATAGATATGCTCAAGGAAAACACTTTCAAGAAAAATCCAACCTCCAAAGCATGCATATCCAATGTATTATTTAGCAATATCAATGGTTGTAATAAATTCATAAGATATCAATGTGAGCTTTAATGAGATCAACACTTTTACTCCTTTGGTGGAAAAATGCAACATAACTTTGCAAAATACCTTCAATACAACCTCTATACCATGTCTCTATTAAATAGGTTTGAGGACCAAAAAACCATAAAAAAACAATACTATGGGTCCAAACAAGGCCTTAAAATACCATGGTATGATTTTTTTCAACCCTCACATCTATGGAGCCATTTTGGAATAGAAAATGATTGTGCACAAGCATCTTTGACTTATATTATGCAAGTTGGCATATGTAACTCCCGAACACTCCCCCATGAAACACTAATTACATCCCATGCCCACTAATAATAGAAGATGCTCTTACAAATTCATTATGTAACCTCCTATTCAATGCCTCATTACGAACAATATTTCCAAGTCCCTAAAGAATAATAAAATAATTACGTGTCCCCATCCTCACATGGGCGTCCAATTTGTAAAATTCCATGACTTTTGGAGACACAAACATGATTTAGCTGTTTAGTGAATAATTAAATTACTTAGGTTATGCAAGGTGAATAGCACATCTAATCCTAACAAGAATAAGATTTAATAGCCAGTTGGTGTGGGGAAGGAAAAAGCTACCTCCAAAGATATCATTTTTAACATTTAGTTTATTGAAGCTATCTCAATTAGGAGCCTCAATAATGTTTATTAACATTGTTAAACTGTTTTTGTTTACAAGTTTCTTTAGTTTGGAATTGGCCAAACAAAAACGAGGAAATAATTTTAGCAATTTTTGATACATTGAAGATACAAACTAGACATGTATTTAAGTTACAAACCAACTAGAAGGCATAGAAAGGTAGGAAATGGAGTTTTTTATCCCTAAGGGAACATATTAGATGATCTTTTCTATTTTAAAGATAAAACTTAAAGAAAAACAATTGTGAAGATGTTATGTTTTAATTGCACCTTTCAGTGCAATACAAAATGGAACAAATATGTAGTAGAATCACTCTTTGAATTAGAGAGGGAAGCTCCCTTTAAACTGAAACTTAACCTACTATGCACAATATATACTTGCAATTTACAAACTTTACAATGTTTTTGAGGGTGATTCCACATTTATGCTGCATAAACTTTAGATGTGTATCTTTTTGGGTTTGCCTAGTGTTAAAGGTTGAAACACTCTATCAACTCAAGGAAAAGGATAATGCTTATTGACTAGAAATAAATTCTAAGACTAGATGCTTGAGCCATTTAGGTAAAAATGAAGATTGAGCAAGGCAAGTACATATGGATTGATTAGGATAATACATAAAAACATGATGGCTACGGTACAATAAATGAAAAACTTAGTACAAAGCCATGATATGCAACTTCAAAATGACTTGCTATACAAAACTTACAAATTGGTAGAAGCTATTTAATATACCTTAGCACACAACAAAACATCTCAATAGATAATTAGAAGCAAGATAGACATGATAAATTCTATTGGGTGAGTACATATTGAATTTTGGATTAACAATGATATATACTCAGTGAACATGAATCGTGAACATGAATCTCAACATATTACAAGCATGAGAACCATTGATTTGTTGGTTCTAAGTGCAAAATGACATTTATATTGTTTGCAAAGCTGCATGAAAGTAAATGAAATAAATTGATTGAACTTCTACCCTAACTATGACTGCTTGTCTAATTTGTAAGATTTATTACAAATTATTCGGTCCGTTAATTCTAATTTGACATCATGCGACTGTTAATCAACTGGCAATTAAAGTATTATAATTATCCCTTAAAAGCTCTCATCTCCCACATGATGGGATAGACATTGAGCTTAAAAATAGAGAATGCTAAAATAGTAGGATCTAGCAAAAAATAACTTACCATGAAATAAGCTCATGTCCTCAAAAATGAGATGAGCTATTTTTAGCACGGGCTAAAATCAGACTTTTGGAAGTTATCTTTGGATGATTTTGGTTTGATAATGCTTTCATTTGTTTTAATGAAGTTTGGGCAAATCTTTTTGATAAAGCTTTGAAAATTCACTTCTTTGCTAAAAATGATGTTTTGCATGACTTGAATCTCTCCCATGAAGCTTCAAAAGAAACTTCAAGGAGTGCTTCTAAGAAGCCTTCAAGGAGCTCTAGAAATTCACTTTGACGTTGAAAATAAAAATAATTATGGTAAAAAATAGAGGATGCCCACTTTGAAAATTTTCAATCCCAACTGCTATGACTAAAAAATCTTCATCTTGATGCTCAAAACAATGTTGGAGACATTTAAAAAACCAAAAAATACGCCATATTTTCTCATGAATAGCAAAAATGAATTTGCTTGTGAAAAATAGGATTGACTTTTATTATAGACATCTCTTCTTTTTTAAATTTTTAAACATTTTTTTAGCAATTTATTATTTTTACAAATATTGTTCATAATTTTAAATCATAAATAAGTAATAACAGTAATCATCAACTAATACTATAAGATTATTTAATTAATTATCCATTTTGAGAATGGACGGGATGGTGAGGTGCTGCACTATTGTGTAGGTCACAAAGGAGTGAGCGGCTTGTGTGGTGTGAACCAGGCCACAAGGGGGCTATGCATGCCCCTCCAAGGCCTTAGTGCTTCCTTGTGGTGTGTGGGTTCTTGCATGCAAGGCGTGGCGTGGGCTCTTTTGCTTAGTCTACGACCCTTTTGCCTTTTGTTTTCTGTTATTTTGTTATTGTTATTGTTATTGTTATTGTGTGAGGTGTTGTCTTGCAGCATTCTGCATGGCACCTTCTGGGGGTCCTGGGGACCTTTCTCGACTATCTTTTAAAACCATTGCTATGAATGGAGATTCCTCATCATTGGGGCATGGATATGCAGTGAACTTCCTCTTGAATGCAACAAAGGAATTAAGGCTTAATCATCCTTCGAAGATGCGATCAAAATCAAATGGTTTCCTAGAAAGCAGCAAGGATCACCCGGTGGTGGTGATCAACCCAAATGTTGTTGCCGAGGACGTTTTGTACTTGGCGGAGCACGTTCTAATTTTCAAGTTTATGGGAGTACATATTTATTTGCCATTTTTGGAGACATGGGCCCATAGAAATTGGAACCTGGAGGGGGATATGGAGATCATCCTAGGTGTGAATGGTTTTTTCTTTGCTGTGTTTTCCAGGCTTGTGGATCGAAATATGGTTTTTGAAGGTGGCCCTTATTTCCATAATCAGGCAGGGCTCTTTATCAAACCTTGGCATTTGGGGTTTGATCCTTCAGAAGAGTTCCCATTAAAAATTCCTTTGTGGGTCCAGTTGCCTCGACTCCCAATGGAGTTTTGGTGGAAGGACATCTTGCACTCTATTGCTGCAATTTTGGAGAAAACCTTGGGTCACTCTTGACAAACCCTCGACCATAGGGTAACCACCTTTGCTCGACTTTGTGTGGAAATTAATCTAAACAATCTGCTGCCAGAATTTGTTGAGATTAAGTTGGGAAGTATGAGTTGGATTTAGTAGGTTGATTATGAAGCACTACCTTTTCGATGCAGATCATATCATGAGTATGGACACTTACAAAGAAATTGCCCTAAGATGAGAGGTAGCATTCATCAATCTCCATTTGGGCTGCATGCACCTGACTCTAAAGCAAAGGGTAAAGCTATGGTTCAAAATGATGGGCTTGATTCTAATGGGTTTATACTTGTGAAAGGCTGGTCAAAGGTTAGGGGGTCGTCTCGACAAAACAAAGCCATGCAAAAGGGAGCTTTTGGTAACAAGTTTGATGTTCTCGAAAATTTTGAGGACTTGGATTCAATGGAGCATGATCACACTCTTGGGGATCAAGATATTCAAGGCTTGGACCTAACTCCTCATATTCCCCAAGTTCCTATTCATGGAGTGGATTCGTTTGGGACTTCAAAGGATGGAGGTTCAAAGTCACCAATCCCTGTTGAGACCTTAGTGAATGATTAAGGGCTTGAAGGTGATCCAAGGGTTTTTATGGTTGCTAACTCTCTATGTGAAGCCCCTTTGGAACATGCTGATATTGAGGTAACTATTGATCTAGCTTTAGACTCAGGTACTAAGGAAGATGGTAAAAGGAAAAACATGCCCTAGCTATGGATCAATCAAAAGAGCTTAAAGAAGGGGGTAGTGGATAAGTTGGCCAAGGTGGGTAGGAAAAAGGATTTGGAAAAGATGAAAATAATGGGTGAGTCCTTAGTGGAATCAGGTGTTGTTAAGACTTTGGACACTCACTTTGCCTCAACCCACAAATGATTGTGCTCTCATGGAATGCAAGGGGTCTGGTAGCATCCCTAGACAAAAGGCTACTCGTGATTTGATTCGTGACCATAATCCCGACATTATTTTTATCCAAGAAACTAAGCTTTCTATGGATGATATGAAGAATGTTTCTTCCAAAGTCTAGAAGAGAGGTCTTTGCTAGTGTGTTAGAGCCCAAGGTTCGGCCGGGGGTGTTGCTTGTCTTTGGAACCCATGTAGGATAACTCCTCTTTGGTGGGTTGCCAACAGGAATTCCCTTTTTTGTGCTTGCTTCTTGCTTTGATTCAAGAGTGGTTACTCTTATTTCCAATGTTTATGCGCCTAATGATCTGCTAGGTAAGAGAGTGTTTTGGTCTCATGTTAGATTCATTAGATCTTTGGCACCTTTCTATCCTTGGATTCTTGCAAGAGATTTCAACTCTATTTGTTGCCTGGAGGAAAAATCTGAGGGAGTTGGTCGTTTGGGCCCCGCTTCATCCTTGATGTGTGATAATATATCTTTTCTCAATTTGTTGGATGTGAGGCTTGTTAATGGTACTTTCACCTAGCATAACAGAAGGTGTGGGGAGGGTTCTATTTCTGAGAGGCTTGATAAATTCCTTGTCTCAGACCATTGGATTGGGAATAAGTGGGCTTCTTTTGAAATCTTGGGGTGGAAAGGATCATATCACTGGCCAATCAAATTCTCATCCCTTCGGTTTTCTATGTCCAAAAACCCTCCTTTTAAATTCCAACTCATGTGGATTTGTGACCCTAGTTTGCGCCAGTTGGTTGAGAGATGGTGGTCTAAAGGGAAGCCCGCCTTTGGTACTGCTATGTTCTTTTTCAAGAGGCTTCAATTTGTTAAATACATGCTTAAAAAATGGAATAGATTGTCTTTTGGGAATCTTTTCCTTGAGAAAAAGCAGATTCAGGCTCATTTGGATAACATCACTTTCAATTAAGGAGGGCATGATGGTGGATTTGCTTTAGGAAGAGACTAGACTCTCTAGGGATCTTGTTGAATGGGAGTTACGGGAGGAGTTTTTTTGGAAACAATTTTTTTTGTATTGATTGGCTCCAAGAAGGGGACAAAAACACAACTTTTTTTCATAACCATGTCAAAGAGCAAAGATATGGAAATTTAGTTACTTCTATTATTTCAGGCCAAGGAGTTCAACTTTCTTCTTCCCAAGCTATTTTGGAGGAGGCGGTTAGATTCTATTCTTCCCTTTTCACAAAGGAAAATCTGTTGGCGGTGGCCAAGGAGGATATTGTTGTTGAATGTACTCCTTCGGTGGTCTCTAGGGAGATGAATAACTTCCTTTTAAAGCCTGTTTCTTTTGAGGAGTTGGAGAGCATTGTTTTTCAGATGAAGAAAGGAAAGGCTCCTGGCCCTGATGGCTTCCCGATAGAGTTTTTCTAGTAGTTCTGGGATATCCTTAAATTTGATTTGCTGGAAGTGGTTAGAGAGTCTCAGACTAATAAGCAGATGCTCAAAGCAATTAACTCCACCTTCCTTGCTCTTATTCCTAAAAAAGATGGGGTCAATTCCTTTTGACTTTTTCTGGCCTATTGCTTTATGTAATGTGTCTTTTAAGATTTTTACTAAACTAGATGCGGAAACGTTGAAAAATTGCTTGGCACCCTTGATCTCAATGGAACAAGGGGGTTTTGACAAAGGTCGTTAGATTGTGGATGGGATCATGGTGGTGACGAAAGCTGTGTACTCCATGTTATTCTAAGGAGAAAGCCATGTTCATAAAATTGGATATGTCTAAAGCCTATAACAAAGTTAGGTGGTCTTTTCTCCAGTGCATGCTTGTGGCTTTCAGATTTCATCTAGGCTGGATTTCCTGGGTTATGAGTTGTGTGACTTCGTCCTCTGTTTTGATTAATGGACCTACCTTTTCAGCTTCGAGGGTTCTCAGGCAGAGAGATCCTGTCTCTTTGTATCTCTTTATTTTATTGGCTGAGGGTCTTGATAGACTATTGAGGCAGTACAAGAATATTGGCCCTGTCAAACGCTGGAGTTGGAACTGGGATTAGACTCTCAGATTCACCTCCAGTTTGTTAACAACACTGCATTGATGGGTTTGGCAAGAGTTGATGAGGCATTTATTTTCAGGAAGGTTCTTGATACTTATATGGTTGCTTTTGGTCAAAAGATTAATGAGGGCAAGTCTAGTATCATTTTCTTTAATACTCCCAGATTGATTCAGAACCAAATTGCCCACATTCTTTGTTCATATTGGAAGCCTTCCTATGGATTATTTGGGCATTCCGCTTTGTGTTGGCACCATGAATAAGATGCACTAGCAGCAGATCTTGGATACATTTTGATCAAAGGTCAATCATTGGACTTTTCAGTGGCTATCTTTTGTGGGCAGGTTGACCCTTTTAACTTCTATCTTGCAGGCTCTATTCATGGTTTTATTTGCTCCTAAAGGTTTCCTTAAGGAATGTGATTCCCTTGCTAGGAAATTTTTATGGGTTGGAAATATTGAGCATCAAAAGTGGAGCTTGGTGAGTTGGGACTAAGTTTGTAAACCCAAGGAGTATGATGGTTTGGGTCTTAGGCAGTCTAGGCACAATAGTGTCGCTCTTGCTACAAAATTATACTGGAGGTGGTGCACTCTTTCTGATCAGCCCTGGGCTCGTATGTTGAATTATAAATATCTAGGGGGTGTTGCTGACGAGGACATCCCACATGTGGAATTAATGGGTAAAGGATCCATGATCTAGAGTACCATAAAAAGGGGTGTCACCCTCATTAAGGATGGTCTTTTTGGATTATTAATAAAGGTGATCTAGCTCACTTTTGGTTTGATTCTTGGGATGGTCACCCGCCGATCCTTTTGTCTCACACTCATCTTCAAGCATTAAGTGAAATTTTTGTGAAGGCTAGGTGGTCCAATGTGTATAGCTTTACATGCTCTTCCTCATTGGGGATCTCTTTGGTGTATCAGTGGCCTCATTCTGTAAATTGGCCTAGAGGGGGATCTTAGGAGGTGAGAAGCTCCTTGGCTTCGATTCTTGCCAAGCGTCCTTGCTGTTCTTCTGAGGAGAGGGATGTGTTGGCCTAGGGTAATGACCCTAAAGGGAAGTACACGGTGGCACAGGCTTATGCTGATTTGCAAGGGCAACATGGGGATTTCAGAGAGAATCCCTAGTGGAAACGAATTTGGAATAAAAATGGATGGCCCAATTGTAATTTGTTTGTGTGGTTGTTAAGTTTGAATAAATGCCTCACTTGGGAGAATATTAGGAAAAGAGGAATCTATGGCCCTTCGCTTTGCTTTCTTTGTGGAAACAGTGAGGAAAACTCTAACCATCTTTTCTTCCAGTGCTCCTTCTCTTCAGAAATTTGGTGGATGTGGTGGAAGCTATGGAAGAGACCGTTTTTACAGGCTTCATCTCTACTTGATCTTTGGGAGAACTTGGGCCTTCCTCCAGCTTTTGCATCCTTCCCAGTGGCAGCTTGGGATTTGGGCCCCTCCCTAATTATCTGGCAAATTTGGCTGGAGAGAAAGAGGCAAATTTTTTAGGATTGAAGGTAGGATGCCCTCCAAATTTGGTTCAAGGTTAAAAGTATGCTTAAGGAGACTATAGAGGCTAAGTTCGATCTGGTGGAGCCCTTGTCCTCGATTGATTCTAGTTTTTGTCCCTCTTGGAGCTTTCTATGGCCTCAAAGGCTCATGTTCATCTAGGTTCCACGCTAAAGGTGTCTAGGAAGGTGAATCGGGTGGGCAAGTGGAGTTTGCCCCCAGAGGGATTCTATAAAATTAACACAGATGGGTTTGCTCCGGGTAACCTAGGGGTTGCTGGTATTGGTGGAGTGGGTCGTGATAGCAGGGATTGTGCTATGTTTTTTTTCTCCATTTATATGGGGGTGCATTCTAATAATCAAGTGGAGGCGTGGGCTATTCTTAGGGCTTTGGAGAAAGCTTGTGAGTTGGGTTGGTGGAAGGTGATTTGCGAAATGGACTCCATGATTCTTGTTTCTCTGCTAAATAAACCGGATTTCCAAATTTCTTCATGGAGATTGGGCATGATTGCTAAACAGATTCTCAATCTGGCCTCAAATTTTGTTTCTATTTCCTTTGTGCATATTTCTAGGGAATGGAACAAAGTGGCTGATTGTCTAGCTAAATAGGCATTTGATGATATGGAGGAGTGGTTTGTTTGGAACTGGTGTCAGTTAGATCAACAAAAAAGTCAGCAGCTAGGTCAGTTTCTTCATGAGGATCAAAAAGATTAGATGTGTGGGGTTGGTTTGGCTGTATGCTCTTTGGTGTTGGGAGGATGTTTGGAGTGGTGGTCTTTTGGATACTTATGATTTCTCCGTAGGTCCTAACTCTGATATTACTCTGAAGGTTTGGGGCTTTTTGCTCCCCCCTATTGTAATTATATGCTTCTCCTTCAATAAAATTTTCACCCCTGTTTTCATAAAAAAAGATAAAAAAAATCATCAACTAATAATATAAGATAATTCTTTAACATTTAATACTCCTTAAAATTAGAAAAATGAATAATAAAGAATCTAGATAGCAAGGTTTGCTAGGCATAGGAAGTTAGAAAATATCTATATTAAAGAAAAGGAAGTTGGGTAGTGCGCAATGCATATCCCTCTTTCATACAACGGTTTTTTTTTAGATTGTAGGAATCGGAATTAGGTAGCCGCCCCCTTATAAATTGCAGTGTGCTTGGTAAATTTTTTTCACATGACTAGTGATGCTGGCACGACACGCCCTTTGGTACCGTGGGGACAGTGGGGAGACTAAACCTTGTGACCTCTTTCCTGCAACAGGATGCTTTAGCCAATCGAGCTAGGCTCACCGTCCCCTTTCATACAATGCTTAAAAGCATATATTTTTAAATTTTTTTGGTTATATTAAAAAAATTGCTGCTGCATTTTTTCCTTAGTGATTTTGACCTTTGCTTTTTATTTTTTAATTTTGACTTTTAAAATTTTAATAATAATTATAAATAACAAATTAATATTGAACAGTGTTCCATGGGGTTTCGAGCACGGGTACGGGGGGACGGCAGGGGATGCGTTTTGGGGACATGGGGACGGGGGGTCTAAGTTTGGGGGCGGTGGGGGCAACAGGGTGCTGAAATACATATAGTACTTGAAAAAATAGTTATAAAAAGATGTATAAGTATAAGAATTATACATCTTGGAGAAAATAGTTATAAAAAGATGTATAAGAATTACACATCTTGGAGACAAATAGGAGTCCCCTAGATGTCTTGAGGACACCCTAGCATCCTTGAAGTCCTAGTGGCATCTTGGAGACAGTGACATTGGTGGTGGGATGGTCGCGTTGGTGGTGGGCTAGTGGGGGGACGTCCCCCCCAAGTTCCCAAGTCTCTGAGACGTCCCCGTCTAGGAAACACAGGGTTTTTTGTGGGGGACGCATCCCCGTGGAACACTGATATTGAATGAGCTTTGATATTGTGTTATTCTTTCTATTCTTGTTTTTTTGGTTTTTTATGGTTTTTATTACTAGTGTGTGACTGTGATATGTTGTAATTTTGCTAAAGCTTTGCTTGTGTTGTTTGACAACTACCTTGTTTGATTTTTAGTTAACTTGATTGCATAAGGGTTGGGGCCTTTCAAAAACCCCTCTTACCTTTATCAATTATTTTTAATTAATAATTAATACTATTAAAAATAATTTATTTTAAACTCTTTTAAAATAACAACTATTAATAAATAAAAATATTTAAATTTTGATTTTATGATTTTAAGATTTTTGGACAATAATAATAGAAAAAAAATTAATAATTATTTTTATAAAAAATATTTATTAATGTTAATAATTTTTAATTGTAAAAAATAATGGCGATAGGAGTAGGCGCTTGGGTCAAACAGGTGGAGAACGAATGGCCGACGGAGAGCTTCAGAAGGCAGGTTGTGGATTTTGCAGAATGGAGTCAATTGACAGACAAGTCCTAGATCAGTGACAAAGAGCCGAGGCAAAGGAATTCGTCGGCTGCCGCAAAAAATGGAAGACGGAATGGGTGGCAGAGGTATGGAGATGGTGCTGGTCGAAGGCCCTTGCCCTTAGCAATGGGTGCCAATTTTGTTTCGATAGGCAATGGTGCTAGAGGAAACTGTGAGTTATGACGTGGGGAGAAGTCTTTCGATCAAAGGGATGAGCGATATCAAGGAAACACTTGGAGAAGACAAGAAGGTGGTAGGAACAAAACATGGGATCAACAAGGCGATGGTTATTAGGGAGAGGCTAATCCAACCAGTAGTCACAATACTAGGAATAGTGGATTAGTTGTGGAGTGGTATGGTAGAAAGCAAGTGGGGAGAGGAAATCAAAGTGAGAAGCCTCTCAAATAAGTTTTTCCTTCTAGATTGCCCTTTGTTGGAGATGAAGGAGGCGATTAAAGGCGAGGCACTACTAATAGAGGGTATCAGGTTTTTTCGGGATTGGGAGAGCAACTTTGGTCCACTCAGACACAAAATGGAGAAATGGTAGACCTAGTTCAAACTACCAAACTTACGTACAAAATACTGGGAAAGTGAGATACTTGAAGAAATAGGAAATGAATTGGGTGCCTATGTGTGTGCAGAAAAGAGGCTGGCAAGTGGGGAAAATGGTGCATATGTAAGGGTGTGTGTGGAGATCTCTACGAAGAGCACCGAATGGGATGAATTGGAGCTAATTATGGTCGAAGGAAGGTGGAGGCAGAAGGTAGTGCTGAATATGGAACCAAAAGGGACAAGAGTAAGAACTTTGGGGGTAAGGTCATCAAAGGAGCAACAAGGAAGCGGTGGTGTAGGGATGGTGAAGGACATCAACAAGGGTAGGATGGATCTTCAACAAGAAGGGGATTTAAGATCTTTGATCAGCATATAAAATCCAAAAGAAAACTTAGTGGAGCGGGTGGAAGTAATGGAAGGAGAGGAGCAAACTGGTGGGGTAGAGCAAAATAGCCAAGATTATGCATTAGTGTTGAGGAATGCAATTGTTCAGGAAGTAGCAGAAGCCAATGAACTGAATTCCTTCCTGGAGGCGGGCTGCAAATTGATGGGTCTAGTTAGGTCAGAGGAACTAGGTTTGGACAAAGCAGAGGAGGTGGCAGGAGCTGTGATGGAAGAGGATGTGGTTGAGCTATTGAATCAAGCAAGTGCAAAAACAATTGAGCAGGTGGAAGAAGGTGAGTTCAAGCTAGCAAATGAATAACTAGCAGACACATGGGAACTCAAAAAGGAGGATAATGAGAAACTAGGGATCAAGCAATGCGACTATAGCTGGAAATCCCCTGAATGGGGTGAAGGGAAAAGCAACCAAGACAGAGAAGTGGAGGGGCAGGTGAAGATAACCAGACTACTTAGATCAGGGAAGGGCATCTCCCTTCTCGGCGAGCAATGAAGATCATGGAATATTTGGAGCTTGAATGCCCCTAACAAAAAGTGCCTGTTAAGGCACTAGATGCAGTTAACCTTGCCAGATATATTTATGATCACAAGAGTCAAAGATGTCACAAGCAGAAGCAGAACTTTTTAGGAGTAGGGTGAAATTTTGGAATGTAGAGGTAGTGGGCTCAGATGGTGCATCTGGGGGCCTAATTGTTTTTTGGATCCCACGGTCGGTTTACTTGGAGAAGGCAGATGCTGACAAGCATTGGATCACTTGTAAAGTAAGAAGTATGCTGTCCAATTTACACTTTCAGTTTCTTTTGGTAAATGTGTATGGTCCTTCATGAATAGAGAAGAGGGGAGTTTTGGATAAGATCAAAAGGGTATGTAATAATTCTCCTATAGAAACATGTCTCCTGGGAGGGGATTTCAATGCAATCCTACATCCGCAGGACAAAAGGGGAGGGATAAGGAGGAAACAACAGTCTCAAAGTGATTTTGAGAATTTTGTGGAAAGGAACTTGTTAATGGAGGTCCAAATGTCAAATGGGACATACACTTGGATAAATAGGAGAATTGGTTTCAAGTTTCAACAACATAGTTGAGCATTTAGACAGATTTTTTTTCAAGGCTAATTTGGGGTCTTTCCCTTACTCTGTGGAAGGTAACATTCTGCCCCAATCAGACTCAGACCATTACCCGATAAGTCTAGACATTTTAGGGGAAAAGAGGCTAGTAAGGTGCCCCTTTAAATTTGAAAAAATGTGGATGTGGGATCAATTTTTTTTTAAACTCATTCAACAGTGGTGGAAGTGAATCCTAGAGGAACTAAAATGTTTAAGGTGGTAACAAAGCTAAAACTTATAAAACAACAGTTGAAAGGGTGAATAAAAGCAACTTTAAGAACATTTTTGAAATCAAAGGGGAGTTGTAAGGAGAGATGCAAAAGCTAAACGAAGAGGTATTGGCCAATGGGATGGATGGGGAAAAGTATATGAAGGAAAAAGACTTGTTAAACAAATACGAGGAGGTGTTGGTAAAAGAAGTCTTTTGGAGGCAAAAGTCAAGAGAAACGTGGATTAGGGAAGGGGACAAAAATACGAAATATTTTCATAATGCCTCCAAGGAGAGAAGAAACATTAATAGAAAACAAAAATCAAATCTGCCAATGGGGTGGTCCAAGAAAAAATGGAGGAAATCATTGAGATAGTGGTCTTCTACAAAAAACTACTAAACAATTGGAACGGGTCAGAGTTGAGAGCACAACAACAAATCCTTGGCAATATCCCCAGGTTAGTAACAACAGAACAAAATGAGCAGCTAATGAAGGAGTTCACTGAAGTAGAGATTAAAGAGGCACTGCAATAATTACACTTGGACAAGTCACCAGGCCTTGATGGCTTCCCAACAGTCTTCTTTCAAAAGTGTTGAGGAATAGTGGGCAAAGAAGTGTTTGAAGCAATTGAAGATTCAAGGAAGATGGGAAAGGTCTTGAAGGAGATAAACAATACTCTAATAGCTTTGATAACTAAGAACGAGAAACCCACGTCTTTATATGAGTTCAAACCAATCTCACTATGCAATACATTATACAAAATATTGTTTAAGGTGGTTGCAAATAGGTTGAAAGTGATTTTACCAACTGTAATCTCAGATGAGCAGACAGGCTTTGTGCCTGGGAGGTCCATATTAGATGGAGTAATCATAGCTCAAGAGGTGATCCATTCAATATAAAAGACCAAAAAGGAAAGCATGTTGATAAATATTGGATATAAAGAAGGGACATGACCGGGTGGATTGGCGTTTTCTGTTAAAAGTTTTAGAGGCATTTGCGTTTCACAAACAATGGATAGACTGGATATTCAACTACGTAGCTACTCCCAGATTTTCAGTGCTCATATACATATCTCCTAAAGAATTTTTTGAAGTGTCCAGAGGATTGAGGGAAGGATATCCTTTGTCTCCATTTCTATTTATCATCATGGTTGAAGCGCTTGGGAGATCATTAAGCAAAGTCAACACATTAGGAAAGGTAGTAGGAATCCAAATAACCAGCAATGTGCCCCCAACAACACATCTGTAGTTTGTTGATGACTCAATGTTATTTGGAGCAGCTCAAAGAAGGGAGGCTCAAAACTTCAAGGAGGTCTTGAACTTATACACTTGCGCGTCTGGTCAAGAGGTAAGAAAAGAAAAATCAGAGAGGTTCTTTTTTCATTCAAAGCCAAGATTGGAAATTCAAATCATGAGAACCTTAGATTTCAAGAAAGGATATCTACCTTGCAAATATTTAGGGCTAACATTGGCAACTGGCTTGCACTCAGGGAAGCTATGGGACCCACTTGGTTTAAAGGTGGAAAACAAGTTGGCCTCATGGAAAGGGTGTTGGCTATCTTGGGCCAACAGGATAACAATGTTGAAAGCGGTGGTCTTGGTGCTGCCAATTTATCTAATTTCATGTCTGGCACTGCCCTCAGGGGCAAGTAAGAGGATCAATCAGAAGATGAAATGGTTTTTTTGGCAAGATAATTCAGATCAGCATAAGATACCTCTCATAGGTTGGGAGAAGATTTGCAAATCAAAGCAAGCGGGAGTAGTTGGTCTAAAAAACCTAATGAAACAAAATAAAGCACTAGGAGCAAAATTGGTTTGGAAAATCTACACAAGTCCAAATCTGAAATGGGTACAAATTTTGCAAAATAATTATTTGGATGAAGGGGAGACAAGCATTCTGACCTCAAGCAATATTCCTCAAGGCTCAAGGATTTGGAATTTCATTAGCCAGTGTCGCTCTCTCACCACAGACTACCTGACTTGGGACATAAGGGATGGGAGGTCCGCCTTATTCTGGGAAGATTCCTGGGGTGGGCATCAGAGGTTGGTTAGAAGGGTGGAATTGGAGCAAATAAGGATAGCAACCAGTTAGAGTTGGGGTATACATGTGCGGGATTACCTACAAGAAATGGTTAGGGAAGGCATTGGTTAGTGGGTTTGGAAAGATGTAAGGGTTTTAGGGTTGTCGGATGAATTGGCAACATTTTTGAAGCCTCCATAAAAGGTAGAATAATTCACATTTGGAATGAGTCACAAAGCGGGCAATATAATGTAAAGGTTGGCTACAGGTTATTGGTTAAGAAGAGGCTGCAACCCAGTTGCCAATTAACCTATGTTGGAATAGAAAGTGTCTCCCTAAAGATGGCACCTTTACCTGGGCAGCCTTGCAGAATAGATCTTGACTACAGATAAATTCAAAAAACTAGGATTTTAAGGGCCATCAAGACGTGTTCTATGCAAGAAGGAAGAAACGACAAATCATATGCTGCTAGGCTGCCCCTTTATTACTGAATGTTGGCAATGGCTTTGTACAAAATTGGGTTGGAAAAGTGCCCTACCCCATGACATCCTAAGTTTGTTCCAATCATGGCCATTAATTCACAAAACAACAATGCTCTCAAGTCTATGGTTGATAAGCCCATCTCTGCTTCTTTGGGAGCTGTGGAAAGAGAGAAATGGAAGGGTCTTTTAGGGAAAGGAAATGAGTCAACCTTCCTTCCTAAATAAATTGGAAGTGGCTATTGTCGAAGTGGCAAATAATAGGGCAGGGGGGAAAAACCCAAACAAAGCCAATTTCATAGAGTGGGATGCGAGAATGAGGCAAGTGTGGTTTGGTTTAAAGATTCCTCCTTTTTTGGGGGAAGGTGGACACAAAATTCAAATAGCGAGAGAGCGGGCAATTTGGAAAGGTCTTGCCTTAGGATGGTATAAGCTAAATTTTGATGGGGCGGCAAGGGGCAACTCAGGGCCCTCAGGTGCCAGATGTGTGGTAATGGACTGGGCAGGTAGTTGGGTAGGCAGATAATTAGTTCCTCTTCCCAAGGGAACGAAAAACAATGCTAAATTTCTACTACTGATACAGGGCTTAAGGTTGTATCGAGAATTAAAATTGGAAAAGCTGGAAATCGAAGTGGACTCGGCGTTAGTAGTGAATGTAGTAAGATTAGGGAAAACCCAAAACTGGAAGCTTCAAGGTTTGCTAGAGGAGGTTCTAAAATCTTTGTTTTCTTTCAAGAATTTCACAATTAATCATGTATATAGGGAAGCAAAGAGAGTGGTGGACCAATTAGCAAATTGTGGGGCAGATGGTACTTTTAGAAAAGAGAAGGTAGCACAACAAAATATAGGTGTTTGAAGGGGTAGGGCTCAAACCAAGCTAGGGGTATTAATAATTATCGTCATTGCTTTCCTATCAATTGCTTTGTTTTCCACATTGTTGTTGTGGAAAGGGGTGGCGTTTGGAAGTTAGCAGGGGCCTATTGCAATCTATTGGCTATAGGAAGGAAAGATTGGGAGTTATTATTTAGGGAATTTAATCAAAGCATAATATTGGTCATCAAGCGACCAAAATAGAGTACAAGGCATTGAAAGGGTAAGTAGAGCGCACGAATTGGTAATCATAAACACTTAAGAAGAGGCTAACAAGTTGTCAAATCCAAGTGTGCATCTTAAGTGAATCCATTTAGACAATTTAAAAAGCTACTCACACACAAGGAAAGGTAAAATTGACTTGGTTGGCAAAGTGGTTTGTATGCGGAGAAGAGATCAACAAGGAGTATAACAGCTGGAATGTGTTCATTAAATTCAGGCACGAGCGTTGGGCTGATAGATATACCACAACCAGTTAATATTAACCATTCAAAAATTTGGCTTGTCGAGATCGCAAGGATATGGACTCTCCCATTCGCTTGATGTCCTCTAGAAGATAGATGGCCTTCCTGGGGACAATTACAGAGCATAGATTGAAGAGGCTTTTCATGGTTGATGATCCTCTAGTGTTGGAGGTGGTGAAGCTAGTGTTAGGGCTGGAATTTCTAGTTGCAGAGGAAAGGTATCGTGTGAATATCGACATTTCATCGAGGTTTGTTGCTACGCTACTTGATATTCAACTCTCAAAAGCAATGGTACTTGCAATGGCTAGGATGTTAGTGAAACATGACTTGGTAGGGGGTGTTGAAGATGTGATTGTCTTTGCCTAGCTCGAGGTAGGTATTCCACACCTGCGTGATCTGTACCAATTGTTGGAGCCCGACAAAGAGGTTAAGAGGTACCCCTTTCTCTTGGATGTCAAGGGTATGGAATTATGGAGCCACTGGTCTAGGGCAGTGAGAAGCGCTGACTTCCTCAAGCATATGCTCTTCCTCGAGCTAGTTCAAAACTTTGAGTGGGTGGATGTTTTCATTGCTTATCTGTGAGGGAAAATGGAGAATCAATGAAGATGTATGGACTAGTAATACATATGGTCTCTCTGTTTTGGTCAATATGGCGTAGATAGGTATGTAAATAGAACATAATAGCACCCTATAGACTCTGTGAGGTCAAGCATGTTGTTCAGGGCAGGCATTGTGGGGAGTAGTTTGTAATTTTGGGTAGGGCACTAGCTAGGGTTCTGAGGGCGTTCTTTTGTTTTGTGCCCTTTTGATGAAAGCTACTATTGTAATATTCGATGCTAGCCTAGCACCTCCATGTAATCCTTTTTGATAATCAATACAAATCTAAAAGCTTATGTGTCAATTTTTTTTTAAAAATTATATTGACAAATAACAATAAAATATTAATAAATAGATTGTAGACTCAAACTTGGAGAGTACTCAACAAGCCAATTTTTTTTGAATCGGAGAGCACTCAACAACTTAAAAACCATTTAACTTTTTGAGAAAAACATTTTTTTTTGCAAAATACAGCTACAAAATGCATCAAACGAATTTGGTGGGGGTCTATGGGCAACACTCCTTATGAGGGTCAAGGGGCACACCATTTTCATAATGTTTTAAAGGCACAAACCAATGCTAATAAAGCCAAAAAAGAGAGTTTTTGGAGTGTTTAACCCATGTTTAGTTTCCATGATTTTGATGTGTTGTTGGCATGGCAAGTCATTGTTGGACTCGCCAAGTATTTGGGAAAATTTCAAATACTTGGAAAAAAACTTGAGTAAACCTTGTGAGTACTTGTAGAGCGAAAAAACTCATGAGTACTCGCCGACTTGTTTAGTTTGCAATCTTTAGGTTATATCTTCATATGCCAAAACCTAAGTTACCGGGTCGGGTACAGGTTTAGATATGGGTATGGCAATTTTTTCCTTGGGTATGGGTACGAGAATATATATATATTTGTGTGTGTTCAAAATTATAAATTATAAGAACTGTGATACTCATAATTTGCTAATTTTTATATATAATAAATTAAAATAATTAATAATAAAAAAATATTATAATAAATTTAAAATATTAATAAGTTTAAATTTGTTAATATTAAAGATTAAAATAAAACAATACTATATTTTTAAATTTAATTTAAATATTTGAATTTCTTAAATTTTATATATTAATAATTTAAATTTTAAATTAAATATTTTAAAATATTAAATTTTTTATTAAATGTTAATATTTTTTCAAAATTTATAAAAAATAAAACAATAAAATAAAATGATATCAAATTTAAATTTAAAACATTAAAAAATTTAAATTTAAAAAATGAACCTTGCATGTCTCTGTTGAGGTACTCGTACCCGTCCCATACCCACACGGGTATAGGGGCCAAAATTGTTGAACACTACAACTTAGGCCAAAACCACTGCAAGGGGTTGACATGGTTGATCAAATTTTCAATGAGCATGACTTCTAGCTTCTAGTGAAGGAGATTATAGATTTAAGTTCATATTTCCATTCTATTTTTGTTCATTTGCTAGTTTATCAATTATAATATGTAATGTGCCTGGTTCTTAATTCACACAATAAACACCACTTGATGAGGAAACTATACTCAGATTGAATAGTTAATACACACCAAAGTTAACATTCATAGGCTCAAATCAGAATGAGTAACACCAACAGAAGGAAACACCACATAATAAGATCAAAATTAATCTTAGCGCCCAGTTACCACAACATACATGAATTAATCTAACCAGATATAGTCCGCCACAGTCCAGGTAAAAGCACAACAATAGATAATACTTAGAATGCTTACAACCAGATCCAATGTTAGATTTCCACAAGAACAATGAGAAATAACTCAGAGCAGATGATGACGATATCAGATCTAACATACACGCAGCAATCAGTGAAATACATATAACTTGTAGTGTGACAGCAATGGTGATTACATCGATATCATACTAAAGGCGCATATGACTCCCAATGCCCATACATCAAATGGCAGAGTATTGTAATAGTGCAGAGATATGATGAGATCATGTGCAAACTCCAATCTGCATAAGATGCCGATCGCCCAGGAGTATGCTGTTGTCCCCTTGTGCACAAGCGGTGGTAGTGAATGTGGCTAGAGCTTTGCTTGGCCACTAATCGCCAATCGCAACCTTCGTCCCAAAGTTCCCGTTCTCCTTTGTAACTAGTGCCACTCCCAAACGGAAGTTCTCCACCCTCCAATCTCCCTGATGATGCAGAAATCAGACCAACAGAATCACTTGCAAATCGAATGACAAGAATCATGAACAACAGGCTGAGGGTTTTGTCCCAACCTGATGTGGACCTGCAGGGGGCTTTGTCCCTTTAGATCTCCATGACGTCTTTTGTCTAGATTCGTGATACCTAAAACAAATGAAAAGAGCTGATATATATATGCATTCACACGCCTTCCAAGAGAGAGGTCGGCCAAACACTACACACCATCCTGAAGGAGGTCGGCCACAATAAATTTATATGTTTTTAATTAATTAATAATTCAAATTTAATATTATTATTACAAATATTATATTTAGGTTGGCCCTAAAAATTATTCAATAATTTTATTTATTTATTTATTTTAATTTTTAAATACTAGGCTGGCCAACCCAGCCTAAAATCGAGGACATCACAGTCCTCCCGTCCCAAAATTGCTTGACCTCAAGCAATTCACACTTGTATTCCAGACCAACTGCCTTCTACACCTGTACGTCCAAAACAAAATACTAGGATTCCATATCAATCTCAGAGTCACTGCTCCACCACTCCGTTGTGCTACTTTGATATAACTATTGCTAGCGTCATTGTAAGATATTGATCCAATCTTGGAACAAAGGAGTGTGGATGTTTCTTGGCCCACCTCCCTGTAATCAGGGTGCATAATCATGGGGTTTCCTAGATAGACCTGCAATTCTTTTTCGTGGCACTCGATCTCAAACAACACAATCACATCATCACATCTAATATGCTGCATAGTGTTGTATGGTCCCATATATTGTGAATCTTTGTAATCACATGATGCATTTATGTCCATACCTTGAATTTGGGTTGATGTTTCCTGGACATTCCTACCTTCTGTCATTGAGGTGTCCTCCTGTTTGATAGCTTGAAACTCTGATCATTTTTTCTGCTCAACTATCATCACATCTTCCTTGACCTCCTCTTGTACTGCTGGAATCTTCTCCACATCGGGTTCCACCCTTGTTTTTGAAAATTTCTCTTCTTTTTCCATTTGTCTCATGTAGTCATAAAGTCTCCAGTCACTGTCATGTCCCCCGAAATTAAAAACACCGAATGTATCAAAATACGAATATCAAATCCAATGAATATCCAAATATGAGTAATTGCAAATATTATTATAATATTATATTAAAAATATGAATAATTACAAATATTATATTTAAAAATGAGTAATTGCAATTTAAAAATAACATATACTATAATAATGAATCTGATTACAATTAGTGTAATACATAGTAGTATATCATAATAATAATAATACATGAGATAATTATCATAAGTATAGTAACCGATAATAAGTAAATGTCAATTCTGATTACTATAATAAATAATTATAGGAGTATTGCTAGATAAACAATTATAAATGAAGTAATAATAAAGATGCCGGACCATAACAAACGGAGCGATTAAATTCAATCGAAGATTACTAGGAAGCTGACCATTGTTCAAACAATGCAACACATACCAAAGAGGACATGCCCCTTGATAGGGTAATAAAAGGAAGTCTACGCAAGACCAAAAGGCACTGAAGAGGTATAAGAAAGGATACATCTCAGAAGAATAGATCTCCGCAGCAAATACAGGGGATAACTTCTAAGAATCGAATTCACTAGAGGTATATTCTGAATACTATATTTAAGGCTGCCAGCGATCTGAGGTATGCTGTTCTACAATCATTGTGTCTATAAAATCTGTAATCAATATTTATATCCCATCATGCTGCTGTAAAATATATATATATGTATGTTCTGGTGCTGAGTCTATTATTCTGGTAACCATTAAACCATTATACAATTATATATAGCAATCTGGCCTTTCATATTTACTATCTTCATAATATGCACTAAAGTTCATATACATATACTGTTAGGATGCATATCTGAAATCTGAGTCATTTATTTATATTATATTCATGTTTCACCATGATGGGAAAGAAGGATTACAGAGGGAATGCTGCAAAGGGGTCTCTACTAGATACGCCACCCGGGGGGGAACAAGATGAGTCCACGAAGGGCCAAGGGGTACTTGCCTTTGGGGTCAAAGGGTACTGCTCTTGGGTCTAGATTGATCACCAGAGTAACCATTGTAATCCCACCCTACCACCATGGTGCAACAAGTAGGGAGAATCACTTATGGGAAATGGAGTAAAGACTATGATAGGGAGATTAAGAGTCTCACTAGGTCCCCTCACATGAATGGCATGCGCCACATGAGGCCTAGAGGATCCTCTTCACATGCATGGCATGCACCACGTGAGGAGGAAGGGATCAAGATATCCTTTCAAACGCCCTCTTCCATGTGCCCATAATTGAGCAAACCCAAGGTAGGTTAGTGATTGGATTAGTTAGTCCGTTATGAAGTGCTAATGTTAACTATGAGATTCAATATAGAGTTACTCATGACTAATTTTGATGTTAAATGTGAAGTACTAATATTCTATTTATTAGGCTACTTTAGCGATGGATCTCTAACTTGTTTACAGGGACTAAATCAATTCAGGGTATTCCCCAGGGCCCATTGCTTGAGAAATTGATAAATTAGACTAGATTTGACATAACTCCTATTAGGGACATTACAGTCACTTGGATTTATCCAATTCAGATAACCCAATGATCCTCAAAATAAAATACAGATTTAATTTGATTAGACAACCCTAAATATTCCTCCAAAATTTTGAGGGCTTCAGATGTGTACCTTTTCTTATCCAATCGTTCCATTTCGACATCCTCCTTACACAGTTGCTCCTTATACCTTCTTCTCCTTCGCCCAATCATCTGAAGCTCAAAATATTCAGTAAAGGTTAGGTCTTTGTGAATGTTAGATTGTAGGTTCACATATTTAGCGTGCCATTTTGCCACTTCTTTAGCAGGCATTAGATCTATAGCTTGTCTTTTCATGAAGCTACAAACTTCCCACAGGATGGCAGGAAGTTGGCTCTGATACCAGTATAATGTGCCTGGTTCTTAATTCACACGATAAAACATCACCTGATGCAGAAACTATACGCAGACTGAATAGTTAATACACACTGAAGTTAACATTCACAGGCTCAGATCAGAACGAGTAACACCAATAGAAGCAAACACCATATAATAAGATCAGAATTAATCTTAGCGCCTAGTTACCACAGCATATATGAATTAATCTAACCAGATATAGTCCGTCACAGTCCAGGTAAAAGCACAACAAGAGATAATACTTAGAATGCTTACAGCCATATCCAATGTTAGATTTCCACAAGAACAATGAGAAATAACTTAGAGCGGATGATGACGATATTGGATCTAACATACACGCAGCAATCAATGAAATACATATAACTTGTAGTGTGACAGCAATGGTGATTACATCGATATCATACTAAAGGTGCATATGACTCCCAATGCCCATACATCAAATGGCAGAGTATTGTAATAGCAGAGATATGATGAGATAATGCGCAAACTCCAATCTGCATAAGATGCCGATCGCCCAGGAGTATGTTGTTGTCCCCTTGTGCACAAGCAGTGGTAGTGAATGTGGCCAGAGCTTTGCTCGGCCACTAATTTCCAATCGCAAACTCCGTCCCAAAGTTCCCATCCTCCTCCTTTGTAACTAGCGCCACTCCCAAATGGAAGTTCGCCACCTTCCAATCTCCCTGACAATGCAGAAATCAGATCAACAGAATGACTTGCAAATCGGATGACAAGAATCACGAACAGCAGGCTGAGGGTTTCGTCCCAACCTGATGTGGACCTGCAAGGGGCTTCATCCCTTTAGATCTCCATGATGTCTTTTGTCTAGATTCGTGATACCTAAAACAAATGAAAAGAGCTGATATATATATGCATTTACACGCCTTCCAGGAGAGAGGTCAACCAAACACTACACGCCTTCATGAAGGAGGTCGGCCACAATAAATTTAAATGTTATTAATTAATTATAATTCAAATTTAATATTATTATTACAAACATTATATTTAGGTCGGCCCTAAAAGTTATTTAATAATTTTATCTATTTATTTATTTTAAATACTAGGCTGGCCGACCCAGCCTAAAATCAAGGACATCACATAATACTTTTATTTGTTTATAATTTTTATGTTCCCTTCTTTTGTAGTTTGTAGAGCCGTTAGTTGTTATCTTGTTAGTTGTGGACAGGGAGAAAGCTACAATGGGCTATGTAAATGAGGGCATAGATAATGCCAAGGAGGCCATTAGATCCATCTATGATGAGGTTGGGGATAAGTATTGTCTCATATATGACATTTGATCAATGATGACACTATTGGCTACATGGGTCCTTACATGCAGTTGCTTATTTCTTGAATTTAGTGTTCCAATTTTGCCTAGATTTCAAAGTGGAAGACGAGGTTTTGAGTGGGCTCTACACAATCATAGAGTGGATGAAACTTGGTCCTTAGCTTGGAGCGAAGATTGTCTTTGAGATGGAGATCTACAAACTTGCACAAGGGGATCTCATTGTGTGAGATGTTTGTAAGACAACTTGGATGGCATTCCAACTAGGTAAAATTCTATTAATTACATTCTCTAAGTTTAAAACTTTTCCTTTTTTACATTAATGTTGAAACTCGAAGTTGAATAATGAGATTGAATTCTTTTTTTTTTCCTCTCATTTTAGATGCATGTTGACAAAAGTTTGGTGTTAAGGTTCCAAATCTTATGATGATTTTAATTTGTTCCTTGAGCCAACCATGCAACACTTTGGGATGCAAGTGTAATTGGATTATGTTTGAGCACTTACACTCCAAGAGACACAACAAGTTATTGGTGTAAAGGTTGAATAACCTTGTTTATGTTCATTACAACCTTTGCCTTCATCATAAGAAAATTCTAGTTAGCAACTTCTTTCCCATTGCTTTGGAGGAGGTTGATCCATAGTCAGATTAGGTCACCAAGGCTAAGGATCTTGTATTTAGTGAGAATGACTTTGCATGGGTTAATTAGATAGATCTAGAGGTAGAGGTAGTAGCCATGGTAGAGGAGAATAGGTCACGAGTAGACCCATTGGATGTTGATGCCATTTATATATAAGCAAATATCATTGCTGCATCATCACCAAGGACCTATTTTAGATGCCCACACAAGACTTGTCATAGAACTATAGGTGTTGGAACGAGTGGTGCAAGCTCTTTTGAGCCATAGTTATATTTTTAGTTTTGATATTTTGTTTTGGTGCAATGAATTTTGCAATCTGTTGGCGTCAAATCTAACACCTCTGGAGTGCAGGTTTGTACGGACAGCTATGTACAATACGCAATGAGTGCTCTTCAAATTAGGAGGGGAAGCTCCCTCGTTGTGCTGGAATGCATGGAAAAGAAAAGTAATCTAAGTCCTATCTTTTTGTTCTCAGCTGGAAGAGGCACAAGGTTAAGAAAACCAAGAACATTGCAGCTAAGGATTTTCTGGTTTCGCAGATCATTAACTACAACTAAGCTAACTACTTTAAATCTATCCAGTTTCCTCAAGAAAACAGAGCATAAGGAAATGGAGCAGGGATGACTATTGGACGATAAACGAGTTTAGATTCTCTACTTGAAGGCAAGGTGGCGCAACTATCATCTCAATCTAAACAAGCTTATTGGGCACAAAACAGATTTAAGAATTTACCAAGACAATCTTATGGAACCCTGTGTGGCATAACACTTGATTGAAATAGCAAAGTCTTCACAAAACAGCCTTTATCATCACAATCTCACGAAACCCTATGTGGCATAACCTTTGATTATATTGATAAAGATTCACAAAACAGATTTATCACTGTAATTCTCGAAACCCTATGTGGCATAACGATTGATCACAATGGTAAATAGACACAAAACAGATTTATCACCTCAATCTCTTGAAACCCTATGTGGCATAACAATTGATCTCAATGATAAAGATGTTCAAACAGAATCTAAACTAAGGAAAGAATTCACCATTACAATCTCTTGAAACCCTATGTGGCATAACAATTAATCGTAATAGCGAAGACACATGAACAAATACCAAAAGAGCAATATTGAGGGCAAGGTAGGCGCAGCATATATTTCTCTCTCAAGCAAAAGTTATTTACAAATGAGCATAAGCTCTTATTTATATACATCAAGGTGTAGGAACCCTAAAATCACCTTGTGTCATCTACAGTTCTGCAATGCATGCAAGCTATGCGCCAAACCCTAATTAAGTAAACTATACAGTTAACTGGGAAACTACCCTCAGTTTAACTGAAACATCTAATCTAAAAATGGACAACTGTGCGAGCATGCACGTCCTTATTGAAAGCAAGTTAACTGGAAGACTATCATCAGTTAACGAAAACCCTAAAATAAAACTCCAAGTGTGAAGGGCGAGTCTCAGAATAGATATGCATGTAATGACAACTTCGAGTTAACTGGAAAGGGTAACACCCAGTTCAACTCGTGTGTGTAATGTCTATCCTGAGAGTGGGAACTGAAGTTTACTATGTGTGATCTCGAGCAACCAATCCCTCAACGAGGCTGTCAACTGCATCAGCATCTGAATGTTAGCAACTTGAGCTATCTTTGCACACTCAAACTAGCATTTCACTAACTGGTAACTTTGGCGGCCCCGTAACTGAAGTGATGACCATTATCTCTGAAAAACTCGCCTGTTGACTGTGAACACGGCTATATTCTGACAACATTTCTGAGAGCTAAAAATAACCTGCTGAAGCTAAAAATAGCCTTTCGAAGAGTTATTTTCGGCGAAAAATCTGAGATATGGGTTTTGTCCAGAAAGGGATTCTAAGACAACCCAGAACGTCAGAATTGCGAAAATCTGACTTCCACTTGACCATGCAAAGAGTTTTCAGTTGAGAAAATTAGAAACTCAAGAACGAATGCTCTGGAGTTAAAAATTCCTGAAAAATCAAACGCACGATTTTAATTCGAAGAAACTATATAGAAATGATCCAGATGCTGAGACTTGTCGAATTTTGCCAATTTCAGGAACATGCGAATTGAAATATGAGAGAAATCTGAGATTGAAGGATGCAAAAGACGTTTTTATTATGTCTTCTTCTATGAAAATTGCTCAAGATTTCTTTGAATTGCTGAGAACTGTGAACTTTAACCTGCAAAAGTATGTGATTGGAGAAATCGCCTTTGCAAATAGATGAGAAATCTGCCTTTGTTTGAGAAATACGAATCTCCCTTGAAAATACGCCTTGTGAATGAAGAAAAACGAATTTTGCTTGAAAATACGCCTTTGCCTTGAAGAAAAACGAATTTTGCTTCAAAATTATGAATTTCCTTTGACAAAATTTGCCTTTGAGAATTACGATTTTCCCTTTGAAGAAAATATGAATCTCCTTGAAAAATACGAATTCTCTTGAAAATATGAATGATAAATGAAGAAGGCGCCATGCTTAAAGAAGATGAAATTCGCATTAATCTGACAACTGCAAGAATTCAAAACCCTGACAATAATAGAAGTCCTCTGATTGGTTGCCCTTCAGTTGCACTGCCACTGACTGGAAGCTCAAATAATAATAAAATATTTATTATCATGCAATTAGCAAGGGTGCTAAAAATAGAAAATCGCCATCTTCAGTTGACAACCCGGGTGAAGCTCTGAGATTCATTATGAGACTTCAACGATTCCGAAAAGTCATCTCTTGAGCACATAGGTGTCCATTTGCTCAAGATACTTCATTTTTTACTAAATCCCTATTTAATAGCTGACAGCACTGTCACGACTGGCCAACTTCGACACTGATTTCCTGATGACCGAGTGATGCTGAGACTGTTCTGAGATATTCATCGGAAAGCCTACTGAACAAGGAAGAAATGTCTGCTGGGAGACACGACTGCAAAATCCATCGTTTAACCCCTTGAAAAATTAGGCGCACCTGATTAAATTGCTTTACGGGTTCCAGACAGCCATTTCTCGAACTGCCATCTGATGCTTCAAACAGCTGCCAACGGTGAACGGTGAACCCTGCTGACAGGAAACGAAGCTCACTGCATGACTGGGGATATTCTGCATCCAACGACTATATGCACGACACCTGAAAGCTGTGTTAAGGGCCTCAAAAGTAAAAACGCCCCTGGCTCATAGTTGCACTGGTGTCATTTTGACGAAAGTCGAACTTTCATTCAAGTACCCTACTTTGACCTCTGATATCTGGAGCTGGGATAACCCGATTCAAGCACTATCTGTTTTAACGGACAGCCAGAAGGGCCTACAAGAGAAGTCTCTGGAGGTGACGAGGCAAGGAAACTGCTTCTAAGACCTCAAAAACTCCAGTGCGTATTTTAAATAAAATTACCGCTCCCAGACTTAGCCATTTTCTGGACATCCTCACTTTGTAGTATGACACCAAAGACCTCGCACGCACGAGCGACTGCCAAATGCTGAAGGCTGACGGCTGTGCTCGTTGGAAAGATAAAATGATAACGCTCAATAGTTGTGAAGACTTCGAACGCGAACGGGCTCATCTGACAGGCCTAAAGGCTAGGCGCCCTTGAACTGTGGAAATACACTGAAAATCATTTGTTGGTCCGCCCGTAAAATTACGTGCTTGGTAGAATCTCCGCCACGACCACCAGGAACGTCGGATCGACAAGCTGAATGGTGCGTTGCGGAGCTGAGCTAGAATATTACTGATGTCAGGAAGAGTCTGTCTGCAAATAATGCCATTTGGAGGGTCCTTTAAGCCAGCGCCCCTGGCCTGTACTTGCACTGGGCATAAACGGAGAAGCTCAGAAACATGAAAACTCCATTTTAAGCTGATCTTCGGATGACTGCCGCCTGAACTCTGAGAATCGGATGACTTCGCTTGATATCTCGTCGGATAAGCAGACTAGTTGTGAACAAATTGACTGCATCCGGCATCGAAACTGTCGAGATTTACCCCTGCTTCAAGATGGGCGCCCTCAGGCTAGAGGCGCGCTTTTGCCTAGAAAAGACAAATTTCTCATCTCCTAAAATTTAGGGATTTTAACTTCTGTCGCGATTTGCCGGAGCTGTGGGTCTCAGAACGCCTTGCTGGATAGCTCGACGGATAGCCAGACTGATTCTGAAGAGATTGACTGGATGCTTGAACATTTTAACCAGAATCTTGACCTTCAACCAACTGGGCGCCCCTGAGCTATACTTGCGCTTTGAGAATTTTCCTTCGAAAAATCTTCATGATTTGATCTCTGAAAACTCCATTTTCGATCATTGAAAAGACTGTCTGCAATATGAAATGTCGTCGTAAGATGCTCCTCCATTGTGAAGATCTTCATTTTGAGTCTCTGCTTCAGGTTTTGTTCAATATAACTGACTTTGACTGACAAACTATTGACAACAACTCCATGCTTGATATTGCCCAAAACTGTGTTTTACAACATTTAGCAAGATTTAGACTTTTAAATGCAAAATGCCTTGATGAAGCAAAAAATTTGGTTTGGGTACAACACAATCCATGAGCTTGGTATACACTTGACAATAATTATAATTATATATATAAAAAGGTTGTTTCCTTTTGCTAAAATCCACTTTTGTACTCATGTGATCAATGCACACTTGTGTATGTGATCAAAGTAGCTTCTGTTTGATTAGTTTATTCTCTTTAAATTTTGTCTATTGAAGGGTGCATAGTAAAAGCTTTACATCCTTAAAATCTCTATATTTCATGTTTTTCAATTTGCCAAGTTTTGGCCGAGTTTGAGTATGAGTCAAAATCAATTTTCCAAGTTTGAGTCTTGTAATTATGAGTTTGACTGAAAAGAAGTATTAATTTCCAGCTTTTACTAAGGTGTACAACTATTCTTTTGATTTCTTTGGGAGTTATTAGAACTCTATTCACCAAATGTGATTCAATTCTTACTTTTAGATGTAAATTTCCAAGCATTGTTATTGTGAGGTTTAATTTGACTAAATATTTAGAAGTATCCTTTTTATTATCCTTTTCTGAAAAGTATAATATGTGAAAGATCCATGTTTGTTAAGAAATTCTTTTGTATGATCATTGATAAGTGGAAGATCTATGTTATTTGGATGAATGTTGTTCATGATAGTTGAAAAGTTTGTGTTTGTTAGATATTTGTTACTCATGGATAGTTATTTTCCCTCTAGGTTTGTTATCTTGGATTGGCTGGTTGATGGAGAGGGATTTGGATGGTGTCCCAAATTAATGAGGCCTTAGGCAATGAACATCATTGGATGTTCATTTACTTTTGTGGTTTGGTGTTGTTCTCCACTTATACCAGACCTATTGTGTTTTAATCAGTGACCGGTGTTAGATGTTGGTAGATTTTCTAAATGTTGGTCTTGTATCTTGTCATTGGGTGCAAGGACAGCTGGAATGGTCTTTGATTCTGGGGCTATTATAGATTAGTTGTGACGTGTAAAGGAGAAGGAATTCCATGAATTTCCTATTTTCTAAAATTCATCTACTATGCATTGCTATAATGCACCATATCATAATGAGGGATAATTAAATGAAATAGACTATGAAGGATTTTGTTGATATGCTATATAAATTTAATTCTCAACCTTATGCCATTGCATTGTTTTTTGCTCACGGGATTAAAGGGAGATGTAAAGTTTCTTATGCAAATGCATCTTTCATGAATACATATGATTTTCTTTGAACAGATTTATGTTTTTTATGCAGTGCACTTTTGAAACATTTGTTATGATGTGATATTTATATTCACATCATATTTGTCATTTCTATGTTTTTGTGTATCAGAGGTCTGTTTCAGGGCATCAGAGATTTGATTTTGGTCATTGTAGGTGGTAACCTCTGGTTTAGCAAGTATTTCAAGATTGCCGTGGGGTTCACAAGCTTTACCTGATGTTGTAACTGCGAGGGAGGAAAGAGGGCAACCGATGAGGCTATTACAGTTGTATGAATTCGGTAAAATTTTTACCAAGTAAATTTGTACTTGACTTCTTTAAATGGACATATGTTCATTGTTTAGTGAAAGTCTTAAAGTAGCTTTATATTAAATTGGACCATTCTCTATTTGATGGATGCTTTGTTCGTCAAAGTAATTCTCTTAATATAATTCTTTTCTGTTTTATGGGAAAACTGAATCTTTTAACATTATTTTTAATTTAACATGGAAATACAAGAAGAAATGTAATGGATCCATATCCCCATTTATTTTGAATTTTGTTTATACACTATATCATAGAAGCTGTTTCCCTTAAATTCTGGCATTCAATTGTAGTTGCCAGCTTAAAATCTGAGTTCCATCAGCAGAATTTGTAATGATACTATAGATCAGCATCAGTTACATGTCATGTATCCTTTAGAATGCATGTTACCCTGATATGCTAATTATCAATCTTCCAGCTCATCTGTTTCAATTAGCACCAACAAATCTAATGCACACTGCTAACATAAGAAAGAAAAGTTGTTTCACCATTTTTCTTTTATGGTATGGTAGATAACAGGCATTCGCAATGTTGCCTTAGTTGTTAGTTTAGGTACAAGATGAATAGCCAAATATATATTTTTCCATATTCTTTGTCCAGTCAATTAGGAAGTTATTATCTTTTTCATGAGAGCCAATCTTATGGCCTGAAACCATCGACATCAAATACGTAATTGTTGTCCCCAAGCAAAATAGATCCCTATGACTATCATCATTATCTTTTTCAACTATATGGGACTTGTTGTCTCCAAGAAAAATAGATCCCTATAACTATCATCATTTGTAAACTTAACATACTAGTCCCTTTGACACAGGAAGTGTCTAAATGCACTTGAATCAAAGAACCATCAACTGCTTTTAGCACTGTTTAAAAAACCATCAATGCATACTCCCAATGGTCTTCCTTAGCAGTATCTACCACATAAACTTTAATTTGATGCTTGTGGGATAGATTGTTCTGTTGTTTCCCACAATCATTCCTTAGATGCCTCACCCAATTTTTGGGAATAGAAAAAACCATAGTTTGCAAAATTGGACTTAGAGAGCCCAAACTTTTTGACTCGAAAAAACTTTACAACTTAAAAAATACTTAAATCTCTTAAAAAAAACATTTTTTTGCAAAGTTCAATTGAGAATTGTATCACGAGTCTAAAAATCTATGAGGAAGTGTTTTATATTAGATTTGATTCTTGAACACATATTGATTACAAAATTGCATCATCATTTTAATCAATTTACAAATTTAGCAAATTGAATCAATTCAATGTTAGTGTGTGAAGTCAGTTTTATTTCTTCTAGCATTGATAAAGCAATTAACAATTAGCTAGACACACGAATCGTATGTGTTGGATGTGGTCGAAGGCCTAAATGCCAAGTGGCTGCAGGGGGGGTGGTTTTAGCCCCTTTGCCATAGTTGAAGGTTGTATTAGTGAGGTTGTTAGGCCTCACTGGAGAAAAATTGCATCCTTATGACGTGTGTTTAGGATTAGGTTTTTTTTTTTTTTTAATTTCTCGAAAAAAATGGAAAAAAATTGACTATCTTGAGAATTGGCTAAAAAATCTTCATAATTTTTTGTAGAATGCTTTCTTCTTGTTGTGTGTGGTGTGGAAGGGTGAATGGAGGTTTGATAAAGAAAATATTGCATTTTGCTCAAGTCAAAATCGTTCCATTTTCGAGTCAAAGTTGCATTTGACTGTAATGTCCCTATTTTTAGCACTACACTTCCCAGTGACTGTTGGCCTATTTTTTGACACCTGTAGGCAAGTCAAAGGCAGAATTAGGGTTTCCAATTGTTTGGAGGTCTTTTTGGTGGATTTTGGAGTTTGCATGTCGGAGTTTTGTAGTTTGGTTTATGGATTCCTTTTGGGTTTTCAGAGTGCTTTAGAGGGATGTGACATGCATTTCGGGGATGTGACATGCATTTCAATTAGGGGTTTGCATGCAAGATTGGTTTATGAATTCTTTCCGGATTTTCAAAGAGCTTCGTAGTGGTATGACATGCATCTGCATTTGACAACCTTTTTCGGACTTACTATTTTTAGTAAGTTACGACGGCTTCTTGGTTTGTGCTCAAAATGCATTTGGAGTCACTATTTTTAGCAGTATGCTATTTATAGTAAGTGCTATTTTTAGCAGTTCAGTTTGGGGGTTTTCGAAGGGGTTTCTATTTTTAGCAGTGGCTGGTCATGATGTTGCTATCTTCAGTTGGTCACAGTATTCTTCTATGGGTCTTCAGTTCGCTCAGTTTGGGTGTTTGGCACATACTTACTATTTATAGCAGTGCTATTTATAGTAAGTCATCTTTGGAGGAGTTGGTCCCAGGCCAGTATGTTCACAACAATATTATTTAATAATTATTTTATTCAGTCTCTTAAGTTGTTTAATAAATAATTTTATAAACTTAAGTGAAAAGGGAGTTAAAAGTCATTCAAAAGGCACCATGGCCTAGGCGTGCAACTTATAAGTTGTTTTAAATGACTTTTTAAATATTTAATTTGCTCCATGAGAGGGACGCCTAGGGAGAAAAGATGAATTTAAAATGTTTATTTTTCCGAGGCTAAGAAGGGCGTTGGTTTTTAGGAAGAAATTAAGAAGCTTTTGGAGTCCAGTCGCCCTAGCTTCTATATATTTTCATTTTGGCTCTCATTTTCACATCTAGGCTTTGACAACTTAATGAAATGCTGTTGGATTTCTCCCAGAGGGCTTGGGCAGCAAACTGAGGATGAAAACCCTCTTCATTTGGGCTGGTTTCAGTGGTGAAATATCCTCCCTAATCAAATAGAGAGTGGTTCTACATCAAGAATCACATAGAGCTTCACAGAGTTCGAATTTGGAGATTGGAGAATGAAGATTTATCAGATAATTTGATGAGTTTTTGGTGTGGTTAGCTTGCTTTTAGTTTTGGTGTGATTTATGAAGAATTGGGTGTGTTTATTTGCTTTTTTTGGGCTTTACTTCCCTGGGATAGAAATCACTTATTTGCTCATATCTCTGAGACGACCTGAAGAATCAAAATGGGCATTGGATATAATGAACGGTTTTACCATGGCGATCATTTCAAGCATTAGTTTGTGATTTTTGATGGAGTAATGAATTTATTAGAGGTTGAACTTTCAAGAAGGGACGCCCTTGCTGCTAGGAGAGTTTAGTCTTGACTAGCACGTTTGGGGCCTCCAGTTGCTAGGGTTTGGGGGTTTGTAAAGGGTGGACTAGGTGCTGGAATAATATGGTGTTTGAAGACTAAATGCTGGTGATACTCGGTGCCATCTTGGAAGCTTCATTGCTGCTGTAACAAGCTTTACCAGGACTGATATATTATTGTAACATTTTGATATAAAATAGAAAATGATTACTTATGTTGTTTGTTTCAATCTCTGTTGATAAGGCATTAGTATATTGAGTTTCTTGTTCATTGCAATATTCTCTTTATGTCATATTGATCTGGAAACACATTGAAAATCAAAACACAAACACATTATTGAACAAGCAACCAGCAAACTGGTGTTTCAAAAAAAAAACAGGGGTGTATGTTACAGTGGTATCAAAGCCAAATCCTTCTTGCCATCCTATGTGGTCATAAGAAAATCAGTACTATTCATTCTATGAACACAAGAGAACAGAGATACATACAGAGGGAGATGACTACAGAGAAGTCTATACCTGAGTTGATACAGGAACTGACCATGCTAATGAGGGATCCTGACATAAAAGGGGCATTCACAATGATTGTTGTTAGATCTAAAAGTCGGGATGGAAAAGTGCACATGACACATCAAGATGACTGTGAGATTGGAGAAAATACCTTGACTTATGAGGAGAGTGTGGTGGAGCCCCAAAATAGTCCTCTAGACTTGCATGTGGCTGGTGGTGATGAAGATTGGTTTGGTGAAAAGAACAAAACAGCAGTCTTGAATCCTAATCCGGATTCATTCAATGATGGTTTTGAGATTAATGAATTCACTAATGAGGAACAAGTTGAGGGCAACATTGGTGGTGCCATTGAGTCATCTTATGACCATTGCCATAGTGATGATGTTTGTGATAATTTAGAGGTTGCTCAAAACTCAGAACATAAAGTAAGTTATGAGTTTGCCATTGGAGAAGAAGCTTGTATGGAACAACTACAAAACGATCTCTTTGAGAAGGTTGCTGCCATTAATGTTGAGTTTGGTCCTACTGAAAATTTCAAAACAACACCTACTAGAGAGCATTATCATCATACCAATGATAGTAATCTTGGTTGTGAGTTGCGGACTACCATGGTTTTTGATCATAGTGACTTATTCCAAGAGTCAACACTCCAAGAGGGATACGAAGAACACTTTCCACTTGATCAGAACAATTAGCCTTTTAGCATTTGGGTTCCGGGTGTGATAGCACCTAAGGAAGACAAGGAACTTGTGTGGGATGAATTTCCCTTTGATCCGGATGACGAAATGGAACTTGATGAGGACTCTTTATTAGCAAACAATGGTGACAATATGCTTGAATTTGGGGTTGCCTTCTCGTTTGATCAAAGTGACAGTGAGGTAGAAGCAGATTTAGAAGTCTATAAGGCTCCTGACATTGAAGAGTTTGATGGTGTTCTTGAGCAGAAATCAGATTTATTAGTGCATGGAGCTGATCATCATCTAGGTGTTGAGCAATGTCATCACATGGACGGTGTGGGGTGTGAAACTAGGGACAGCCATGGAGTCATTGAAAACAAGAATGAGAATTCTGATTTTAAGCAAAGGCTCGAAGAAATTGTAGAGTCTGATCCTATTTATGATATTGAGCATCTTCAACTAGTTGGTGAAGGAAGACAAGAGTCTTGGAGCAGCTATGGGGGCAGTGATTGTAAGAAACCAAGTTCTGATTTTTTCTTGCAGCCTATCAGCAGTTCACCATTTTTGCATTCTTATGAGTGGGAAGGACAATTCAGGGTATTTGTTGAAAAAGAAGTGCAAGCTTTATCCCAATTTGATCACACACATAGTTTGATTGAAGAATTCTTATGGAAGGTTCAAATTGAGGAGAAATAGGATGGAGTTAGGGATGGAGTCACTCTCCCTAAGTTGCAACTTGTTAAAGATTCTTTGGAGACATTGAAATCAGCATACATACACTTGACCAAAGATCTTGATTATGCCTTTGAAATTGCAAAGAAGACCATGGGTGCTTTCCAAGAAAAAGAGAGACAGGTTGATGAGCTTACTCTTGAGCTTGAGTCAACAAAAGATATGTTAGAAAATACTCAAGTGGCATTAATGGAGGTAGAAGAGCAGCTAGCTGATTTCAAACTTCTCAGGGAACAAGGGAATGCACAAAGAGTTGAAGAAATCAAATAGGTAATTGAAGAGCTTGATAACCTTCAAGAAGAGTTTGACTTGTGGAATGTTCCACGAAAATCAGAAGTTGCATGTGCAGATTTGGGTCAGCAAGATGAAAGTGAGCAAGAGGAAAGGGATAACTTCCAATTTTTTGACAATTCTCTCTTTGAATTGGGTGCAGAAGAAACTTATGATAACCCTCTTTTGTGATGGAAAATAAAACATGTGGTGAAGTGACCGAGCATGAGACTGAGTATGTTTTCCAGCGTACTGATGATAAGATATCGGACCATGAGGACGTGTCACACTTGGTGAGTGGAATTCTTTGGAGGCTGCTTGATAATGAACGAATAAGTGGGTTTGAGGATCAAATTTCCATTTGGGTAGTGTTAAATTAGGATATTTTCAACGTCCTTGACATCAAGATGTTAACAAAACAAATCTTAGCAGCTGCTGGTAATTTCATGACAGTAGCAAGGAGTGAAGAATTCAGACTTGTTACTTAGGAGGAAGGGGAGAAAGAAGAACCAAAACAGATTGTTTACTTCCTTGACAATCCATCTCTTGGGTGGAGTGATGTTTTGGCTCATACTAGTCCATTTTTGGAGTTGGAATTGAAGAAAACATTTGTTCCATGCTCCATAGATGTGTATGCTTTCATGGTTAGGTTTTAGGGGTTCACTAGAGGAGACACTAATTCCTTGAGAGTGCATTTGGTTTTGATGGACACTTGGAGACGTGTTGTATACTTTTTCCGGTGTGTTGGGGATCATTCTTGGTTGGGTATCTTTTTTTGGCATCCTCGGCATGGTATGACAAAGCTTCTTGGGTATGGTTGGAGCGATTCTTGGAGGGATAAGGATCAAAATTTCAGAATTAGTGGTGCTGCTAACTTCCTTACTAGCCATCTGGTGGTCCCATTTGTACATCAACAAATGGATTGGAAAGAAATTTTAATTGCGGATTGAAGAGATGAACAGATGGTTACTCTTGGGGGTGATCTTTGGCTTAGACAGGGGCAGATTTTGAGACACGAGCTTGCTGATTTGGGGCATACCAGCCAACTTACATGGGGAGTTACTCTTGTTCAGGAGAGTTGGTTCATCATTCCTTGTCAAATAGGTGGAAGATATCAGTTAGAGATTTCTTGGGTGTGTTTTCCAGCCACTTATGAGATGATTGAGTGCAACAGGATGCTCATTTCACATGTTCATACTTGGAAATTCCTATGGCGCTGCTATTATCCCTTGTGCAGAGTGCATTGTATTTTGTTGACCTCGACTTTGAACAACAATGATTATTTGTTTCTTCAAACCTTTCCTACTCTCCGAGTTCATCTTATGGAGGTTTGTGATACCAATTTTGATAGCTTTCTCACAATATTGGTTCGAGACAGCGAACCCCCACATGCTTTGGTTTATCATTCAGAGGCTGTTGGAGTGGGAACTGTAAGAGTTTTCTGAAGTTTCCATGGTTGTATCATAGTATTCTAGATGAGGCATAGCAGATTCATATGGAGTCGTGTGGATGATTTTGTTGAGCTGTTGCAAAGGATTGATTCCCCCTTTGCAAGGAGAGTTGGAGAAGTCACTTATGCAGTCGTGGCTCTGTCAGATGCCATATGGAGATTTGCTGAGGAGTTTGATTTTGAGTTTGGTAGATTATTTTTCCTATTGCCCAGTTTTATGATAGACCGTGGCATTGTTGGTATTGATCACTCAAAGTCTTTTGGGCATGAGGTGCTGCATGGTAATGATTTCAGTTCTTCCAGTCTCTTCAGCTTGAGTTCCATGGATGGTAACATTTTGGGGTTACAGGGGAGGTTAGTGCAGTTTTGGCATGATGGTTTCACTTATGTGATCAGAGTGGTGCAGCATCGGCATGGTGGGTCCTTCCTGATATGGACATGGGACCCTGGGATTCTACTTGTTTTGGTGCGGGTCAGTTTAAATTTTTCTGGAGTTGTGGTGGTATTGCTTGAGGGCAAGCAATATTGGGAAGGGTGGACTATAATGTCCCTATTTTTAACACTACACTTCCTAGTGATTGTTGGCCTATTTCCAGACACCCGTAGGAAGGTCAGAGGCAAAATTAGGGTTTCCAGATGTTTGGAGGTCTCTTTGGTGGATTCAGGGGTTTGTATGTCGGAGTTTTGCAGTTTGGTTTATGGATTCCTTTTGGGTTTTCAAAGAGCTTTAGAGGGATGTGACATGCATTTCAATTAGGGGTTTGCATGCAGGATTGGATTCTGGATTCTTTTTGGGTTTTCAAAGAGCTTCGCAATGGTATGACATGCATTTGCATATGACAACCTTTTTCAGACTTACTCTTTTTAGTAAGTTGCGATAGCTGCCCGGTTTGTGCTCAAAATGCATTTGGAGTCACTTACTATTTTTAGCAGTATGCTATTTATAGTAAGTGCTATTTTTAGCAGTTCAATTTGGGGGTTTCTAGAGGGGTTTCTATTTTCAGCAGTGGCCGGTCATGATGTTGCTACCTTTAGTTGGTCACAGTATTCTTCTATGGGTCTTCAGTTTGCTCAGTTTGGGTGTTTGGCACATACTTACTATTTATAGCAGTGCTATTTATAGTAAGTCATCTTTGGGAGAGTTGGTCCCAGGCCAGTATGTTTACACTAGTATTATTTCTCAGTTGGTTTGGAGAGCATATGGTTGCAGTATTTAATAATTGTTTATTTAGTCACTCAAGCTGTTTAATAAATAATTTTATAAACTTAAGTGAAAATGGGATTAAAGGTCATTCAAAAGGCACCATGGCCTAGGCGTGCAACTTATAAGTTGTTTTAAAAGACTTTTTAAATATTTAATTTGCTCCATGAGAGGGACACCTAGGGAGAAAAGATGAATTTAAAATGTTTATTTTTCCAAGGCTAAGAAGGGCGTTGGTTTTTAGGAAGAAATTAAGAAGCTTTTGGAGTCCAGTCGCCCTAGCTTCTATATATTTTCGTTTTGGCTCTCATTTTCACATCTGGGCCTTGACAACTTAACGAAATGCTGCTAGATTTCTTCCAGAGGGCTTGGGCAGCAAAATGAGGATGAAAATCCTCTTCGTTTGGGCTGGTTTCGGTGGTGAAATATCCTCCCTAATCAAATAGAGAGTGTTTCTACATTAGGAATCACATAGAGCTTCACAGAGTTTGAATTTGGAGATTGGAGAATGAAGATTTATCAGATATTTTGATGTGTTTTTGGTGTGGTTAGCTTGCTTTCAGTTTTGGTGTGATTTATGAAGAATTGGGTGTGTTTATTTGTTTTTTTTGGGCTTTACTTCCCTGGGACAGAAATCACTTATTTGGTCATATCTCTGAGACGACCTGAAGAATCAAAATGGGCATTGGATATAATGAACGGTTTCACCATGGCAATCATTTCAAGCATTAGTTTGTGATTTTTGATGGAGTTATGAATTTATTAGAGGAGGTCGAACTTTCAAGAAGGGACGCCCTTGCTGCTAGGAGAGTTTAGTCTTGACCAGCACGTTTGGGGCCTCCAGTTGCTAGGGTTTGGGGGTTTGTAAAGGGTGGACTAGGTTCTGGAATAATATGGTGTTTGAAGACTAAATGCTGGTGATACTCGGTGCCATCTTGGAAGCTTCATTGCTGCTGTAACAAGCTTTACCAGGACTGATATATTATTGTAACATTCTGATATAAAACAGAAAATGATTACGTATGTTGTTTGTTTCAATCTCTGTTGATAAGGCATTAGTATATTGAGTTTCTTGTTCATTGCAATATTCTCTTTATGTCATATTGATCTGGAAACACATTGAAAATCAAAACACAAACACATCATTGAACAAGCAACCAGCAAACAGGGGTTTCAAAAAAAAAAAAAAAAAGTCATGGGTGTATGTTACATTGATCCACGTGAAAAATGCATGACCCAGTGTTAGGTTTTTTGTGTAAAATTGTTGAGTTATGCAGAAAAAATCAGGATAAAAACCTGATGAGTTTATTTAGTGAGTACTTGGGGCCAAAAAGACTTGTGAGTTGTTGAGTACTTAATGAGTTTGTGAACTATGGAAACAACATACCTTTCTTTGTGGTTGTGAAGTGGGAGAAGAAGAATTGAGGTGTGTTCATGAAACCGTGCAACAAGTGCACTTTCCAAGCTCCTAGAAGAAACTTCACTCATTTGTTGTTGTTGACATTCCTTTTGCAACAAGTACGAATTGATCTTGTCAAAGGTCAAAGTCTGGCTTTCTGCCTAGGTTTAGAGAATCCACAAACATCACAAAGGAAGGTGGTAGGATGTTAATGGTCAAATAAGCCATATCCTCATTGTCTACTGGTTTTTTGACTATGGTGACGTGATCCATTAGATCTTTGATTTTTAGAAGATGCTCTAATAAGTGCCATGCAATTTGGTAGAAACTAATTGATTTTTGAGATACAAGACCTAGCCTAGACTTTAGGGATTTACTCATCTGAGAGTGATGACTTAAGAATCAAAAAATCTGCCCTATCATGTTTGTCAAAGTCATCTAGGTGAGTAGTAGGCCTAGTTTTGTGCCTAATGGGATTTTGTCACATTCTTGATACTTAGTGATAACTAGTATCTTGTGACTCTAGATATTATTCTTGGTGAGTTTTTTGGCTTATGGTAATAGTAAGTTCTAAATATTTGCTATTTTCCTTGTGACCCAAAAAATTAAACTTGTCTCAAAAATTTGCAAATACAATCTTGAAAATTTCAACCTTCCAAAAAATATTTGAAAACCACTTTTGATTTGATCAAGAAAATAAAAATTTCTTGAAAATTTCAAACTCTTCAAAGAGTATTGGAAAAAGTCCCCTTTTCAATTTTTTGAAAATAAAAATTGGAATTTAGACTTTAAATGAAAAATACCCAGAAATACTATGTGGGATGTGTTTGGCCACAATTGAACTTGTCACCTATGCTTAGTCTTATGATGATGAGTTTGATAGTGGTTGAACATCTCATTTGCAACATCCTTTTTCAATTGTTACCTCTTCTACATCTAACTTATCAATTCATCCATTCACTACTTTAGTGATTTCTCAATCAACTAAATTATCCAAATAATTTTGGGTACGTGTTGCCAATTACAAATTGTAAACTTTGTCACGAGCCTAGACTCCCAAATTCTCAATCAGTTAGAGCTTAGAAACAAAACAAAAATTGAAAAGAGTATGAACCTATGAAGCTACGAGGTTACAAAATGTGAAGCTAAAAGTTGAAATTCCTCGTTCTCCATTCGTTGTGTTCATGGTCATTCAGTTCCTCCATTCTAGTTAAATTCTCATCATCGAGCAGTGGCTCATCATGCCACGTTCCCTTTTTTAGGTGAAGATAATTAGGAGCACCTTATTCTATTTCTTGTAGGTTAAAGGGGTTGATGAGGGAAATATTTTAAAAAAAGAAGCTTTAGTTGTCCTTGTCACTTTATGATATAAATTTATAAAATGATGACGTATGAGTTATTTTTAAAATATGGTCAATAAAGTGTTGCTAGTATAGAGGGCCAAAAGTAATGTTTTATTAAAAGGCCTTTCTAGACACTTCTCAAATAAAGTTTTGGAGGGAAAAGGGTAAAAGAATATAATATTCGATTAATTTATTTTCCCTTAGAAAGTCTATAAAAGAGTGTTTGGTATAGAAGAGGAATTATCTATTGTTATTGCTATCAAAATTTTTTCTTAAGATTGAGCATTTGCGCTTTTCTTTCTATTTGAGTGTAATATCCCCTTCCAATTGATAGGCCGGATGATTTAATGACTTATTTAATTCCCATAAGTCATTAAATAAAATAAGAGAATTAATTATTGATTATTTAATAATATTCTTTCCAAGTAAATATTACGAATAATATTAATTCATTAATATTATTTTGTTGGTGTTTAAATTAGCACCTCTAGAGTGCTGATTGTAAACGTTCAACTATTACAAATGTTGTGCAACACTTCTTCATTATTTAAAGAGGAGAAGTCCCTCTCTGCTGAATGCAATGCGTAAGGAAGGGAATGGTAAACTAAGGTTCCTATCTTTTTGTACTCAGCGGTAGGACACAAGGGTGCACAGACACAATGCGCTGCAGTTAAGCTTTTTCTCTGGTTTCTGCAGATCTTAACAATGATTGTTCTAGCTTTTAATCTATCCAATATCCTCAAGGTAAACAGAGCATGAGGGTATGGGAGCGGGAATGGATTGGTTGGATCACTTGAATTCGCCGTCTCCTTAGAATATGGCCGAGGCTCTGAACTCTTAGATATATGCCGGGATAAGGCTAGATACAAACAAACGCTCTTTACAGTAAGCTGGATTTGAGACCTGCCAAGGAGGAGGAACCCCTATCTGAGGTATGGGCTAGGAAACGACTTACAAGAAACAACAAATTTACGATGTCTTGGCCGACAAACTTGTTGAGGAGGAACCCCTATCCGAAGTATAGGTTGAAGGACAATCCATTAAACAACAACAAACGACAACCATTAATAACAAATATCCAAGGAGGAGGAACCCCTATCCGAGGAGGGAAATGAAATAACAAGCTATTAGATACAAGACGTAGAAAGAACTCAAATAGGTAGACCAAAATGCAAGCGCCTTTTGACTTTCTTCTTCAAGCTTCATCAACGAACTACAAAGGTTAGGACAACAAAGGCACGAAATCATGCACAATTACGATCAACCAACGAACTCTCATCCAAGAGTGAACAAATATTCGCTTTCAAAGCTGTTGGCAACAATGGCACAACAATTTTGCATAGCAAGTAAAGGTTAAACAAACAATGAGCCCAAGGCTCTTATTTATAGAACTCAAAGGAGTGGGCAACCCCAAAATCTCCTTGAGTTAACAATGACTTCTTGCCAACCAATTAGCAAGATTTATTCCTAAAAAGGGGGAACAAATAGTTAACTGGAAATCTACTTCAGTTAACTGAAACTAAACAAAGAGTCAACTGGAAACTACTTTAGTTGACTGAAACAAGACTAAAGGTGAACTTTAATATACATTAGGTGTCTCTAAGATAGACATCCATGATTTATGGGATAAGTCATCCATGATTAGTGGAGTCAAAACAAACATCCACAATCAATGGAAGTCAAAACAAACCACCCCATAAATAGAGATAGACGTGCATGATTCAAGGGACAGTTGGTTGACTTGGAATGAGTCATCAAGTTAACTAACTATTAATCATAAATGCCTTCCTAGACACTAGGACGTCCCAGCCTAGGTGTCTTTTCACACCTCACCACCTCCGATCAACAGCTCCTCGATCCATGTGTTGACTTCCTCCATCTCCGGATAGTCAATGCTTTGATGACGTGGCATCTCCTCTCCTTTCGCAAGCTGCTGCTCTTGGTAACTTTGGCGGCTCCGTGTTTGGAATGACCTCTTTGCAGCTAGTAAGCCAAGATGCTTACTGCCACGCAGGAGGTGGTAATACTGGCCTCTTCGCTGCAAGATCAGCCTTTCTTTCTTCTTCGTCTAGAGTAATTGCTGCGGCTCTCCACTGAGCGGGTGATGTATTCTTTTCAAAGATAAAAATCTGCAGACTGCTGATGATGTCTGTTTGCTCTCCAGTAATATGTGTGAGATTTGGTTGGAGAGTTGTTGGTGCAAGGTCTGGTTGTTCAATTGGAGCCCAAGGACGCCAAATTGTCATTCCGTGAAGGAAAAATCGCCTGTTGACTGTAAACACGAGTATGTTTAGACAACTTCTGAAAAACCCCTAAAAATAGCCACCTGCTGAGAAGTATTTTTTCCGGAAAAATATGGCACATGGGTTTTGTTCGTGCTTCAATGCTGAACAAACCCATTTCCTCAGAATTTTGATTCTGAAACTTTTTCGGAAAAACCCCCAAAAATAGGGGCAGCAAGTTGGTTGATTCTGGAAAATCTGACGAGATGGGTTTTACTGGAAAATTATTCTGACTCTGCCCAGTTGATCAGATCTGTGGTAGCTTGTTGATTTGTGTGACATGCAAGAATACCTAAGACGAGAAGAGAAGAAGTAGATAGAAGATGGATTGGAAGTTTTTTGATCTGACTCCCTGAGAAAATTTGTCTCTGGATCTAGCCTCTGATTAGAAATCTTCTTCTGCTTCTGATCTTCAAGAAATATTGAAAAATGGTCAAAAACCTTGGCCAGATCTAAAAATGGCGTCCTTGAGAGCAAATTGCTGTTCTTGATCATCAACTTGCAAAGAAATGAGCATAATGGATGCCTAGGTTTGATCATATAGAGATTTGTGCTTGAATCCATGAAGTTTGGGAGCCTAACTCATGATCTAAAGCTGATTTGGCTTGATCTGGAGTTCAAAAGGTTGATT
>VDFB02058242.1:242473546-242726166 GCA_007258455.2 Sequoia sempervirens | reverse complement strand
ATTCCTAAGGAGATGGCGACACCTATTCGAAGTGAAGATATGAAACAAAGCGTATTAAAGACAACATGAAATAATAACTGAAATAATAACTGGGACAGTAGATTGCATATCGATACACGCATAACAATAAACAATCAAACCAACCATCATATATAATCTAAGGTGAACAAGTTCTATAATAATAACATTCAAGTAAGGCAGCTAAACTATTTATTGTCACAATAAAAGTTCTTGAACAGATACAGAATAGCAATATTACAGGTAAGGTTGCTCAACATGTATGCTATCACGTGCAAAAGTTAAATACAAATGAGCAAGAATGCTCTTATTTATAGACCTCAAGGGTGTAGGGAACCCTAAAATCACCTTGAGTTAACATGAGTCTTGCAAGCATGCAAGATTTATTGCTAAACCTAAATAAATGAAACTATACAGGTAATTGGAAAACTACCATCACTTAACCGAAACAAGACTAAACTAAATGAACATGTGCAACATGCACGTCCTTATTGAACTAAATGAGAACTCCAACTATACATAGATGATTCCAAGACAAACATGGCATGAAATGTGGAACGAGTTAACTCGGAAGGAAGCATCGAGTTAACTACTGTGTCTGATGTCTATCCTGAAAAGGTGGGACGTCCTGATTTGAAGTTCACTGGCCCTGATCTTGGGCAATTAACCCCTCCATCAGGTCGTTGACTGCATCACCATCTGGGGCACTGATACTCATCTGAAGCACTTTGTGTCTTCGCAACGTTACTGACCGCTCGTGATCTGACTGTGCAACTCTCCTCCAGTCCTAGCCGCCTCATCAAATAACGTTGACATGAGTGTAAGTTGATCCAACTTACAGCCAATAGAATCTCCACTGAAAATACCATGAATGAGCACCTGCAACTCTAACTGTGCGTCAACGAGCTTGATGTACTCACCATCCTCACGTTGATATTGGCAAGGGACTCGTGACATGAAAGTTCTCACGAATTGGATAGCTCTAGTCACCTGTTCTCTGCACTCTGCCAACTCTGTAGCAATTGTCTCATGTATTTTTGCCTTGAAGATTAATTGTGTTCTCCAAGTAAAAATAGCTTCCTTATCTTCTTCATCTGTGACCGAGTCATATGCCGTCCTCAGGTGGGAGATCATGATTTCATTCCTTGGTTTGTCAACCGCCAAGTCTCGCTCTTCCTCCTAGATTTGAGTACGAAGTTTGTGGGCGTTGCACCTCAATTGGTACAATTCTAAAAGTGTGAAGCGACCCCTTGTGACAAACTCCTCTTCCCAGTCTTTCAAGCTCTTTCCGTATACAACCAATTGATTTGACTGATTCTGCTCTACTGGTAACTCTAACATTTGTGGGAGCAAGGCAGTGACATTCTCAGTGCTATGCATAAGGTTGGAGATATACTGGCAAAGCTGTTGGATTTCAGCCTTGAGGGCTATCTTATCTTCTCCATCCTTAATGACTCTCCCTTTTATGCTTTCCGTTGCAACTTGAAGGAGATCAGCGTTGGCTTGACGTGTGCTTTTGCCAAGATTGACTTTTATCATGTCGAAGTCTTCAACTTCTACCTCGTCCAAGTTTTTGTCCTCTAGAGGTGCAACGGTCTCTATTATGATTTCTTTATGAGCGTTCCTCTCAACATGGACCTGCTTCTTTATCCTTTTGTCTGGTATGTCCTGGTAGACATGATCAAAATTTGAGAAATCCAGTTTGTAGGATGGCTACCTCCTCTTCATACCCAGTTGACTCTCAAGCCAAGACGAGTCTCAACTAATCTCACTAGAAGGATCAGTGCTAGTCATAGGAAATTATGATGAGTGTGAATGTGTGGAAGCACTGCTACGTGGTGGCGAGTCCAATACCAAGTCAATGTGAATCGAAACTGGAGACTACTGTGGTGTTGGTGAAGGCATGGGAGGCTGTATCTCTGCTTCTGGCATGTTATCAACTGAATTTGTGGCAACTCCCACATGTCGTTCTTGCTGGTTGTTACACCCCGATTGTATAGCTACTACTGCATAGGAAGTGCATTGTAATGTTTGAATCTTTTAGATGAATAAAACATATTGTTCTTATGATCAATTGAATTGTGTCCTAATGATTGTCTCATTTGTCTGATACTTCTATTGATGTAATTCTTGAATGAATGTAGCATATAAGTTATGGAATAATGTTATTCTAACTTTTTATGATGTTTTATGTATACTGCCTTGTTTTGAGCATATGACTTCCGTTGTCGTGTCATGATGTGCAGGAAACAGGTTCATACCTCCAGGCAGAGGAGAGATATCACTCGGGGAGGAACTTGGTCGGGTAAACAGTAACGAGTACCAATTGAGCATACACACACATACTATAGATTGAGTTTGCCAAGTCTGTTTGTAGAGATAAGGGTAAGTCATCCATAGGCTTGTTTATTGACATTAGGAGTTTGAATTCACTTCTTTGTGCTTTAGGAGTTATGATTGTTTAACGTCAGACTTGCTATACCGTGACCCATGTATTAATGATGTGTAAGATATGTGTTAAAGATTGATTGGGAATGCACATACATCTATACATTGTGTACACGTATCTATATGTACAGACATATCAATACATGTGTACGTTAAGCAGACGGATATGCTCATACACGTGTCGACATGTATATACACATACATACGTATACACAAGAATATATTTGTTCACATTCCGCCTGATGTCTGAAGTGTAAACAATATTTTAATATTATGGTCTAGCAAATTTACATATATATTTATGTATAAATGTATATATCAATGAAGGGATTATATTTTATGATATATACATAAATACATAAATATAGGTGTAAATAAATATGTATTAATTTTAAGGTAATATGTGCATGTATATAAATATAATATATATTGCAATGTTAATATCGAAAAATATATATATAAATATATGAACACTTAATTAAATATATATATTATAAAATATAAATGAGGGTTATTTTGTGATAATGGATTGAAAATCAAATAAAGTTCAAATGACAGATATAAAATATTCAATAGAATAAAATAAAACATAAAGGATTTAAATCCTTTAACAATGGTGAAATATTTTGACTTTTGACTAAAGGAGAAAATGATAATCTCAAAAGGAAATCGAGCCTTTCGTTTGAGACATTTAAATCAAAAGTGAAGTAGAAATAATTATTGAAGAACATTTGAAAAAGAGAAAAATATGTTTTTGAGGGTTCATACCTGTGAAAATGGAAATGGTGTATGAAACAAAAACGCGCCTGTGAAAGCGCGCGGCCATAGACCTGGTCTGGAGGAGAGGCGTTTGTTGCTGTTCTTCAAACCATAAATAATGGCGACGTGGAAGTCTTCCAGACTTGACCTCTTCCCTGGAATGAATTTTTCAAAACATTTACATCAAAATGCCTTAAAAATCTGAGAATCTAAGAACGCCTGGAGTTGTCGACCTAGGAAATTTGCCATGTGAAGTTTGTTAAGACGTGGCTTGAAAGGATAATGATTTGATTGAGATTTTCGCCACAAATCTCTCGGAAGCTTCTCAAATCTCAGTGCTGGCAGTTTGGACACCTTAGGAAGAGGAATTTGTTGAGTTTTGAAACACTATATAAAGGCTGCTTGCTCATTCTTCAAAACACGGATTTGGATTTGAGTTTATCATTTGTTGAGTGAGTTGAGTTCATCATTTGTTGAGAGAGTTGAGTTCATCATTATAGAGTGAGTTTAAATCTGCTAAGAGAGCTTCTGTTGTGAGAACATTTATCATATTAGAGAGCAAATTCAGAGTGTTTATCATTTGTTGAGTGAGTCCCTAAATCTGCTAAGAGTGTATTCTGTTTAGCATTCATTATAACTGAGAATAGCAGATTGAAATTATCAATAGATGTGTTAAGAGTTCATCAACAGAGCTAGCTGGAAGTCCTTTGGCTGGAGGCTAAAGGAGTAGTAATCTCACACTTGATCAACACCTGTGGGAAGCTCTTGTCAGGCATGTTATCTCTATTACTTTTCATAAAGCTGCTATTCTTCTTTTGTTTAGAAGAGTTTACAAATAAAAGTCCGCTTTCATTGAAAAACAATAGGGAATGAAGGTCGTTCTATATGGTATACTTGGAAAGAATTTCTAAAAGAATTAATTATAGAGTTGCTGTTGAATCATTAAACAAGGGGAAAATTTGTGAAGTAAGAAGGTTTTTGCATGTTCTATACTATTAGCTCTTGCATTCAATAATGTACGGTTTATGTTAGAATTCATTGATGCATTGAAGAGCAAATTGCATTATTTGTATTGACTCCATATAAGGAGTGTATGCTTGTATATGGCTATTTAATACCAGGGAATGAATTGAGGGCATTTAATAAGTTACCAATCACAACTAGTTAAAAATTAACTTAGTCAAGTTAAGGAAGCTCCTAGGATGAAGATGTCTAGAATAAAGGGAGATAGTTGTGAGTAATTGTTAAGTTGTCCTCCATTCTAGTAGTTAGCTTGTTGTAGGAAGTCTAGGGTACAGACTACCCCGATAGACCAACCTACGCGTAGAAGTAAGGAAGCCTTAAGTCAAATCGACCCTGGCTAGTGTATGTGACAAATGACCTACGTTCTTCATTGAATGTAAACACTTTGGCCAAAGTAGTGTAAGGAACCATTTAGTTGTAGTACTACACTGTCAGTTCATCGTGATCCCGAAATACATTCTAGTTTGAGAGTTGCCGGCTGCACAGAATCTAGCTATGTAGGATCACAACACTATGCTCAGTTGGTAGTCGTTAAAGGTTACCCCACCAATCTCTTCTTCGAAGGGAGGGCCGTTCATTGTAAAATGATTGTGTGGGGGACCGCATTATAAGTCCGTGGTTGGCGGAAAAACGCCCGAGTGATGTTTCTCCTCCTCAACAATCGGCCGATGATCCAAGATTTGATAGGATGGACTCCTGGACCTTCTTACTGCTATTGGTGCCAAAAGCCTATAGGCTATGTATGTATTTTATTCTACCATACTTTGTAATTTCTTTGAAAGAAATAGTTAGAGTTGTAATTTGACATGTTATGTTTATGAAATTGAAAGGAAAGTTTTTATCAAAATAGCATTGTACTCTTTTATTGTGATGTTTTTTTTAAAGTTTTAAATTTGACGTTGGGTTGATGTTTTTTTTTAAATTTGATGTTTTTTTATTGTGATGTTTTTTTTAAACTCGTGAGCAACTAAGAAGCTGGTCATCTGTTTGTGGCGTACGTCGCTGATCAAAGAGGCCTAGTCGTAATGCTCCCTTCTATAAATGACCTGAGTCATAATGTAATACATCCAAGGTTGAAATTTACGAGCATCTATATGACCGGAAACACGATTAAGAAGGGTAATCAAAATCGTGTACGCATCTTTGAATTCACTGCAACCCATTTTCTTTGGCAAGTTAACTTTCCTCTGTTTTAGCCACTTTTTTGCCATTTTACTCTGACATTTGTCCTTATCAGCAATGAATGCCTTCTCACACTCGTCCATGGTAATGACCAAATTGTCCGGATGTTGGAGCATACCAAAACACTTCTCAATGTCTCTGGGCTTGAGACTGCAAATCACCAGTCCATCTATTGACTGAATTTCTCGAGTAGTAGAATTGTAATGCTTAACAAAAGACATCACGAATTCTATGCATTGAATTGAGATAGGAAGTGAAGCCGCCTCTAGCAACCCGGATTCTTCAATGTTCTGAAGTGTAATTTGGTTCATTTCTGACGCATTCAAGTCAACCTCTGGATAGACTTGATGTAAATCCGTGTCAGCCGTTTTGATGAAATCATGAATTAAGACCGACTTGGTCTTGAATTTAGTTTGTGTGTATTGCATTTTGATAAAATCGCTTGTTGATTGTAAACATGGCTATGTTTTGACAACTTTCTCTAGAAAGCTAAAATGTCTCCTGGTGAGGTTAAAAATAACCTGTCGAGGGGCAATTTTCACGAAAAATTCTGAGATGTGGGTTTTGTAGAGAAAATAATTCTAAGCAAACCCACAACGTCAGAATTTCGAAAAAATGCCGTTTAGCTTGACATGCAAATACTTTTAGTCGAGAATTGTAGGGGTTTTAGGTTTTCCGGAAGTAATTTTTGTCGAGAAAAACTAAAATATGGGTTTTGTGCAAAAGATGATTCTAAGCCAACCCAGATCCTCCGTTTTTCAAAATACTGACTTTTCCTCTACCATGCAAAGGAATTTCTGAAAAAAAAAAAGCTTCGAAAATAAAAGCTCTGAAGCAAATTTTCCTAAAAAATTCTAACACATGGGTTTTGTAGAGAAAGCCGTGCGCAACACACCTAGATGATCAAAACTGTAAAAAAAAATCGCTATTTATTTGGACGTGCGAGAGAAAACCTAAGACAAGAATAGAAGAATTTAGGACAGAAGATCGAAGTTTTATGGTTCTACTTCTGCAAAAATTGCCATGCTTGACTGAAGTCTGCTGATTATTCTGGACCTCTATCTGCAAGGAAATTTGAAAAATAATAACTGTGCTGCCTTCAAATCATGCTTGCACAAGAGAAAACTTGCTTGCACTCAACTTGTTGTGAGAATAATGGACTCCTGTTTGCATATTTAAAGAATTTTGAGGTTTAGGCATCACATTTAGGAGATAAACTTTAATTTAAAACGAAATATTTTGATTGGACCCCATTTCGTTTAAACAAAAATTGACTTTGAGTCAGAAATAGGCACCCCCTCTTTAAATTTTAGTTCAACTCAACATGCGAAATTGACATTGAGTTTCAAAATAGGCACCACCTTTAAAATATTGAAGAAATACGCCTTTTTGCAAGCAAAAATTAACAGATGAAATTGAAGATTTTAATATTATTTTATTCAGTTAACTGAGTTCCACCTTTCTGGGTCGGCTTGAAAATGCATGCTGATTCCGAAAAGTCAAACTTTGATTTTCCAGGCGCCCTCCTTCAAAACTTGAGATTTTTAGCTAACTTCCTATTTTGTAGTTGCCTGAAAATGTCACCACAGCCTTTGTTGAAGTCTGATTTCTAGATGCTCGGTTGATGTTGGAACTGAGCTGACACATCCACTGCGTAGCTAGAATAAGTCTGATGACATGTCACTGGGAGTTGCGAAAGCTAAAAATTGAGTCTGATGCCTCAAAAACTAGGGCGCCTTTTCCCAAAAGGGTGCAAATGGCACCAAACTTTAGCCATTTTCTTGATTTGCCTCTTAGTGCTTCAATTTGCTGTTGTTGGTGAATGATGACTCCTGTCAACTGGATGCTAGATCTATTGCCTAGCTGGAAGAATTCCGCAAAGAATGATTGTATGCGGAGCGTCTGAAAGTTGGATTAAGGCCCTCAAATGCAAGGGCGCCCTTGGCCTGCAAGGGCGCAATTGCACTTTTGATAATGATTTTGTAATTTGCAACTTTCATGCGAACACTCCACTTTGACCCTCGCCACTGGGAGTTGGATTGCTTTGATGTGCATGTTGACGATCTCATTACGAAGATGGAACAACTTGGAAGAGATGTTCTTGGAAGTGACAAAGCTTGAAAATTGCTTCTAAGACCTCCAGTAGAAGGGCGCCTCTTTCAAGGAAGTATGTAAATTCCATACTTAGCCAACTTTTTGCTTGTATTCATCCTTCAACATTTTTCGTTGAATCTTCATCTATGGGTGTTTGACTGATCCCGAGGGTTGACGGTTGGATTCATTGGATAGCTAGGAGGATTCTGCACAGATCTCGTGAAGACGACAGCTGCCAAAAACTTCATCTAGCTTGCCAAAAGGCTAGGCGCCTCTGGCCTATAGAGGTACATTTTTTATATTTTCACTTTTATTTTCCCTCCGTTTTATGTGCTTGCTGGAACCACTGCCACAGTCACTTAGCATGTCTCACGAATTTGCGAACGGATGCATCGCGGAGCTGGGTTGAATCAAAAAAGATCCCCCGAAAACAGATTTTGCAAATTCCATCATCTGATAGGTCTAATTCAAGGGCGCCCCTAAGCTACAGGGGCGCATAAATTGCAAATTTGACTGTCTATGTGATATGTAAATTCTCCGTACCTTCTGCTTCCGCCTTCGTCTACCGGAGTTTTGCAACTTGGATAGACTCGCTTGATAGCTTGCTGGAAAGCTGACGAAATTCCAAAGAGAATGAATGTATTTGCAACCAGACATAACTAAATCTAAGCCTTCAAATTGAAGGGTGCCCATGGCCTACAGGGGTGCAGATTTTCTCTGGAACTGATAATTTCCTCCATTTTGCGCTTCGCGAACACTGTGATGTTTCCTGGATTGACTGCATAGTAGCATCATTGCCGCTGACGCGTGTGCGTGACTGTATTTTACCATTTTTACGTGTACGGGCACTGCAAAGTTGACTTGCACGTTGATTGCGGAAGCGTCTCCCATGTAGCAAGGCGTAGTGTTTCCAGACTTAGAATATTTTTTCCATTTTTCGCCATTTGAAAATCCCCTCCGTCGAAAAGCATCTTTTTCAGCATCTTTCTTCACAGAGTCTTCTGCTTTGAGTTTCAGGCTTAGATTTTGAAACCTGGTACTGGCCAACTGCCATTGATGACCTCGGAGGTCCTAGCTTTTCTTCTAAAAAAGTGAAAACTACCCACCAGGCTTAAACTGACTTTTAACTGAAACTGACCTCACCACTGTGATCGTGATGTGAAATAAGCCAATCAAAATTAATTTCAGCCAATTTTGACAAGTTTCAATTTTTAGGGTTTTGCAACCTAAAATAGGGGTGCTGGAAACCATGATTTACATTTTTTTCAAATTTTACTAGTATCTTCTTGACATCAAACTGACTAAAAGCCGATACTTAATTTGCCCAAAAATGGAGTTTTGACCACACTTTTACAAGATTTAGACCATTTTAAGCAAAATGCCTTAATGAAGCAAAAAATTTGGTTTGGGTACAACATTAGGCTCCGTTTGGTGACCATGCTGGATACTTACGGCATAGGAGAACCAAAATTCTCTGTGTTTTTGTAGACCGGTGACTTACTCGTTGGGCATTGGAGTTAGGACTCTTTCCCTAATCACCTAATACACTTGGAGTTTTCCTAATCACCTGAAACAAGACTACCTAAGAAATCACCTAAAACACGACATAACTTCACAGAACGGGGAAAAACATTACGACATAACGATAAAGCATAAATAAAATTATTTACAAAAATCACTCCTCCCTCGGAGGGTTGAAGTGCTTGAGATATTGCCCGCTATATGGTAGCAGGAGAAGCCTTCCATCCAAAATGAGAGAATGTATGTGTTCTCTCCTGCCGATTCATGGATTTGAAAAGGCCCCAACCATAAGGAATCGAACTTGCCATGCATTCCTTTAGGTTCGCGTCTTTTGTCCCACAACAGGACTTGATCTCCAATCTCGAAGTCCCTTTGACGAGTCTTCTTATCAAAAATCTTCTTCACTTGCTCTTGATGTTGAGTGATTCTATTGACAACCTCTACCTTTTCCTCTTCAAGTTTCATCAGGTACAACATCTGCTTTTCCATTGGATCTTTGTATTCTCCATCCTCCACTGTAGATGCCAGTTGTAAGGCAGACAACTCCAATGTGATGGGCATAACTGCTTCTGTACCATACAAAAGTATAAAAGGCGAGGTGCCAATGGCTATTTTGGGAGTGATTCTATCAGCCCAAAGAGTGTAGTACAACTTTTTGTGCCAAGCCCGCTGATTTGAGTCAACTAGCTTACGCACGATTGTGGCTATGTTCTTGTTTGATGACTCGGCTTGTCGATTACCTTGAGGATAATAATTTGATGCGTGTGACAACCTGATGCCGTGATCAAAACAAAACTCTAGTAGCTCCTCTAACGAGAAACACGTTGCATTATCAGTCACAATTTTACGAGGCACTCCGAAGCGTGAAATGATGTTTTCTTTTAGAAAGTTGCAAACAACTTCGGAAGTAGCTCATTTGGTAGGAACCGCTTCAACCCATTTTGTAAAATAATCTGTGGCTATAAGGACATAGACATGCCCCTTGCTGGAACGTGGGTTGATAGGACCTACAAAATCCATACCCCATTGCTGAAATGGAGCATTGATAATCACTGGCTTGAGTGGAAGAGATGCCAATCTGACTTTGCCAACAAACTGTTGACACATCTGACACCTGTACACCCATTCATATGCGTTGCAAAACATAGTTGGCCAATAAAATTGTGCTTGTAGGATTTTAAATGCAGTGACCCTTGATGAAAAGTGTCCTCTGCATGCTTGACTGTGAAAAGCTTCCAACAATCTCTGTTGCTTGTACAAAACGTTATTTATAAGTATGAAATTTTGTGCTTTTAGCTTCAATGTTCTCTTCTGCTGTTTGTCCATGTGACGTGGACATTATCCATAAGTTGAATAATACCAGAAGGGTGTGTACCATTCCTCCGTAGAATCAACAAATAGGACCAATGGAAGGTCCTCTTCAATTTCTGGTTCAAGTTCAATTCCATCATTGCTCTGATACCTTTGATCTCCATCTTTTGCCAAATATCAACAAAGACCTTGCCCATGAACGAGCTTGGTTGGCTTAATCTCCAGATCATATTCTTGAACCTTTGCAATCCAGTTTCTTCTTTTTGTGCCCATCTCCTATTTAGTTAGCACACTTTTTACTGCTGGATTGGTGACAAACACCGTTCTATGTGAATTCAAAATATAGAACCTGAAAGCCTTGACAACTCTGACGACATCATACACATTCTTCTCAATTTGAGAATAGCGCGATTCACTATCTTTCAAACTGGCGCTCATGAAAGCAATTGGAGATTCTCCTTCTTCATTGAGCTTCTGAGTCAATATAGCAGACAACGTGTGCTCCGACACGTAACAATAGAGGATGAAATCCTTCCCAAAGTCAGGACAAATCAACACTGGTGTGTTAGTAATAGCTTCTTTGATTTTGATAAAGGCTTGCTTACCTTCTTCTGTGCATATGAAAGTGGATGTCTTTTTCATCATGGCTGAGATCTTCTTCGCCAGCTTCGAAAAATCTGGTACAAACCTCCTGATAAAGTTAACTTTACCGAAAAAGGAGTGCACTTGTGTTTTGTTATTTGGAAGAGACAGGTTTTTAATTGATCCCACCTGATTTGGGTCAATTCTGGTCCCCTCTTTGGAAATGATGTGGCCAAGTAGCTTGCCTTCCATCATCGCAAAGATGGTCTTCTTTGGATTCAATGAGATCTTATGATACCGACATCTCTCGAACACTTTCACCAGATGTGAAAAGTGGTCTTCTCGTTTATCTGAGAAAACGGTCAAGTCATCAAGATAGACGACTATTATCTTGTTCCTGAGATCCCAAACGCCAAATCCATGGCCCTTTGAAAAGTTGCACCGGCGTTGATAAGGCCAAAAGGCATCCTCTCATAAGCAAACATTCCCCACGGCGTGGTGAAAGCTGTCTTGATCTAATCCTCCTTTGCCACTTAAATCTGATTGTATCCAGAAAAGCCATCAAGAAGTGATAGCATCTCTGAACCAGTGACTGTATGCAATGTATGCTCCATGATTGGTAAGGGGTAATTGTCCTTAAAGGACGATTGGTTCAAATTCCTAAAATCCACACAAATTTTGATTTTACCATTCTTTTTGCGTATAAGAACTATGTTAAGACACCCAGGTGGAGTGATGAATTGGAAAAATTATCTTCGAGTCCACCATCTTCTGAATCTCTGCGTAGATAGTATCTTGGATTCGCGGATTATAATGTCTCTGCTTTTGCCTGAAAGGCTTGACATCAGACTTCAAAGGAATTGTATGTGACAATCCTACGGGTGTGAAGACCTTCAAGTCTTTGCAAGAGCGGGCAAATACATTCTTGTATTGATTGAACAAGGCGGTAAACTTCTCAACTTCTTCTGGAGTACAACACTTGCCTAGATTAACAAGCCGAGGCTTGTCTTCAGTGCTGATGTTTACTTGGTAATGCTCAACAAAAGTATTAACACTTGACATCCTTTAATCTTGAATGTATCGGTCATGCTGGTCAAAAATATTCTCTAAAGACACCAGACCCTTTGGAATTAGATTTCCTTTCAGTTGTATGATCCCAAAATCTGTAGCTTTAGAGTCTTCAGTGAGTGATTCCTTAAAAGGAGTAGTAGTTCCTTCAAAGAACAACTCTTTGTAGTTGTCTCCCATGACGAGAAATTTTGCAATGTCATCATCGTCATCAAAGACTTGCCAGTTATCTGAATTATTTGGAACAACTGGCCTGTAGATCAGCTCAATAGCAAATGAATTCTGACGAAAGTCAAAATGTGGCATGAAAAGAGTAGCTGATACCGTGAGGGCATCGACTCTGCTATTATTTGAACATGGAATTTATTTGATTTCAAACGCATCGAACCAGTCGATGGCATTCCACACCCTTTATCTGTAGGATTGAAGGCGTTGATTTCTGACTTGGAAATGATCCTTGATCTGCTTGACAATCAACTCTGCATCTCCTTTGACTCTAAGTAACTTGATCCCCATATCCTTTGCATTCTTGAGACCTAACAAAAGCACCTCGTATTCCACCGTATTATTGGTGCATTCAAATTGCAATCGGTATGCAAACGGATATAGACGACCTTCGGGAGAAGTAATCACGACTCCTGCTCTTGAGCTTGATGTTGAGCAATTGCATCGTCCACACTTTTGATTCTTCATATGATGTAGTTGTGGAAAGTGCAAACTCCTGATTGTCTTCAGTTACTTCAGACACCATAGCATATGTGCTTGGACCCGTGTCTTGATATAACACTTGTGCCTGTGGGTCCTAGGACCTTACCACTGTAAACCTTGATTTGGCCTCTAGTTCCAGCTTGAAACTACCACTCTTCAACGGGATTGTCGCGAACGACCAATCCAACTGAATTTCGCCTCTGAGGTCTTTGCATAAACTCCTATTGAGTAACATTCCATAGCTAGTTAGAATGTCAGCTACCAAGATAGTCATCATAATCTTCTTTTCAGGACAGGACGCTAGCCTTGCTTGTGCATCTTTCAATTGGTCGACCAACGGCATCGACTTTGACTCAAGTAATACTTTTCCTGAGTTTTGGTGCACAAAAGTTACAATGTGTTCATGATCTGTAGGGGCATAATGTTGTCTGAAGCTCCACTATCTATGATACAATTGTTGAGTTTAAAACCTCCTATATACAAAGATATATAGAATGGTTTTGGCTTGTTTCTGCTGGCACAAATGACTCTTTGAAAGAACCAAAACAATGCACTATAGGAGTAAACTCCAGATAGTCAACACTGGCTCTCTCTTCCCCAACAATTGCTGAACTACAAAACAATGTAATCCCAGGGTTCCAAGTTAGTCTCAGAAAGAAACCACCATGCTAATGTTGCACTACTTTGATCATAACTATCTAACCATTGTGCCCAACCTGCATTCTCCTCTCCTAGAACCCCAAAAAGTAATCATCATCAAAACCCAAGCTGAAATACTTGAAAGGGCTGAACCCACTACCATGAATCATATCCTGCCAATGCATCTCAATGAAGTCGATGTCTGCAAATCCATTGCTAGACTTGATCCTGGGTATCGAAAAATAAAATTTGCTTAGCCATAAAAATCAAGTCTTAGCATGTCCCCTCATGACATCCCAAAAATGAAACAAATCGATCACTGTCACAACTCTGACATTTGCCAACCAAGGAATGCCTCTACAAGTGTCAATGGAACAGTTTCGTAGACACCAACACACCCAACCCATTGCAATCGATAAGGAATCATCTGAAGATATGCATACCATCTCCATGAACTATCTGCAGTGACTGTCACTCACCCGAGTGGAAGCAATAAATAAATGAATTGTGTCCAGAAACACTCTAACAACCAATTGCCCTAAAGCTTGCCAAAGCTCAAATCAATTTACTCGTAAAATGATGTCACCATAACCAACGTGGAAATGAAGGTTAGTGGTAATCAATCTGAAATCCCACTAAAAACATAGGCGAGATGAGTATGGAAGTAGTTCAAGAGTCATCTCCTATGGTCAAATCACCTCTACTAACCAACCTCAACCGTAAAGTACTTAACTGCTGGTTTGAAGAAGCCATCCAACTCATCTGCGGGCCAAGAACTGAAGTCATGTATAGGCTGATCGGAAAGTGGACAGCAGTACTAACACTAGGATTTTGCCCACAACTCTAATCCTGAGACAACACCTCACAGCTAGGAACTACACCTAGATCCCAAATCCTTTGGCGTAGATAAGCTTAAGTGAAAGAATTTGTAAACCTTTGGTCTTTAACTATTTCCCCACACTTCTTATGACCACAATTGTTTTGAAAGAATATCGATTCTCTACCCATATCATAAGCCATTCCATGAGTACTTACCAAAATTATTGCCCAACTTCTTATCATAAGTTGCTGGTCTAAAATTTTCAATCAGCTGACAATCAAGATTAGTATCTTTAGAGGCACTCTTCTCAAAAGCATACTTCGCAACACGACCATTCCAGAAATCCACCTCATAATCCTCTTGATTTGAAACATTCTTTTCATATTCAAAGCTGTCATGAGAATGGTCCAGAAGTTTACCTTCTCTTGTTGATGTCTTAATGATGTTTGCATCAATTCTATTTATTATATTGAAGATTGGAAGATTTGGAGTTAACCAAAAGATCTTCATCAACTTCATGCAATTCTGATTTTTCTTTGTACTCTGTTATCAGAATTTCTTTCGGTTGAAGTTTTGAACCTTGTTGCCTAACAACTTGCTTTTCATGGTCCATGTGAGCAACCTTTTCCTTAAAATTTTGTAGGTGTTGTTTGCCTTGTGTAGCTATCAACTTAGCTTCCTTTGCCCTTCTTAGCAATTCATCACACATTTCCAGGTTCCTCACTACATCAACTGTGCTTTTCTGTGATGTGATTAATTCCTTTCCTTTCTCCTGAATGCTAGACTCATTGCAAAGATACTAAATTGCTATTAATATACAAACCAAAACCAAAAATTTCTTCATATTCCAATGATGTCATCATAGGAGCTATTAGTTTCATAACTTTACCAGATGGATCTGAATTTGTAGCCAAGGTTGCTGCTATGAAACTCCCATCATTTTTAACTGCAAATCCTTCAATAAAATCATTTTGGAACTTGGTCATGCATGCCTTTTGAAATAAAGCATTTTCTTGTACCTTTCTCTTCTTCTTTGTCAATGATCTCTTCAATAACTTCTAAAATCTTAACCCTCTTACCAAAAGAATGGTTTTTGGTATCATCCATCCCATGGAAGGTTCCAATAATCAATTGTAGTATCTCCCTCAATTTCTCATCATTGGAGGGCACTTCAGGAGCTGTGATCCTTATAATTTCACTAAGGCAATGAGTAACAAGTCTTACCTCTCTATCGGATATCTCATAAACTTTGGTTTAATCAAGGAGGTCATTGATGGCTCCATTGCCCGATGCAATTTCTTAAAATCAGATTGATCTATCATAGACAGACCATCCTCTACTACCTCCAGCATATTGAGCAAAAACTCCTTTGATTGATGAAGGAACTCAAGATCCATACTTGCTGTATAAAGTCTGTCTCCGACATCATTTTTTCTGTGTGACTCCATGAGTTTCATCCCATTTTCAATTTTGGTCTGCGTTTGACTCATTGATTCCAACAAAGAGTTCATTCTTTCATCCATAATTTTTATTGAAAACTGACATGCAACAGCTGAAAATTTGCAACTAAAGTTCATACAACGACAAACTGGCAGGAAATTCAGTTCTGATACCACTGTAAGATCCCCTATGTAATCTTGCTGAAATTTTCACTTTTCCCAATTGAGTAATTTCGTTAAACAATTTGCTTGCTTATGGTGAATGACTATTTAAAGGTTTTTTGTTTGTTTTCATTTTATCTTGCAGAGATACCATTCAACTTTGCAAAGCACACAAACAAATAGATAACAAGAAGAAGGAAATGTCTCTATTCATAAACCAAGATATGGCAAGATTTACACAATATTATCTATTATGAGAGCAGAAATATAATGCATCAAACCAATGAAATTCTGACCTTGACTGAAATAATATTGCACAGATCTGAAATTCAATCTGAAAGGTTCTTTATTACAAAGTTGGAGTAGTGCATGGACATGAACAACATTGACTCCAAGAAAACTATGCTCATTTCATGCATAGTTTCCAGTATTGAACAACAGCACATAGAATAACAAGTTGCACTTCCCAAGCACACAAATATTGATGAAGCTTTCACAAATATTTCAGTTCTGAAAATACATATTGCAGCACTTAGAAATGTACACTCCCTTTTTGATGCGAACCGAAGGTTTCCAAAACACCTAGCAAATCTCACGCCACAATGATCAACAATAGGAACTTGGCATTCAAACCCACAACAAACCTTCAAACAAATTACCCACACTGAAATAAAAGCTTCAATCTCAACTCTACCAATACCAAATTGCTCAAAACCTTCAATGAATCCAAATTCATCCAACAAAAACCCTTATTTCATAACATGGCGTCCAAACATAACTTTTCTGACAAAACTTTGATCACAACAACAAAACCTGAAAATTATCTTTTCAAAGTCTTCATTAATTTCATACCATAACTATTGAAGTACCGATGCGAAATTTGAGTGACTCCACTAATCACTAGCTAGGGAGGAATCTTTCACCATCATAACTGATCTTCTCAAGAGGGTTTTCGTCCTCCAGAGGCTAAGATGAACCAAGTTCGATCTCTAGAACCACAAGGGTTTCAATCGGAGAAATGGAATAAACTCAACATACCAAATGAGGTCTCAATTCCCCTTTTTATAAGCTTTTTAGGGAACTTTCCATAAACTCTCTTTTTTTTTTTTTAAATTACTTTATTAAGTTATTAAACCTTTTAACTCCAAAGATTTATTATATTTTTAAAACATTTCCGACATTGAAAGTCACTCTTAAACGTCTCATCATTTAAATCTTTTTGTTCTCTTTCCAACAAACTATAATACTCAAGCGCCTGATGAATTATTTTAATTAAAATGACAACCTTAGTAAAATTAATTAAATATAGCTCAATAATACACCCAATTAGTGACAATGGTAAAAAAAACCTCGGAATCGAAGACTAACCATGTAGGAGTGATCCCGATGATGAAAGATGATAAATGGACCCTACTGGGTGACTTACTAAAAATAGATGATCCCTCCAAGAATCTTGAAACCGGAAGCCAAAAATGACATCTGAAAGTGTCGTACAACTCCACTAAACCATCAGAGCTCACTAGTAATATCAAAATACCCCTCTAATTAGGCTGACACAAATCCAAAAAGTTAGTGCCAATTGCATTGCAAGAGAACCTGAATATAGGGACGTTACAGTCTTTGTCAACAAGCCCTAGAGCACTCATACGCCTCCTGGCCCAAGAGTGCTCCATCTTGGGGGTGGCATACTTGATGAAGGAAAGATCGGTATTTCATCTCTCGTGAACTCGGAAGGTTGATCGGCCTCCCTATTTGCAAAACACTTTTATAAATTCAAAATAGATTGCTAAAGGAATCTACTTTATTAATTGATAGTAAAATATCATTATGCAATTATGATATATATATAGTTATTACAAACTTATATTTTAAAACGTACTTCCCAATAATATTCTTTCTAAAACAATATTTGTTTCCAATAGATCTCTTATATTCCAATTTTTTTATTTTTCCTTTTTCCAATCCACTTCCTTGATAGATGAGTGATGATTGCTTATTGAATGCCAATGAACTGATTTACCCTTTATATCCATTTCTTGAAGGAGTCACCCCTCTTCACAATAAATGAGTCACCACCCTTCATGATAATTGAGTCACCTCCTTTAATAATAAATGAGTCACCATCCTTCATGGCTGCCTTTTGAGAATAATACCTTATTTCCAAATTGATTGATAGATTTATTCCCCATTGATGATTTCTTCTCAAATGAAATGCTATCCCTTTTATATCTCAAGTTTGATGGAGTCACACCGCTTCATCTCAATAGTTACAACTCTTCATCACTGCACTTGGAGAGTAATAATTTAATTTTAATTACGTCAATTTGTTAGTGCTGCTGTCTATTACTTGTAATCTGTCCTAATAATTCCTCACCCTTCCCTTTCCTTCTAGATGTACCTTCCTTATATACCTCATGTTGTTTAAGGGACACAACCTTTCATATGTTGGTTGACCATTCTTAACAACTTAATCTGTATTCAATGCCAGCTTGGTGTAATATTAATTATCTTTATTGATTTCTTTTGAAGCATAGGCTGCAGAGGTTTAGGACTTAAATGGGACATTACAGCAGAGTTCAGTTGTGGAAATTGAACTGGTATAGTGTCTCTCAAGGGTTGGGAGGATGCACTTGGCCCAAAATTTGTTGGTGTAGTGGAAGAGGTAAACTTGTTCTGAGAGCGGGATGACTTTCTTTCTGGTTCTGGCACTGGCTTATACTCCACCTGTTGGGTTTGTGCTGATGGCTCTGCTACAGTCTGAAGTTGGGGAATAGAGTGATCGGTTTTCACAGGTTCCTCCTTTTGTGTGCACATGTTGTTCTGTTGTGCCCTTAATTTTATGCATCTGCATCCTCTTCAAATTCTGCATTTATTCAATCTGTTTGTTGTCATGTTTCGTTTTTCCAGTATCCCTAGAATCTTCATTTTGTATATGGAAATCCAACTTTGAAAATACCCACAAATCATAACTGAAATAGCATTATTTCATAAAGCATGCGTTTGCATTATTCAACAGCCACCCCAATGGATAAACCTAACATTCACTACAAAATTAAGAAGCTGCACAAATTTTTAAAATGAACTTGAGATTTTTATCTATAATAGAATATTCATAATTTTTGATTAGATTGTCTTGACTCTCAAAGGCCTTGTTGAAAGATTGTACTACTTTATGTGGAGACATAGTTTAAAATTCTCTCCATTTGGGCAGGCCATCCCTTCAGATTTCATCAGTTTTGACAGACAATGTACTATACATAATTTATGTATTTTCGGCTTTGATAGTTTTACTGCATGAAATTTACTTCTACTATAAAGTTGGTTCAATCTTGTGGATAATTTAAAATATAAGCAGTTAAAGTGGGTAAGTAATTCAGTTCTTCTTAATTTTCAATTGAGCAAACTACTTTCCTTGTTTCTATCCTTTCAAGAGAACTGGTGTCCTTAGCACCTGGTTCTTGCTGTAGCTCTACCTTATCCTTCCATTCCTTTGCGCTTAGGGAATCTTTTGTAGTTTTCCGTTGAGCAAACTACTTTTCTTGTTGAGACTATCCTTTCAAGAGAACTGGTGTCCTTAGCACCTGGTTCTTGCTGTAGCTCTAGCTCATCCTTTCATTCCTTTGCTCATAGGGAACACTAGGAAATGATCAAAGTGGTCTGTACAAGAGGGTGGTTTACCCAATTCAGTCTTCATGTATAACTGACTAGAATTGGGGAAAGAACAGCTTGTCTGTGTTAAGTTGTTTAATTTTAGAAGATAATATTCCTAGTGAATGGCTTACTCAACACAGTCTTCATGTAGAATTAACTGGAAGTTGGGGAAAGAGCACTAGTAATTTCACATTGAAGATTCTATTCTTTCACCAACTAGGAGTTGGCTGGACAGGAGGGCGCTCTTTCCCAAACTCCCAGTCAATTCTACAGGAAAACAGAATTTTAGAAGATGGCATTCCGAGTTGTTCACTAGGAATTTTCCATTTATTATTTATGCTATCTAAGAGTGTAAACTTCATAAGGCACCTATATATTGGATCTAAAGCACTTTGGGGACTTTTGCTGAGATACATTTCTCCAAGTATCTGCATAGAGCATTATAACTGTCTGATTTATTTGTGCATGACAAACCATATTTATCTTGACAGGAACAAATGTTTATAATGAGCATGGAATATATTCCTTGAAGCAAATACTAGTTGCTCTAACATGTTGGAATTCACTGGGCTATGTTTAATTTCAATCATATAATTGTTTATGATAATCAATTGATTGTATTTGCAGAGCTGTCTAAACACACAGTTACAAGCTGAGATACATGGAAGGTTTGGAATGGAATTTTCTTTGGGATCTGCTTCAACCAACTTTCCCGCATAAAGAAAATCCTTGGACATCACAAATTCAAACAAATCAAGGTTTGTATTAGTGGTGGTGTTGGATTCGATTTAAAATTCCACTGTATGTTGTTTAGCCTTCTATTACTTTGTATGCCATTAACCTTAATAAGAATTTCATTTGTGCTTCTGGTTCCATGCAGCAGTACAAGTGTGCATTCAAGTAATCTCTTACAACTAAATGAATGCCAAGCTGTCAATGGCATGGTATGCACAGAGCCAAAGAATTTAGCTATGCAGTACAGATCTCCATCTGATATATTTTCAACTCAGTTGTATCAAAATTCGTCATCTGGCACTCTTTCTGCACAAGGACTTAGTCCAAATCCAGCATTTCTATCTAATGTGTCTCATCTTTTACAATGTAGTAAACCTGTACATTTGAATAATTTTACGCATGCAACAGATGGATTAGATTTTATAGAGACTCTGATTACAACGGAATCCAAGGACCTTGCACGCGAAGCCTCAATCAGTCATCGAGATTCTTTATCAAAGGTCTCTTGTTCTGATAAACATGCTCATCTGGGTCCAGACCTCCTTGTTACTTCCTTGGAACAGTCATCAAGTTCTCTTTGTGTTTCTTCAGGTACTGAAGATAATTTATTTTTGGATGTAGAACAGAACACTTCACATGTCACTTCCTCTGATGTGCTCTTGTCAGAAGTTCAGACTTGTGATTCAGATCATTTCAGTATCAAACAGCAATTAAAATCACCGCCTTCTGAGACAGACACATGTACCCAGGTGATTAATATGGTGGGAGATGATCCATATGTAAAAGTGGCATTGGATTTTGCAAACCAACAAACACTTCCAGTGGTATGGAGCACCTTATCTGCATCCTCTGGATCTTCATGTCAAATTCGTTCTTCTATCAATGGGCTTCCAAACAATGGGTCAAGTCTCAATCATCAAGAAACATTTGCAAGTCACGACACACCCAGCGATTTGAATGTAGATCAGCCTTTGCAAGGCTCTCAAGCAAGCTCAAAAATTTCTCATCTTGGTCAGCCTGCAATGCCTGATACCACTAGCTTCTCCAAACTACTTAGTAACATAAAAACTCTAGCAACTCAGCAAAGGAGGTCCTTGGGAGCGGGAAAGACACTTCCATGCTTGTTTGAGTCATTTCATTCATCAATCTTCAAGATGAGAAAGCATTTCCCTTTCTTACCACCAGACTTAGATGGTAATATGTGTTCTGAGAAATTAGGAACACAGCAGTTAATGACTTCAAGGTGCACTCAACCGTGTGTCCCATCTACAGTTAATGTTCATTCACAAGCCTCAGCAGAACAATTGACAAAGCAGGGCCATCTTTTTTATCAAGAGGATTTTGAGAAGGTTGGGACAAGAAGATTTCCAACATCACAATCCTCATCCAAGGCTTTGTCCATGAGAAAAAACACACATCCTTGCAACGAATTTCAAGAGATGCCTCTGATAGGGTCACAAGGCCAAGCACAAGAAAAATGTTTAATGCCTACGGATTCTTCAACTCTCCCTTATGTAGATCATTCTTATGATCAAAAGAAAATGACAAGTTTAGACTTACATTCATATGCAATTTCTAACCCTACTTGTCTATCTACTATACAAAAAAACGATTATATAAATGACATTCAGTTTTCAAATGAATTTTTAATCTCTGGCACTCCCAGTCAACAATATCCATTTCCTAACCAACTAATGCCAGTGATGATGGAAAAGAATAATGAAGGTAAGAATACCATTAGTAGTGCGCCAAGCTTGAAGGTAAACCCAAATGAACAAGCTGTGAATCCTCTTAGTTTTCCATGGCAAAACAAAGGTGGGGGTATAAACAGTCAAGCATGGTGGCATATGTGTTCTGTTGATGGTGCTAAAATTCCCCCATTGTCTTCATGTTCACAAGGAAGCAGGGGACATGTTGAAGAGGATCCTGGTCAATGCACTGTTGGAACTTTTCTAAGTCCACTGCAGAAACACTACTATAGACACATTAGTGATGAATCTTCCTATTCTTCTTCAGCTGAAAGTGATTCATGTCAAAGTGAATCCCTATTACAGAAGTCAGTTGTATCACAATTGGGCTGTGACATTAATGATAAAATGTATCAGAGGTTGGCTGCTGGAGGAATCTCTGCAGTGATACCTTCTCACCAGTTTATTCCTGGCAAAGACATACAATATTTGTCCCCAGTTACTGAATTATTACCAGAAAACAATGGCAGCATCACAGATGCAACTTATAAAGAATCCAAGCACAAAGCTTCTACAGAAATTTCAAAAGTTGCTACATTTTCTTCCCGTAAGGTTGGTTTTATTCATCAAAATTCATCATCTCTTTCAAACGTTGGATCTCCAGTAACAGTTCTTCCTAAGAAGCGCAGGAGAATCATTATGCCACGTACACCTTCTCACATAGGAACCACTGAAGATGGAAACAGAATTTCTACAATAAGGTGTTATCATTTCATTATATTTCACATGTATTTCAATTGGATTTTTTTGAAATGGTTATTTAAGTGCCTTAGACTGCTGCTTTTGTTTAGGGTTTGCCAGTCTGTCCTCCAATGAGAAATTAAACTGCTTTTTAAAATTTTGAGAGTTCTATGAGTCTGCTAACTGTTTTAAGGGTTTTGTTCTTTGTCAGTGACTCAGAGATGGCATGGACAGCACAAACAAATTGTCTACCAGAGGTGTGCAATACATATTCTTGTAACTTTTACATTGTAGTCGGTTTTCCAACGTATCTGTTTTGGAATTCTGAATCTTGACTTAATGAAGAACTTAACTGCCACTGCGATTTAGATGGCGAGTTCACACTCAGGGCACAAATTTTTATGCTATTTGATAGTGTTTATAGCTTTCAATAGGCATTTGTGCTGTATTGTTTGACAGACGTTGCAATTTGGTAAACTTAATTATTATGTGATTATGGCAGCTTTTTCCTTTTGAAAGAGGTAGGAACATATTTTCATTTTGCATTGCCCTTTTTTCTCCTTAGCTTGTTTCTTATGAAAATTTCTCATATATTATATTGTCAAGAATTGTTATAGGTTAATATTGATTGCAAATTTGTTAGGGAAATATTAAACTGCTTGATTCAGTGCAAGAATGGATTATCCTAGTAAGTGCAGATCTCTCATCTAATTGCAGTTAAATCTCATTTGGTTAGAATGATGAGGTCAATCTATTATTGACAGTGATAACATTTCCTATCTCTTTAAACTAGTTTATGCATATATTGTATCTCAGAATGAGCTCCAAAAAATCAAAACAAGAAACTCATACAACTACAAAAACACTTGAGCCATAGGAGGAATTTGGTTCGGTGGTGAGTGGCTATGCTTTAGGACTGCATAAGTTAAGTCCTCATAGACCTTTACTCTAGTGGTGCACTCTAGCCCAACTATCAAGCACATAAAGTTTATCATGCTTTCATGGGAATTGTTGACAAATTAGCAGAAACTCAAGTAGTGTATGATCAAAAAGTACAAATGAAGATCATTGCTGTTTCATTTTCCAAACACTTGACATGTGGCATTGGTCAATTTAACTAACTGCTTATAATGACCCTTAGCTAAAATATTCATATAAAATACTTAGAACTACAATACCCACAACAGTTATTCATGTAAAATGCTTAGATCTGAAATGTCCACAACATATTTAATAGATCTATAATTGCAATTATTGGCTGGAACTAAATATTTCATTCAAATGTTTGTTCAAGTACATTTCTGCTGCAAATTATGAAAAATATTTGTTTCTGCAGCAATTACAAATATATTATGAAAATACCCAATTGTTGAAATCTTCCTAACTACTGAAAGTCTCCAACTTGAAGCGCAGATGCAACCTTTGTATGAAACTACCTTCAGGAACTTGAAGGGATTTCGTCCCCCAAATTCCAAGAAACCAAAGGGGTTTCATCAACTAATCTCTAGAACCTAAAGGTTTCCATCCACTAATCTCCAAAACCTAGGGTTTTCGTCCTTAGATCCAATAGCTATATGCAATTACTCAAACTAGGGTTATGGTTTGATGAAAATGACAAAAGATGATCTAAAATTCTAAATTGATGAAGTTGCCTGCGTTATATAGAGGTTGATGGCTAGTTGCCCATGGTGATATGTGAAATGATTTGTTTGAATGGTGGGGCTCTGGGAAAGGGAATGCCTGAAAGTGGGGGTTCAAGGAAATTAGGGATGCGGGGAATCCGAGGAAACATAGATAGACAAGGATATTCTCAAGGGCCTACAAGAAGCAGCAGCAGAAGAAAAACAAATGTGCAGGGAAAGCAGGGTTGAGGGGAAAACTTGTCAACAAGAGGAATTTCAAAACTTCAGCAAAGAGGGAAAAGCATGTCATACCCTAGTTTTGCCATGGCCCTAATTTTGATGATGACATTCTTGTATATATGTTTCATCTGATTGTGAAAACCTAATTGCCATAATGGTTGGCCCTAAATTTGTTTGAAGATATTTTTGTATACAAACCTTATTTGGCTGTTTAAATTAACTGCCATAATGGTTTTGAGGAATGTGGTTAGTTATGGTATTTGAGTTGTATTCTGTTATTGCATATATATAGCTTATGTGGTTAATATTTATATAGTGAATTTTAATATTATGAATAATTAGCCTAGTTCAGATTTTATTTTAAAAAAGGGACGAACTTAATTATTGCTAATGGAGTGTGATAGTCAGGTTCCACCACTCTCATCAGAGAGAGAGTATCAATGGAAAGAGGGACCTAGCCATCCAGGGGCAACATGAGTGAGAAACTCCACACACATAAGCATGTAGTGTCATTGCATCTGGTTGCGGAATAGTTATTATTCAAGTTGGCATATTGCATTATGAAGGGACAATAATAATATTTTTTTTAAGAATTTATTCTTTATACTAGGAATAGATTTAATATTAATAAATAACATCAATAAAGAAATAAAATTAATATTATTTTTAAAATAATAAGTTCATACATTCCAATTTCATACATTCCAATAAAGCTGTGCCTCTGCCTTGTCCTGGGTTTGAAGACAAACGTCAAAGGGGAAAGGGTCCTATATATATTAGGACAACCTTATGGAAAGTAATGATAACATTGAACTCATCCACACATCTCTCATTATGGTATGACAGTATTGGTGTTTGCAATTTCAATAAATATGGCCCAGTAATATTAAAAAAATGGGATGCCCAATGCCCTCAAACAACTTAAACAAATCACTTCACAATTTTTTTTTTACTTGTAAACTTCAAATAAGTTTGTAATCCACAATTTATCATTTCCAAGCAATTTCTTACAACATTCAGCACAACCATGAATCCCATCCGAGTCCACCACCGATTTGACTAGGAAGAAATCCCTTCTTTGAAACCAAATATCCTTAGGGTTTTCGTCCCAAGGTTTCAAATTGAATACGAGTCCAATCTTCACAATGTAGAAAGAAAAATGACTAAAAGATACGAAATTTCCTTTTTGCAACTCCTTTTATATCCCCTTGCAAACTATCAAGAAGTTTATAATTAGAAAATAATTATCCTTATAACTCCTCATAAAGTGACTTTATATTATTTTACTATTGGCCCCATTTTAAGTCACTTTATAATATAAAAATATATAATTAATAATTAATTAAATACAAGTTGCCCTATAGATAATTATTTGAGATAACCTTGTTTAATTAATTAAATTATTCCCTTTCCAAATCCCTGAATTAGCCTATGGGAATGAAGTAGGCTAAAGGGTCCTTTCTAAACACCTAGGTCAATGAAGGGGACACTACATATGTAATGACAGTCATACTACGTCTTACCTTTAGACTTGTAACAACATTTTTTTAAGCCATCTATGATTCATTATTTTTTTTTTTAACTAGAGAAACTTGTTTCTATGAGAGCTTTTTGATATAAAATCATGTGGAGGTAATATCTATCCTATTCCTCTTGGTTGATTGAATGGAGTTGTATGTGGACCAATTCCTCTTTATAAACATCAAAAGAATTGGCGAACTTGTAAAAGGAGACGAGTGACAATCATCATCAACTCTATTGCATCCTTGCCATGCCATGTCCACTATCTAATAAGGTGAGTCTGAGCTAATGTAGCTCTATTTGGCCTTGCCTTTAGTTTGCTAAATGTTGGATCCTAAAGATTGACAAGGGCAAGCCAATGTGTTCAAAGTAAAGATGCCTTCTCATTGCTATACATTTTTGAAGGGCCTCCATGAATCCTTCTTTCACCTCTTCATTGTTAGAAGGAGACACTCTCCTAGCCCTTAGTGTATACCATTTGGTATCTAGAGTATATGTTACCATATGAAGTGGGCTGTTATAATGGGTTTGATATGCTCCTCATATAATCTCAAATCAGGATCCCTGCTATGAATTACTTGACTAATTTGCCTAAGGATGTCAAATATCTTGTAAATCTCTCTAAGATTAGGAGAGTTTGTATTAGAATATCTAATGACCTATGCAATAGGTGAGATGGAGGAGCCAACATATTTGCAAACAAATAAATAAATAAAGAAAAGATTCAAATGACGAAGAGTTAATACTATGACAAAAAAAATGAAAATAATTTCAAGGAATAAGACGTAGATGACAGAGAGTGATTGAACACTATGCCTCTAATCATACAGTGTCTATTAGGTTATGCGTAGTTGGCCAATGGCTACCTTAACTCTTAATAAGTTATATAGTCATTATTATAATCATATATAGGTTGTTAGGTCATCCTAAGGGTTATAGTTAAGTGTCTAAGTTGGTTTAGGTGACACCTAAGGTGTAATTAGGTATATATAGGAGCTAGGGCCTAGTTATTATCATCATGCTAAGTATTGTGTTCTTATTGAGGACTATTGAAGGTATCCCCCTTGAAGTAGATTAGGAGGTTGCTCTTTCAAAGTGGCATATTATTATTAAGTATTTGTAGCATATTGCATATTATATTCTTATATTGTGCAAGTTATTTGTAAAGAGGGGGGAATGCTATGCCCCTAATCCTATAATGTGTATTGGGTCATGAGTTGTCAACTTGTGGCTACCTTACCTCTTAAATAAGTTATATAATCATTATCATAATCATATATATGTAGGTAGGCCATCATAGGGGTTATAGTTAATTATCTAAGTCAGCCTAGGTGGCAGCCAAGGCATAATTAGGTATATATACAAGTTGGTGGCTAGTTATTATCATAATATTGTAACATACACCCTTGTTCTGCCCCTTGTTTTTTTTGTTTGTTTGATTTATTTTTGCAATAGTTTTGAGATGACAAATGAAGTGCAGATTATAAAGTAACTTGCAGCAAATTAACAACTCAAAAATAACAATTTTCGGAAATATGTGGAGCTGAATATTCCAGATTTAATTTCTGATCTGAAAATACAATATTTCCAAAATGTAAAGGCAACCCAGTTTATCAAAATACATTACATATCCATTTCTAACATACCCAGAATGATTTTTGGACTTTGATATTTTGCTGTGCTTGCAACCAGCTCTTACAAGCTCCCAAAAACTGGATACCACAACGAGAAATGCGAGTATTTGCTGCTGTAGATGAAATGCAAGGTAACCCTAACCCTAGGCGCCTCCAAACCAGCAAGAGGCAGCTCACAAACCCAAGCAACCAGCTCTCAAAACCACTTGCCCTATTTGCAGCTGTACAACTAGCATGGGAAGAGGTACGGCCAGCATAAAGGTGGAAATTTCTGTGTTTTTATCCTTCAAATCCACTGGTCATTAAAGCTCAAAACATTCCTCCAAATCTGTAATGCAAACCTTAGCAATATATTCACCAAACCTTAGCAAATATAATGCATGTACACATTATATTTGTTAGATTTTTCCTTGTGTTACAAGGTCAGTAAGACTGGTTAGTAATAGCTACATCCTGTTACAAAGCCATTAATTGTAATTGGACTTTCCCATAATTAAACCTTCATTTGGTGTTGCCTCCATGCAGCTGTTTTTTCATAAATGGTTTTGGTAACACATAAGGTTTCGTGGATTATTTAATTTAAATTTTATTTTGTTATTTGAAGTTTCTTACAATAGTTGTTTCCTTTTCAATTCACAGATCTAAAATGTGAATATAAAATTCTTTAAATTGGGATGATTGCATTCTCATTTCAGAATGAAGGTGATGACTCCTATGTCAAAAAGGCAGGATTAGTTTCTCGAGCAAAGAGGAGGCTTATACTCACAACTCAATTAATGCAGCAACTTGTGCGGCCATTACCTACTCCAATTATGTGTGGCAAAGCAAGTGTTGAATACGAGAGTGTAATATATGCTTCAGCTAAGACAGTCTTAGAAGATGCTTGCAAGTTCAGTTCTAGCTTAAGGTGAGGATGATGGAAATTAAAAATATATCCTTTAGGCATCTGTCATTAAAACTAGAAGCAAAATCTCGTTAGTTTAACTCATATGGAAGGGTTTTCATGAAGTCTGCATGTATGCATAATGCTAGCAATGTCTCTTATAATATTTAATAACTTGATTTTAAGTTAGCGATGTTGTATTTTGATTTAAAAATGTTATGCATACATCTTAGTTACACTTTTTGTTATATTTGCACGTATGATTTGATTGATGCAGTTATGTATCTTAGTTATAACATTGTTAACAAAATTGCTAGGAATCCTTTTACCTTGCAGTATTCATATTTGAATTCGTATATCTTTGTATTTTCCTTCTGATATGACAGGATCTCTGGAAACACCGACAAGGTCAAAGAATTGAAAGCCAATTCCTTTTCCAGTGAGGGCAAAAGCTTTATGGTCAGAACAAAGGGTCTTGAAAATGAATTTCTAAGGTTGGTATCGATTTGTATTTCAGATAATGCTGCTATTAATACTTGCTTCTGATAGATCTTATTATTCTTTCATGCTTTTTTAAATGTCTTTCAAAATATTGATAATGCAAAAAGAATACCAAACCTGTTGCATTACTGTCTCTCTTGTCAGGTTTAATGGCATACAGTCTGGTCTGTTCATGTTTGATAAGCAGCTGACTTCATAGCAGAGCTAGAAAACATGTTGGCCATTGGTTCTGTTGTTGGAGGTTTAATCTGATTTGGGGAAGAGGGATTACCAGCACAAGAGTGATTACATGGCATTAGTGCAGTAGTTGGAGATTGGAATAATGCAACATAAAGCCAAGTGAGATAGGTTCTATTTCAGTTCTTCTCCACCAACTTCAATACACATGAGGTTCACCATTTCAGATATGGGCGATATATGAAAGGTCATTTAGGGGGTCCAATGCGGTTGCTCTGTGTTCAAGTTTAGGGCTGAGGTGAACACATTACTGAACTCTTTGGCTGGACCCGAACCTCTAGGAAAGCATATTGAGGAGAGAGGTTGGTACAGTTCTCAATATGTGTGGCTGTAATGCCCCCCCTGTGAGTTAGCCAGTTGTTGAGTATTAGCCTACCCATTGGGTTCTTGTAGGCTAATCAGATGATTCAGGGAGCCCACAGTTCTTGGAGTTGCAGAGTTCGGCATCATTCCACATCAGTTGAGGGGGTGTTCCCAAGGTGTTTCCGGAAGTCAGGTGGAAGAAATGAAATAAATGCCTGAGCCATTATATAATTATAAGTTCACTTAGCTATAGGCTAATCAGATGATTCGGGGAGCCTACAGTTCTTGGAGTAGTAGAGTTTGGCATCATTCCATGTTAGTTGAGGGGGTATTCCCAAGGTGTTTCTGGAAGTCAGGTGGAAGAAATGAAATAAATGCCTGAGTCATTATATAATAATAAGTTCACTTAAGTTATTTAAATACTCAAAGTGATTTATTTGTCAATAAAAGGTGGCTAAGTAGGAGAAAATTTAAAAGGTATTATTTTAATGCTCTTTTGGAAAAATTTAACGGGAGACAAGGAATAGATTAAATATTATTTTATTTTCAAAAAAAGGCGTTGGAGTTTGGGAAAGAATAAAATAATAATATTGACTTCATTTTTGGATATACGAGATTCATTTTGGGAAATTGTGTAGAGAAAAAACTTCAAGAACTTTTTGAGGACGAAAACCTTCAAGGAGAATATTGGCTACAGTGATGAGAGATCCACCTTGGTTGATGGCTTATCGATTTATCCAAAATCGATGCTTGTGCTTAATGGTTTGATGTCTAGGTTGATTAAAGGTTTATTGAAAATTCTTAGATATACAAGGTTTTGAAGGAAAAATTGTATTTGAAGTTTGAAATTTGTCAAGAATGGATTAAAGTTCAATTTGTGAAGTAAATTATGGACGCCATTTGATGAGGTCAAGTGTGTACGTTGATTTGCTGATATATTTGTGTTGGATGCTAGCAACTTGGTGCATTGGCATGAGTTTATAATGTTGGGTGACTGAGTTAAACCTATGTTTGGTGTGAACGGTCCATTTCTACTTGGCTGCAAGGTATGACTGCTAGTGTATGGTGTTTTTTGTGGCTGAGCATATGGTTTATGGTAGGAAAAACTCAGTGTAGGATTGGCATGATTGAATAAGAGCAGGTTGACAACATTAAAGATTGTATCAAGTGTCCATTAGATCCCAGAAAGTGACAACTGAGAGCTGAGAAGCAAATCGATAGGGTACAGTAGGGAAGTTAACCTTTGAAGGTAGTTTAGGTGTGTTTGGAGCTAGTGTAAGGGGTTAAATGATTCCAATGCTGGGCATTTGAAGTCATTTCCTTTGCTGGTAAAAAACACTATGGATGACGTACGGACCATGCAAGTTGGGCATTTGAATTCCTTTTTTCCTGGCGAGTAGACACTCCTTCCATGCTGATATAAACAACCTTTGTTGGGAATTAATCTCTGTGTTGGTCGATTAACTGCACTGTGCTGGGCGGTTGAAGGTGATCAACATTAGACTTTTAGGCACAGTTGGTGGGGGGAATTTAGGGTGTGTGGAGTGCTTCAGTTGGGTTTAGTTCATGCCAGTTGAACATCCATAGGTTTTCATAGATTGCTGATTGCATAATGTCAACTGTTATCCTTGGAAAAAGGTAAAAAATCAGTGATATTACCTCTATCCTTTGTAACAACTAATTATTAAAAGTAATCTATTGTTATTAATGTTGGATAGTCTCATGAATACAAGCACTATAATTAAGCACTTTGCATTTCATTCCTTTACCAAAACTTTCGGAGTATAGTTAAACATCAGATTCAAACAGTAACGTTTCATTTGCATATGCATGCCAAATGTTTGGCAAAATACCTACTTAGTAAAATGGAAAATTAGAAAAGAATTTGCATAAGTTTGGTAGGGGTTTTTATAGTAGTATCAGAGAACAATAGTTTCATGCAGCTTATTGGGTGAGTGATGCGTCCAAGCACTCATCATTATTACTTGAGGAGAAACAGGTCTAACCCGGATTTTAAAAATCAGCCAGAGTGTGAACATGAAGAAGAATTGAATATTTTTGAAATGGGTGAAAGAAGGATATAACCTTCTAGTTTGGAAAACATGATGAATGATCTTGCTAGGGCATGACATCAAATGATGCAACTTATCACACAATTACAGCAGCAGATGGCACAATCACAACATCAAATCACTCAAATGTTTGCACAATGATGGGAAACAATGCTAATGTTGGGACCAATGCTAACAATGGGGTTGAAGGATCTACAGTGAATAATTGAGTTGCTCATACTAGGACATTTCTGGCTCAGTTAATTCCAGACCCTCCATGCCAAACTTCATCCCAAGAGATAACCCTCCAGGGGTGAATAATGAACCAATAGAACAGGAAATGCATGCCCAAGCTATGAGGGATTGGAGGGATTAGGTGCAGATTTCCAAGCTGAAATGTCATTTCGAGATTATTTGTGATTCAAGCAAAGGCATAGACCCCATAGAGGTGGAGGTGGTAGGCCACAAAATAATGTCTTGCAAAGAAAAGTGGGCAAGCTATCAATTCCATATTTTGATGGTTTTGGTAAAACTACATCAAGAGCATGGGTCCAAAAGCTTGATACTTATTTTCAGTTCAATCTTATGGCTGAAGATGAAACAATTAAATATGCAACTTTACGCTTGGATGGGAGTGCACATGAATGGTGGTACCACAGAATGATAACTTTGGATCATGGTCCAATTGTGCCTTATGAGAAGTTCACACAAAAATTAATTGACAAATTTGACAAAAAAGAACTGGAATTGCACTTCAAGGAATTTGCAGTTGAGACAATGGGATTTAGTGGACGTTTATATTGCAAATTTCTGGAGATTATCAGTGATGGTGACAAATATTTCAGAGAGGAGGTTGATTGTGTTGTTCATTGACAGATTATTTGATCCCTTGAGGGGTTGGCTTTTGCTAGTGGAGATTTAATGCTTAAGAAAGGTTATAATTAAATAGAAAATGCCATGTTGGAACTCTAGAGTGATGATGTGATTTGATCATGTAGCACAATTTTGTTGCAGGTTTTGATGTGGGTCATAACATTAATTGCGACATCCTCTCTCTCCTACTCATCTCTAAGCCATAGAATGTAATGAGCTCTTATGAACTAGGAGAGGACTGTTGGATATTTGGTGGCAAAACCCTACCATTATGTGGTTTCAAGTCTTATGGCAATTGTATCTTAGTTATTCTCAAACCTCTAATAGTTAATGCAAATGTGAAACTTTCCTTTGCCTTTGTATTGTTGTTGAGTGTGTTCACTTTGGTGATTGAGGTATTTTTCTCCATGTTTATATGCTTTGTTTTGAATTCTTTTTCTTTCTTCCTTCTTTCCATCTGTGGTTAGATATCCTCCAGTGTTCCACGGGGACGCGTCCCCCCCAAAATTTTGGATGAACCTGAGACAGGGACGTTTCCAAGACGCGGGGACGCCTAGGAAACGTCTCCCCGCCGTCCCCCCGTTTCGCCACCATCCCTTGAACATTTCTTCCAAAAGGGGACTTCCAGGTGTCTCCGAGACTCCTAGAAGTCTCCGAGACTCTGAGGAGACTCTTGGGTGTCCCCCACAAAAATGCATTAAAATAATGATTTTTAAAAAAAATAAAAATTTTGAAAAACAAAAATGAAAACTATTACAACTTAAAAGATTTAAGTTAAATTTAATTATGTGTTACCCTAAGTCAAAGACTTAGTATCATTTTTTTGTTTTCATTTACCTAAAACATTCAAATTGATAGAACATACAATCTGGAAAATCAACTTAAACACTTCATGTCTCTAGCATTTCAAGAACATAGTAGATATGAGCTTTACAAGCCTTGGTGAACTGACTGAATCATCATTACAATCAATATACTCATCTCATAGACACACTAGGACAGTGCTAACAGAGTAACGTAGAATATTCAATAACGGAAATAATATAACAGCCTTTTACAAGTAATTTTTCTATGACTTAAAGACTGAAATGCCTGCACAGAATACTCAGTTTGCTACAGCAGACTTCTAACTCAGTATTTGAGCAGATTATACAATAACTAATCAAGACAATGCATATATTACTTAGTACAAATAAACCAGACCTTGAATAATCACTGTCAATGGTAGATAAGGGGGCTCAAACTGATCAGTATATTTTCATTTTGATTTTCAATGTTCACTAGTTCAATGAAATCATTGCAATGTGTTTAAACTTTATACTTTAATTGTTCCTTAGGCTTCTACAATTATGCATCTTTTTATAACTAATTTTTCAAGTACTATATGTATTTCAGTGCACCACTCCCTTGCCACCTGTTGGTGTACATTTTATCATCCACCGAACACACAAAATAAAATGTCCAAAGACACTCTATCCTCTCTTGAAAAACCACCGCGTATGCTAAGATTGCGAGAAGATCATATGGCGATTCCAAGGTTTCTTTTGTCAGGTCTTGATGTGTGGATAAGCTCAATGGGCGTTGTGATATGCTGGTAATACACAAAAGGACTTACGCTAGGCTCATTCAATTCACAAGTTAGGACTAGACAATGAAACTCTATTGTTTGGGTCTTGGATCAAACAAATTGGAAAGAAGGAGAAGGGTTTAGAAGTTCTAATCTATTCCTAAGAATTCAAGAGACGGTATAGATGAGGTGAAATTGGTAACCACACTTTGCTTTGCCTCCCTGGGACAACTACACAAAGTGGGTGCAATCTTCAAGGGGTGTGATTATAATTTTCATGTCTAGAACAATACTTCTCCAGACTGAAGTTAAGCATCCACAATCATAAGCTCTGGCTAACTTTACGCATTGAATGAAAATCATCCATCCAAAGAAAGTATGAGAAATGTTTCACCGTAAATTTATGCTATCAAATCTTGCATTCACTTAACAATCATTCAAAGCAAATTCCATCATAATTCTAATTAAATTCTATCTTAATTGTAATCTAAAGTTTTAATCTAATTCTAATCTATGGTTGAAGGAGTTATGCAACCTCACAAACCACTTGACAATAAAAGGGATTCAAAGAAATCATGCATAAGAGCTTTTATTATCGGAAGTAGCAAAACGCAACAATTTCATATACTTTCTCCACACTTTACAAATGAGGGCCGAGCTCAATTTATAGGCTTCCCAATTACAATTCAATGGCCAAGATTGATTTAGGATCAACGGCCGAGATTACAAAATGAAACCCTAATTAGGGTTTGTCACAACCAACTACCTCTCGACTAATGAGAAAATTACATTCTGGGAACTTGTCCTTCTGCTAAATATAAACCAACAATAAAATAGAAAGTTGTTGCATGTTGATTTGGAACAATTTGATTGGTTGGAAGATGACGAGGCGCCACCTCAGCGTGCTGGATGTCTTCCTTGGTCACTTTGTTTTTCTTCCACGTGCTTGCCTTAGAATATTTTTCTTTGCCAATGACTTTGTTCCGGCTTGTTTCTTCCTAGCTTGGACCTCGGATGGAAATTTGTTTGGAATACTTTTCTTGTCACCATCTGATTTTGATTGGAAGCTTGTCTTTAATTCTTCAGGAGATGAAATCCTTCAAGAAGTTGTCCTGATTGCTTCTTTCAAGTGCCTTGAATTTGGAGAAGAATTCCTCTGTTCCATCGCCACAATGGAGGAAATTGGAACTTTCTCTGTGAAGTATTTCCCATACTTAGCCAAATTTTGGCTATTCGAGTTCATGTTGTAACACCTTCATGTGGACCATTCAACACTTAGCCAAGATTTTGGCCATCTCCATGCTCGAATGAACTTTGCCTGTGGATTTCCCTTCAATACTGAATTTGGCTTGTACTAAGTAGGACAAATTCCATCCTTGGACAAGGATTTTATTCACTTCCTCTTTATTTTCCTCTTCATTCCTCTTGTTTTCTTTCCAACACTTAGCCAGTTTTTTGAATTTCCCTTCTCAAGGTACCAACACTTAGTCAATTTTCTGATCCTCTCCTTGGGCGGACTTTACATGAGCTTGGACGTTTTCTTTCTTGGCCTAAGTCAGACTTCAAGCCACTTTGGACAAACATCTCTAGGGAGAAGTCGAACTTTCTCTAGTGCTTACCATCTTTTCTCTTACACTGGGGCAGACTTTCTCAACACTTTGACATTTCCTCCCTTGGTCCAGGTCGGGCTTTGCATCATGTTTGCCATTGTACTTGGCGGATCTTATGGATGTCAGGACATGCCTTCTCCAAGCAAAGTCGGACCTTGTGTTGGTCTTTCCATGTTCTTTCCAAGGTGCACTTGTCATTGTGTTTGACATTTTGCTCTCCAAGGGCGAACTTCATCAATACTTGGACATATCATCTTTTCCTTCCAAGCGGACTTGCTGCAGTCTTAGACATTTTATTTGAGCTAAGTCGGACTTTAAGCTGCTTTGGACATGTTGTGCTTGGGAAAAGTCGGACTTTCTCTTGCTTGTGTCGTCCATCCATTGATCAAGGTCGGACTTCACTTGTGCCTTTCCAATTTTTTGAATTTTTTTACTTAGCCAATTTTTTGAGTTTCCTTGGCTGGGTGGACTTCATCAAGTCTTGGACAAGTGCATGGCGGGCTTTGTGATGTGTTTGACATTGTCTCCTTGATGCTAGGGCGGACTTCCTTGGTGCCTCTCCATATGCATGGCGGACTTTGTAGCTCTCTTCCTTTGAAACTTAACATTATTCTCCAAGGGGCCAATACTTAGCCAAATTTTCCTTTCCTCCTCTAGGCTGGGCGGACTTTAGCTTTGTCTTGCCATTCCTCATCAAGCATGGGCGGACTTCAAGACATGTTTGACACTTTCTTCTCCAACCTTGGGCGGTCTTCATCTTAGCCAAGACATGGCATGGCGAACTTCAAGGTAGTCTTTCCATACTCCCTTTCTTCCCATGGCAGACTACCAAGTGAACTTTCCAAAGACATGGTGAACTTTCTTATGTGCTAGACATTTCCATCATCTTCCAGGCGGACTTCATGATTGTTTTGACCATTCATGGCGGATCTTCAAGGATTCTTTGACAAGTGCATCTTGGACATGGCGGATTTTAACTTGGTCTAGCTAGATTCTTGAGATTGTTTTGACATTTCCTCTTGGATGAACTCGAAGGTTGGCCATGCTTGGATTCATCTGCACAAACCCTTGCCATGTGATTTTCTCTTGATTTTTGCTTGATTTTCATTGATTTTCATGATTTTTACCTCTGGTGGCCTGAATTTTGATTCTAAAAATGGAAATGTTGACTCCATGACCAGGGTTGACTTTCTAAAAATAGAAAAAGCAAAATCCCTAAAAAATAGGAGTCTCAGATTGGTCCAAAAATGCCAAAAATGAAAAAAGCAAAAAAAGCAAAAATCCCTAAAAAATAGGAAGTGTCAGAATTGACTCAAAGCATAGGCGATCCTTGTCTTCCAGACCTTTTGAGCACTTCCATGACATTTAGGCACTATTTCGAGCTTGAATTTCCAACTTGGCTCAGATAATTACTCAAAACTCAAACTCCTCATTATAAAAAGACTGGTGATTAGCAGTTGTGACGCCAAGGCAAAACCCTAGAAAAGAAAAAACAAGGGGGTCCCCATTTGCAATGGGGCAATGTGTGAAAAGGTCACAACACCACCCCCCCGCCACTGTCCCCCTGCCGCCCCCAAACTTAGACCCCCCGTCCTTGCATCCCTGAAACACGTCCCTTGTTGCCCCCTGTCCCCTTCCCCGAAACCCCGTGGAACATTGTTATCCTTCTTTTTAGCAGTTCTTGACCTTATTTATGCTAATGATCATGCATAGCTCCATTCTTTCCTTTCATTGCTGCAAATGTGTCTCCTTGCTTCTCTATACAATTGGATAATATTGATATAATCCCAACGCCATGAAAAAGTCCCCTTTTGTTGGTTTATAACTTTATTGGCTTTAGATTAGAATTTTATTTCATATTTTTCTCCCTTTTACCTTTTACTCCTCAAGTGACAATTGAGAGCTCATTGAAATCTTACAAGTAGTTGGCCTTTCAATCTTGAAGGTTATTTTTTGTTTGTCATATGTGGTGTAGGTTATACTTGAATGACGAATCAGTTGATCAACACTTTTCATGTGCAAGGACTAAAGCAACTTATGATTTGAGTGAATTATGGTCTCCTTCCTTGATACTTAAGATGTTGTGCAATAACAAAGAATTCCTTCTTGTAGGTGGTTGAATTGTGTCATTGGATGTCCCTAGGTATATTCAACCAAATGCCTATGTTGAGACTGAGTACTACGTTGAGTACATAGTTAGATGTAATGGCTTTGATCTCAAAGGGTTGGGTAATGTTTTTGAGTGGGATTGGTGTGGCACAAAGGTGATTCTTGAGCTCCTTGAAGGTGCCTTGCACAAGATTGCGTTGGAATATGGATTTGACATGCATGGTTGGATTCGATGGTGATAAAATGTGCAAGAATTAAAGGATGAGCATGAGCATGTGGTAGAATTCACAAGCCTAAGAAAAATCTCAAGCACGATGAGATTGGACAAAGTTGGCCAATCTTGGATTAATTTGATATTTTCTAGATCTACATGATACCTATACAATTAGTGATGTAGCTAAGGTACTTAATAGATATTATTTGATATTGCTAGCTATTTTAAAATAATGTTAGACAAAATTGATGGTTTATTTTAGGAGGTTGCACCATTTTTGTGATTAACAAGTTATCTTTGGAGGTTTAATATCATGTTTATACTATTTTCTTGGCTATATGTACAAGCATTCTTGTAATGTCCAAACTGGCCCATGAAATATTTTTTCAATGGTATTAGAGACTCATTGAGGGCTTAGACCTCAAAGGGATGTGATTGTGGATTTTCCATTGAGGATGGGGTTGCCTCACATTGCAATCTTCACTAAATTTAGAGGTGTGTAAGTTTTTTAGTTTATTAGTGAGATAGAAGATAGAAAACACATCCCTCATGCAATATTTGTGGAAGCAAGCTTAAGGGTAGGCATTAGGGTTTTGGGATATCTGATACCAATAGGGAAGTGAGGAATGGAAGAAAGGTATGATAGTATGAGAAAGTCCAAAATTCTACGCAAGGCTTGAAAGTGACTAAAACATCTTCATTTTTAGGATAAGGGACATTACACTATGCAACCCTATTTTTGTTGATGAGGACCATCATGTCCCTCAAATTCAAATGAATTCTTCCATGCCCTTCGTCTCTTCAACAAAGCTTTCTCACATACATTACATGGAGACACACTCTTTGGTCTTTTCTAGGTGTTCCTATCCTCGACACGTTTTGGGAACATAGGGATGCCCCAGAAATGTCCTTAGGCCCCTACCTTGACTAGAAGTGTTCTAGAAAGAAGGCGCATGGCTGCCCCCTCGTGAAGAAAACAAAAAAAAGGGAAGAAAAGAAAAAGTAAAGGGGCTTTGAGATAACAGTTGATAAACATTACATTTCTAAAATCTACTATTCTTGAAAATCTATAGTTGAAATTCAAAACTAATATAAATTTATGAGTAGCTTATAGAATATTTTAAAACAAACTAGAAAAGATGAAATATTTGGGGGATCCTGAGAAGAAACCCTTTATTTGAAGACCATGACAAGGAGTTTGAGGTACAATTTATTTTGATTATTTACTATTGCTAATCATAATCTAGATTTTGCATATATTGATAATGCATTTATCTTGAAGCTCTCTAGTTTAATGGTTTAAATTGAAGCTTGCCATTTGGTGTTTGTCAAAAGAAAACTGTTTGATGAGCTACAGGAAGGAAAAATCCTACTTACTTTGATGTGGTTAGAATAATTTGGGGGAAGAAGAGCAAACCTTGTGATTGTTTTCTACCAGTGTTACCCCAAGTTTCCCGGACGAGGATGGCAGGGGACGGCGGGATGGGTCCCCAAGTTTTCGGATTTTGAGGCCAAATTTGGGGACGGCGGGGGGACGACTATACAAAATATAGGGAAAATTTAAATATTCATAGGATAACATGGATAAGGCATGCATAATATACATTATAGAACCTTAACATATAACATTTGTGTTCAACATTATTTGTCAATAAAGTATAAACTAAGTGTCTTTCTTGTATGTTGAATTATCATTTGTTAATTGTTAGTGATACTGATAACTGTCAAAAAAGAACAAAACAGTTAAATTAAACAGTCTTATTGTATTTTTTGTGATACCAGTCCATACTGGAAAAATACTTATGCTATACCAGTTAATGGGAGGATTTGTCTAGCTATAGGTATGGATTATGGAAGACCAAATGTAAACTGCAACGAACAAGGATAGGATATCCTACTGCGTTGACATCCTTATTGGAATTACTAATGAAAAGAATTCAGAACTCGAAGTGAAGAAAGTTGACTTATTATGGTTTATTGGGTATGCATTGATCTTAATGAATTAGTTAGAAGTTATTTAATGGAAAGCTTGATTTTGAACTAAGAAAACAGATACTCTGATGATAATTTTTTTGTTTATAGATAACTGGAACAAGGGAGCACAACCTTTTGAGAATGATAGTGAGTTGCATTAGGCAAATAATTGGCACAGTTACCATGTTATTGTTTTGCATGATTAGATGTCCCAGGGCCCGCTATGTATCATCTTCAGAATAGAGTAAGAGTTGTGAGATTTATTTATGCGGCACAACATCATTGAGAACAAGCACTGAGTGTTGGGTTATTCACTAGAATTCATCTAGGCACCTTAGTACATAAACCGATATTGAATAATTGTATCAATTACACTTATCCAAAGTTTCAAGACAACAAGCAATGGCACCAATTTATTTCATGGGTGGACATAATTAAGTTCACACTCCCTTGCTATGAAAATGTGTTTTTTTTGTTGTTGTTTTGACCATACTTTGACATGGGGGATGGTTGGCCATCCCAAGGACGGCCAAGGGACTTCTAGGATGGTTGACTATCCCGGGGACAGCCAGGGGACTCCTAGAAGTCCCTTGACCATCCCTGTCCCCTGTCCCGGGGACTGCCAAGGGACTCCTAGAAGTCCCTTGTTCGTCCTCGGGACGGTCAGCTGTCCCCCTTTTTTGGGTTGACTGTCCCCGAGTTTTCAGGACGTTTCTTGGAAAAAGTGCAAAAAAGGGGATGCTAGGGGATTGTCCCCCAACCATCCCCCTGTACTTGGGAGGTCTCGGGAACAGGGACAGGGCATTTTAGGGCGGGGACGTGTCCCCGGGTTTCCCTGTTTTCTACTTGATGTCTATGTTACAAGCTGTGTATAACAGTGGATATGATGATCTGATTTCATTCCACTTTATTCTTCTTCTTCTCCTTTTCCTTTCAGCTTAGTGTGTCATGAAGGAAGAGGGTAATACACCCATTTCTAGGTTGCGGATGCAAGAAGTTGCTTCTAAAGGGCCTTTTGTTTTACTTGTCATATATGCAAACAATGAAATTTTGTTAGTGTGTCAAATCTCATGCAGATTTTCGATTCAACTCCAATGTTATGTAATATGGTTCTATGATGAGTATGATGAATGTCTTATAATATGAAGAATTTAAATTTCCTATAGTTTTAAAATTTTTGCTGTTTTTTAATTTTTGCCTCTTGTCTTCCCCCAAGAAAGGCTTCTTGTCCATTGTTGTCTTAGAAACATGTTCCCTCATTTCTTGTTGTCTCCATTTGAGAAGCACCATGGAACATAGGAAATATTAATATATCTGGTGGGTATCAATTTAAACCAAGTGACTATCTTTCCTGTGGTCTTTGAAACCCCTCCTCTCTCTTACCAATTGCCTATTGTTTGCCTTAAAATAGTACAGCCCCACAAAATCCTTTTTGTGGCTGATTTACCCTTCCTCCTATTCTCTGTCCACTTTTGAACTAAGTTACTGATTCGCTCAGATTTGTTCCAGGGTTCAATCCGGTTCGATCTTGATACATCATTCAGGTTTGGTTCGACACAAATACTAGCAGGGTTCAAATTTTTCACTGTGGGTTCAGTTAGGGTTCGAAACCCTGACTGTGGGTTCAATTTTGGCACTGTGGGTTCGGTCGGGGTTCTATTCTCCAGAAGATTTAGACAAGGAGATTATCTCAGTCCCTATCTGTTTATCATAATCAGTGACTTGTTGAAAAAACTACTTTCTGGTGCAAAAGAAAAGGGAAGAATATATGGCCTTTTGTTGAATGATAGAGGACCTAGATTCACCAACTTTCACTTTGCAAATGACATACTTATTCTCTTTAATGATCAGGTGAGAAATCACTAATATTAAAAAAATCCTAGACGCATATCAGCAAGCTTTTGTACATTTAATGAATGCTTAGAATTTGGCATTATTTTCCCAACCATGCAAGAGAAAACAGGAAATTATCGAGATATTATAATTTAAAGAAAAAAAATTACCCATGATGCATTTAGGACTTCCTCTGCACTTGGATATGGTTATTTCCAAATTGCAACTGAAGTTGGACAAATGGACCAATAGATGGATGACCATGGCTGACATGGTACAACTTCTACAGATGGTACTCTAATCGCTATTCATACACCACTTCTCCCTCATTCCTATCCTTCACAACATGTGCAATCAGATCTTGCTATCCAAAGAAAATTGCTTACGAGAGGAACTAATGGCTGATTGTAAACACTTACATTTTTATGTTGGAACTTTTATTTATAATTTTATATCATGACATTTGAGTATCACTAATATTTTAATATTTGACTATGAAAGTGGTGGTGTATTTTTGCTATGTTATTTGACTATTAATATGGTGGTGTATTTTGAGCTTAATTACTTTTGCAAATATGTATATATTTCTGATTTTTATATGTTTTTGTATTAACGAACCCAACCCCAAAAAAATTTTTGCCCAAACCTGCGAACTGAACCCTCGAACCCGAAACCAAACCCAAAAACGAAACGGTAACTTAGCTTTCGAAGCAACAATTGCCCTTCACCCTTGCTATACCAGATTAGGTCTTACTAAAGCTCCATCCATTGCTCTTTATAACATCTCTCTCACCCTCCATTCCTAACTTGAGCCCAAGGAGCACCCTCCATCAGCTCTGACTTCCATCATCTGGTGCCATTGGAAGCTATCCTTTTGGTGCTGGAGCCTCTTAACACTACCAATTTTCAAAAATCTGATCCAAATCTGCTTGCAGTTCTCCTTGAGAACTCTGAGGCAATTCAACACCAGAAAAAGCATATAAAGGATTCCTGCACCTGTAATCCATTCATGGAAATAAATCTTAAATGGCTTCTTCATGTGGTTGGTAAGAGCTGAAACATGAAATAAGTGAAAACCACAATCATATGCTGCAAGATAGGATTTTGGAGATCATTCAAAAGAAAGCTGAATTCTACCCTCCCCCAAAGTGCAGCAAGTCCTAGTCCATTTTCAAAAGAATTTAACCTCTGGCAGCTACACTCCCTGAATAAGGAAAGTCATCCACATCCCCCCTATGATTACCACTGCTATGTCAAAAAATAAATGTTCTTCTGTACCCTTTCACTAGAAATCATCGTGTTTATACCATACAGATGTTCATAGTTTTTTGGTTTCTCTTCTTCCATCCAACTACAAATATATTCAACAATAGCCTTTTTGTTATAATGGCTAACAGTTGACTGATGTAAAACATCAATTTATTCTCAAGAAAAAAACCAAAAAATACCTTATTAAAATTTCATTCTTTCTTCATTCAACAAGGGTCAATGAACATAACATTGCTAACTTTTAAAATGTAAACAAACCATCTTAAGTCCCCTTCAAATAGAACTTTAATGCCCATGCATTACAACAAGCAACTACTATTATTCTTAATTCATATCACAACAATGAAGAAATATTTGTTCTTCTAGAATCTGAAAAGGAAAATAAAGTTTTGGGAACTATGAATCCTTTTCCATTACCAAAAAGTGCTTGTAACCAAATGTATTCATATTTTATGTTTTGAAACTAATGCAATCAAACATTCCCAGTAAAAATTTCTTCTCGTTACCACTTCACAGAAAAGCTTCAATTTGTATACAAAAATTGAAGCAATAATTGCAAAAAAATCGTGAGTAATTGTGAGTTACCATTGTTCATGATTTTTTCCCCTCAAAAATCACATTTGAAAAAAACTGCAGTCAACAAATTTGACTCACTCTTTCACAGATAATTGCAATTAAATTGTGAAAAAAAACTATCCTAATCACATCTACTTGCTGGTTATTTGATTTTAACTGATTTTCAACAATTTTTGACTGCCCCACAAATTTTTTGCACTAGGGTTTTATGCGCATTATAGTCATTTGTTTGGAGGAATTCTACCTTATTTATTTTGCTTTTGGAAGGCATATTTTTGCAGTGAGGGCATTTTACTCTTTCTTCTTCCTGCGCTGGATTTTACTTAGATTTAATGGGCATTTTCAAGGGCTAAATTCTCATTTTTATAGTGCTCTAGCTGACACATCATGTAATGTGGATAGTACCATACCAAATATGAAAGGTTCAACTGTGCAAATAGAAGGAAAATAATGATGGTCCCACACATGTTGAAGTTGACTTTCCCTCTTCATAATCTTTATCAAGAACCAAATACTTTAATTCTAGTCCCTCTCATCATCCACCCCCTTCTGCCATGAAATTATAATCCTTAGCCTGTTGAAATGAAGTATGGCACTTTGAAATATTTAAAGTAGTACTAAGAGAAACAATAATATAGTAAACACATATCTTAATTATAAAAAACAATAAAGTCCAACTAAGGCCAAATAGGATGCAGGCTTTATAAGACCACAATGACCATATTTTTAATGATATTTAAAAAAAAATGTCTTCAGTGATCATGTTAGGTTTAAAAATTGACGCCCATTTGAATTTTTAATTCAAGTTTTTTTGGTTGATTCATCTGTTTTAATTTTTATTATTAAAATTTACTTTTCACATATACAATAAATTATAAAAATTTAAGCCTAAATTTTAAAATAAGTACAAATTTATTTTAAAATTTCTACAATCTCAAATTTGTTCTCTTTAATTTAAGGAAGGTAGTGTAATTGCATACAAGTATGAAGGGTATTTTCAAAAAATATCTCACAAAAGAATTTTGGATGCATATAAAATAGTTATCAAAATTTAAAATATTTCTATGTAGGTAACACTAATCACTTTCAATTAGGTTGGAAAGTTTATAATATTGGATAATGTTATCAAAGAATTTTAGAAATTACATGTCTAAAACTGAGTAGGTGTGAAGAATAATACAATATAATTTGTGTTACATTGGGACGCGTCCCCCCCTAAACCCTATGTCCCTGTCCCCTATGGTGTTTTGGGGATGTCAGGGAACGCCCCCTAGGTGTCCTCTTTGATTTTCAAAAATTGAGAAACAGTAGGAAACACGTCCCCAAAAAATGAAACGGCTGCAAAATGAAAGGGGACGCCTAGCCGTCCCCAAAACGGCCAGGGGACGGCTAGGCGTCCCCCAACCGTACTGGAAACGCCTACACGTCCCTTGAGGCATCACTTAAAAATCAGCGATTAAAAATAAAAAAACTTTCTTTTGTCTTAAATTTTATTGCCTTGGGAATGGGCGTGGGGGTCCCACAAGCCCTCCCACGACCCTCATAAACCTACAAGCAAGTTAAAACTTAAAACATTTAAATCAAAACATAAAAAGTTGAAGTTCAACACAATTGAGTAGAAGGAGCCGACAGTGACATGGATAGTTCTTTTGATATTGATAGCCTGAATGAGGCATAGTGTCATAGATTGATAGATTGTTGTATTTAAAGTTTGAGACTTTGGTCTTTGAGTTATTTAACTTTAGTTTTAAAACTTGAACAAAATGCTTTTATTTTTAATAGTTAATATTGCTGTTATACGGCTTTTATATTTGATTGTTCATGGGCGATATACTGTTGTTATATTGCTGTCATACTGCAGTTATACTCATTATCTATGCACATATTGATATTGTTGCACATATTTGATATTTCAGATTGCTCTCTTTCTCTCTCTCTATATATAATATATTTTATAAATTTATATATATAAATATATATATATGTATTGAAAAACTCATATATCAATGTCCCCCTGTCGTCCCCAAAAATCGGCCCTCGGATTGCTGTTCTCGAAACGTGTCCCCTACTGTGCCCCCGTCCCTGTCCCCAAAACGCCGTGGAATACATAATATAATTTATTATTTTTGTAGAGGAAAAAGTGTATACGTCACATTTTTTCCACTCATTTGGTGCTCACTTTGGCCTTGTTATTAAATGTGCCATTTTGATGCTCAGTTCAATAGATTCTAGCATTCAAACTGACAAAATCTAGCCACTTTCTTTACCTATTATTTGTTCAATTCCTATAGTTTCGGCCTAGCTCAGTTTTAACCAATTTCCGGTTTCCCTACTATCGTTGGAATTGTAGGTGTGATTCAATCTCTTGGATATTGTCGTGCATGTGATCTCATCCACCTTATTTGAACCCAACTTTTACTATCCCCAAGATGACTCATCAAAAAATGGCCATTGTCTGTTAGCTTCCATGTGAAAACATTTGAATTTGGCACCTAGGATATCGTATTTAAAGACAGGTCCTACTGCACTTATCTCAATTATTGGAACAAGCCTTTGAAAATCTGAGCATTATTCTAGGAGCATTTAGAGCATCAGATAAAAGCAGTATACCAGCACTAGCAAATTTTGCATTGAACATTTTGTATATCATGTCTTTGGATATTTTACCAGCATTTTAATGAGCTAAATCTTCATTTTTATTTGCTCTCTATATCTCTATACTATTAAAATGCCATTAAATTTAAAAAATGACAGCTCTCTCTCTCTCTCTTTGTGTTTTTCTACACTTTTTTGAAAAATATCAATTGAGAAACCATTTGAATCATTCCCATCAGGTATTTATTACAACCATGCTATGAAAATAGCAGTCATAAATTACATGAATAAAAGTGTCACAGTCCATAACTCGACTGTCAACCATCAAAGCTAAACATAAAATCCATCATTGTTGTACTAATCACATTTGAACCCTTTATTTATCAAATAAGTGCTGCATTTAAAGATTTAAAATTGTTATAAGCACCACTGAGAATGATAAATCAATGCTATCATAATATGTGTAACAGATTCCTTGTAAATGCTCGTAGAATAAAACTTAGACTGTATAAAATTAACCATCTAGAAACAAAAAGGTAAAGCATAGGAAGCAACGAGTGGACCCCTATCCAAAGTGTAAACAACTACTAGGTGATTATGAGTTCAAAACATTTAGAATGAGACTAACAGATTTTGAAAAGAGGAGCAAATTTTTGCACCAAACAACATTGACAGGTGTCACATTGAAAAGCACCAATGGCCTAGAATATGGGTGTTGAGGTTTGGTGCCATGTGGTTTGACATTACTGATATGTGGTGCAACGTTGGGTTGTGTGGCACTGACAGCATGGCCAAAGAAAGAGTGCACACTCATGTGTTGGCTTAGATCACTTTCGGCCTTTTATGGTTTTGAGTTTTCCTAAAAATTTAAGCAGTTGGAATTCTTTAATTGTTTTTGGTTAGATGAATTGTGGTCTAAGGGACCACGCCCTATAAATAAAAATTGAAATCTAAAGTTTGAGCATCAATCCTCTAAATAGGGTTGCAAAAGAGAACCAACTAGAGCTGACCCACACAAAGTGGGAAAATCCTACAGCCATAACAACCTTGCTGAAAGAACCAGGGGATATACCTATTGAAAACTAAACTGTTTAGCCTAAGAGCTCTGCTTTCCCTTCTTAACTTGGGAGCACAACATCATCAAGCACTTGGCTTTGTCCTTGCACATTGCAAAGAATCTGTCTCCAACACCTTGTTGTGACTGTTCCCATTCACTATTTTAGGTGGGACAGTGGCAGTGGCACTGGCAGGGATATTCAACACCGGCTAGATTCATGTCTCTTTGAAGAGAGACATGAGACTTTGGCATTTTCAAAATTGAAGAATCATCATCCTCATCACCATCCATAACCATAGGGAGAATATGTTCATGGTTCTAATTTTCCCCCTTCCACTAGGTTGCTTACTTTGAGGAAATTGTCCTTTTAACTAAAGGAAAAGACTTTGGACAATCATCCACCTTATGTCTTTTGGCATAACATCATTTGCATCTAAATGCTCTACCTTTATAGTCCACCTCTTGGTTCAACACTTCATCTAAATTTCTGCTACTATAGGTTTGGAGAGATTCATTTCCACCAAAATTTGAGCAAATGTGAAGGACAGATGAATAGTGAAACAGGATTGGCTTTATAAGAAGTTGGCCTTGAAATATATTTCCCAATAGAATTGCCAATCAAAGATAGGCAGGAGGAGCCCCATGACTGCAATGAGAGGTTGGGTAATCTTACCCAAACTGGTATGGCAGTAAATCTCTCAGTGAGGGAGTTAAATTTAGGAATCATGGTCTCATGTAGAGGAAGGTTTTGTCCCAAGCCCACAGACCCCTCTAAAGCAGAAAATTCTTGTCCTCAGGTAATTCACAGATTATATAGAAGAATCCTTTTGCGCAGGGACCTACACAAATCTCATGTATCTCATGTTCAAGAATTGGCTACCATTCTAAGATCCATTTAGTAAGCTCTACCAAGCTAGGTCAAAAATTGTGGAAGTGGCATATGAGAGTATGTTCTCTGTGTGCCTTTTCATCCTCCAAAGTATCAGTGTCTAGGTTGATAGTGGGGGTGGTTACCTACTGAACCATGAAAAGAGCCTCCTCTGACTTGTGGAGCTTGTCCTCAACCTGATCTCAAACAAAGGATATATTTTCATTATTATGATACATGAACAATTATTACCTTTTGTGCGAAGGCCTTTCAGGGTTGAGGAAGCATTTGCAGTCTTTTTGCTAGTTGATGCCCTTGGATTGGTGGATTGATTTTGGAGGTCAAGGTCACTAGAAGGGACAATAGTGATTGCCTTTGCAAGAGAGAACATGGATTTGTAGCAAAGTCCAATATCTTCTTGTGAGATGCCCTAGGAAAGCCATAAGGGCCAGCACAAAAACCCTAGTTCTAGTAGGATAAGTGCTACCATCTACAAACCCTGATCATGGATCAATAGAGACACCAATCATTGGGTCAGGAGATCTTGGGTGAGCATTATTCAACATATCTTTCAGGAAAGGTTCTTTGCCAATTTTGTGGACTGTACCACTGTTAGGTTGGGCAAGAGCAGAGCAAAAAGTCAGAACGACAATTCTCTCTGTTTTTTTTATTTAACTTCACAATATTTGGAGGAGTTTAATTTTATTCCACTCTTTCCATTGTTTTTAAATTCGACTGAATACATGAATGCTGCATCTGTGTGAATTTGAGGATGTGTTTCCTGTTAATGTGGTGTAAGTGATTCTATAACAGTTATTGTGACCTGTAGGTTTTTTTTAAAGAAAAACACTAGCGTAAGCCTCATATGAGTATTTCAGTACAGCATTAAGCCCTTTTTTATATCCCTTTAAAAAAAAGGGGAACGGAGTTCTGTTGACTTTGGCAACGTTAACCACTGTTATTTTGTGTTTTACAAATATTTGAGTAAATCAGTTATATCTAGTGAATCCACTAAGAGATATATTTGCTATAGCTTCATGCCAAATTATTATAATGGAGAGGTATTCAGAAATCTTGTAAAAAGAAGATAAACATAAGAGAAAGGTACGATGGAATAATTGTGAAGTAATGAAGTAAAATGATGAAAGTTTATCAACAAAGTCAACTAATTGAGGTTGTATTCATCTTTTTTATGTTATTTTTACTTAATTTGATATCATATGCAGTTGGGACCAGAGATTGAGTGATTTCAATTCCTAGTAATTGTCTTTTGTGGTAGAAGGTTCTAAGTTATAATAATCTTTGCTTTTTAATTTGTTTGCATTTTCTCTCTCTTGTTTAGGTTGGAAACATCAATGTACGTATCGGAACTAAGAAATGAATCTCAAAAGTTGGAGAGATTGTCAATCAGAAAAAGATTACTCAAACTCCGTCGCAGAAAATTTACTGTTGCCTCTGAGAAATCCATAGCAAATGGAACAGAATCTTTATTTGACTGTACATTGTCTATCCATATGACGTGTACTCATAGACATGTCGCAGAACTTCCATTGCCAAATGACATTCCAGAGGGAGTGGTTTGTTGTTCTCTTTAATGGTAATGGAATTTTTGTAGTTTTATGTTTACAAAATTTCATGTATGAACTTCCGAGTAAAATTTTACTTTCATTTTTCTTTTTCAGGCTAGGAAAGTTGAAATTTTTTATGTCCTGAGATATAAATAATAGTTATTTTCAGGTCCAAGCATTCTCTGGTAGAGCATTAGACTTGCCTTCCACATATCTCCTTGAAGGAAACCCAAATGCTAAATTGTTTTGCCCTTGTCTGTAATTTTGTTTTCCTAAATAGCTTGGAAATTTAAGTAGAGAAGTATCAACTTACATGATTATCCTTGTTCCGTTATTTTCCTATCATTTGATAGGCAAAGATGGTGTCATGTTTTAGGTGTCTCTTAAAACAGTATCCTTGTATTTGAGTAGGTCCTTATTTTCCCTGTGCTTGATATCTTATGGTGTTTTATGATTCTGTTACAATAGATGTTGAGTGGACGATCATTTCACCCATTTCATCTTTTCTTCTGTATTAATATATCTTTGTGTCCTGATTTCTGTAAATAAGAGTCTTGGAATTTGTTTTAAGTGAGACATTTAAATTTACATATAATATAAGATCTGCTCATAAGATGGCATGCGGTGATGTAGAATCTCTGTTTATATATTGGGTTAAATCTATAGAGTGTTTATATGCATTGATTAGGTCTGTGTTAGAAAGCTTAATGATGAGATTTTATGAGTCTTCCAAGCAAGATTTAGATACCTCAATTTCAAGCCAAGAGAATTGCAGGGTAGTCTCTTTCTATACCTTTTGTTAAAAACCAATTCATTATTATCTGGAACACTTGTGATTGATGTCTTCATCGCCGAATTTGAGTGCCTTGCATCTTGTTTGTTAAAGTCTAAGGTTATACTAACTCCCATCGGAAACAATGTGGAAGAATTTTCCTTTCCCTAAAAGACAGAAACTAGTTTACAATGATTTACAATCTAACAACTCTTAAAGGAAGGGTGGACGCACATACATATTGTAGGGAGTCAGTTTTACGTACATATTTTTTTATAAAAGTTAAAATATATGTCGAGGAAAATGGTGGGTTGCATTGAAGTTATCTACAAAATAAAAATGAAGAAATGTAAGTGTCAAGATATCATTATTATGCTTACGCTACATTTCTGAGGACCAATCTCAAAGGATTACATGTAAAACTTAGCAATTAATATCAACAATCCTGTGATCCCTCTAATATCTAACCTAACTTGAGAAAAAACTTAACTAATTTTTTTAAAAAACTACCAATTATATCATTAATTTATTTACAATATCATAAAAGCCATTTGAGTGATTATGCACATTGACTTGTAAAAATGAAATGCGTAGTTTTTTCAACAATTCAGGCTAAAAACTATCCATAAAATCCCATATTCCTTTCATCTGATTAATTGAGAGTTTCTTTGGGAGGCATGCTGTTATCATGTCATCAATGTCTGGCCAGGAGATTCAAGTCGGGTCAGGTGTTGGAAGATGCCTATAAACTGGAGTATTCCATTCAGAGCCTCTCCTGGTGTCTTCAGTGGAATTCTGTAATTACACTTATTTTTGCTTGGGGTTAGGAGCTGCTCCAGTTTACTCATGCAGCATTTCAGATGATCTCTTGGCATTTTCAGATGGAAGAAGACTTTCTATGGCTACTAGCCTCCAATTCTGGAGGATGAGAGTATGCATGAGTGCCATGCAATTATCCAGTAGCTTCAATCCTTGTTTGTTGCTGCTGGGCACAATGCAACAAACAGCTTGGCCTTATTGTTCTCCAAGCTGGGCTAATGAACACCTTTCCTTCAATGTTTTTTGTTAAGCTTTTGGAGGGTGGCACTCACATCAATTATGGTGGGTAACAAAACAGAAGCACGGTTGTGTTATTGAGGGTTTTGGGGATGGCTCTGACCTGGAGAATGATTCCAAAAAGCTATATTCCTCTGGAGGGTTTGAGAAAAGCCTTGCTGGCCTAAACCCATAGGGTTGTTATATTGAGATGTATTTCACCTGATATCAGAGGGTAACTCGGGATTTGAGGTATGCCAATCCTATTAAGAACGGGAACTAGAGAGTTCCTTGCACAAGCAGTTATACTACTGAATAGACTTGGTTGGGTGCTGGAATTCTTGGGTAGAAAGAAGGGAGTTTGGCTTTCACAATGGAAGGGTTAATAGGAGGAGCATTAACTGCAGTGGCAAATTCCCTAGCCTTATTATTTATTGTACCCAGGAATTGGATTGTTAGGTGCTTCATATTCCTTGTAGCTTGGGGCTTGGCATCAATGCCCTTGTCAATATAGATGTGATAAGTTTCCTCCTTTGCAGAGCTCTCACCTTTCACATTCTGCACCTGAATATTTTATTATGGGGTGCATCTTGTTCTTTAGTTTCCTTTTATCTACTCGCACTTTACTTTTTTGGAAAATCCATAGGCTCTCGACATTTTATATTCAGCCTCCTAGGAAAAAAATCATTGTTTACTTGAACGAATCTTTGAGATTTGATTGAAGAGTCAGATAAAATCTCACACATCCGGGCAACTGGTTGACGTCTTGGTCACTGTCTGAATTGATTTATCATTTTATGAAATGATTGCCAACCCTAGTCAACAGAGTGGTGGGCATATGCTGAAAGCGAGGAGAGGTAGTGCTTGGACCTTGATTTGCTTTGTGTTCCCACCCACCAAAGTAAGAACTATATCACCAGAGTCCTCAACTTGGACTTGGTCGGTGATATTACAACCTTAATGGTTAGAAGCCTCCTTTTCATTGCAGACCATTAATTTTGCAGCTAAAACAAAACTGCAAAAGCAAATGCATAGTTCATAACGGCCAATGAAAAGCAAATGTGTATGTCAGTAATCGATTAGGTGTTTTCCGTTTTTGGAGCATCTTGAACCTATTGAGTTTTTCATGATTTCTTTATAAAGTGTGGGTGCCACCAAGGCATAAAAACGACCCTCATTCAAAAGATTCACCACCCCAAACCTGTTCGGATTCTTGGGGTTAAGTATATGCATCGACATTGATTTGGCAATGAACTGGTAAAATATCTAGGCTGTCCCTACCTTACAACAAGTTCCATTAACCACTGTTATGAACCTCGTTCAACCAGCCAAAGGTCAATTGACCATAAGAACAACCCCTTTGGATAGGCTATAGCCTCCTTTGAGAGACCTCTCTAGAGGCCAAATTAAAATTTCAGATCAGTGCTTTGTAATGAGCCAACTAAAATCCACAATGAGGAGCTTCAGCACTTCCTTCATAGTTAACATGGCTATCTCAAAGCTAGAATTTTCCCCCATAGGAGAATGATTGTGTGATCTTTGATTAGAATCTCCTCCCAAAAGTCTCATTGCCCATCGATGAAATGGAAATGGCACTGATTTGTAAGCTTATGGGAATTTTTGCAAGGCCAGAGAGTCTAAACATGTGTTCAAGAGAATTTAAAACCATTTAATTAAGTTAAACGTTTTGGTGATGTCCAAGGGTTATTTCAGGGCGGTGTTCTCTAAACATGAGAGAGACTCCTTTCAAGCAAAACAAAGGTAAAGGACCCAATTGTTGTGAGTCCAATAACCATGGTGCCATCGTGCATATAGATGTCAATATCAATCATTAAAGGGACCCCAAATTGAATTGAAATATGCTAGCACTTGCAACTTTAAGATGTGCAAGGATGTGTCAATAGGGAATTCAAGGCAATGTCAGCATCATCATCTTCTCCTTGCACACAACCATTATTATCCTCATCCTTAATTCCTTTAATATAAACAAAAATAGCTACATGATATAAACAATGGCTCATAATTTACTTATGATAGTTGTAAAGACATCATCACCAAAGATATCAAAAAAAATAATTTTGTAGATCCTTGAAAATAAAGTGAATAATAAAATGTTATTAAATCTATAAGAACCAAGGATGAAGCTTTTCATCACTCAATAGTAATATAGCCGCAATTTGTAAAGGGGCATTTGATGAGGGAATCGATGCATGTATGAGGAGAACAAGTTTGATATGAAGGATACCTAGACACATTTACTAAGAAGGCAACAAAACATGTAATAACAAGAATGGGGAAGAGAATAGAGGAATGAATTTCAATAAGAAAAGTAAAGGAATGCATTTGTTGCACATGCAAGTTGTGATTACAAAAACTCATTGCTTGAGATTTGTTCTTTTAATTCCATAGCTCAATACTACACATTAGTGGGATTGACAGGTAGAATTGATTGTCTATGCACTATTTGATTGTTGGTTATGAATGCTCAACCCTATTCTCCTATAAAATTTAAATTCTCGGTTTATACCAATCTTTTCATGGCTACTCTACCAAAGTAGAGTCCTTATGATGATGCATGCAAGTCATGGGTGCTAGAAACTAAGTTGAAAGCATGGTAAATTAATCTACCTTGGATTTGAGAGACAACCTAGTGAATTTTTCTTTATTGTGGCTTTTGATAATAATCATGGTTGTTATTGTTGTATCCATGCTTATAGTAATTGTAACTTGAAGTAAATGTATTTTTTTTATAAGCATCATTTTATCTTGTTCTAGATTTGCATTAGAATGTAGTGTTAGGTGTTTAATCACATTTTAGGAGGTTTTTATTTAAGTTTGGACAAATAAGTAGTTGTAAATTTCAAAATTTGGTGTTTTTAAACTTAATCTCAAGTACCTAATTAGGGGTTTGAATGCTTAATTTGTAAACTTGGGTTTGCATGGGATGAACTAGGTAGTTAGGGATGATGTCTAACTTTGAAAAACATATAAAAATTAGGGGGATGTTCTAGAAAGAAAAGGAATGAAGTTTTTGTTTGCAGGTATGTTGGCAGGGTGTTACTAGTATTTGACCTCCATTTTGCAACACAAGTAAATTTTGAAGTGATTTGTTTAATTTTCTTGTTGTTGGAGTTGTTAAGGGTTTATACAAATCTAATGCATTTGGTTTGAGGTTTTGAAAGTGGATATTAAATCAAAAATGATTTTTTTCCACTCGTTACCTCGTCAAAACCTTGCCTAGGCGGTTTAAAGGAAGAAATTTCAGTTTTGGGAGAAATACACCTACCTAATTGATAAAATTTGGTTTGTAGGTATGTGGTAGCCTACTTCAATTGTTCAAACAGTTTATGTATCATTTTGGCATGTGAGGGCATTATTTCAAGAAAACTTAGTTTTAGCAACTTAAAGGGCTAACTAAGAATGGTAACAATCCGTTTTGAAGGATGCCATTGTAGGAGTTGTATCTCCATAAAGGGTATCTGAAAGTGTGTTTAGATTCCAAAGAAACACCATAAAAATTGTTATCCCATCAAATTTGTCGGAAAACAAAGCTATTAGGAAGAGACATTTTGTCAAACAAGTCATTGGTCATTGTACCTTTGCTGCAAATTCCTTTCTCTCTACAACAATAACAATGAGTATAAGTATACTTAGTAGTATAAGGCCACAACTTTGCCTTTGTCCCACATTCTCTCATAGCCTCAATAGCTTTTTTATGATTGATATACCCAATTACTATAACTTTCTCCATTACCATATCAATATCCACATTGTCTATCCCTATTTCAACTCCAATATTACATTAGAGTAGAGACAAAGCCATTTATAGTTTGTTAAGGTTATAGTCTTAGATTTGAAAATAAAGCACTATATTGGATCACTACAATTGTCTACAAAATACCCCCAAGTTGCAAATGAAGTTGTGTACCCTAATCCTCTCTATTAATTTCAAAAGTATGTTAGTGCAGTGTTGTTGTCTTAGCTCCCTAGTTGAGGGTTATTGAATATATTTGCTTGGTTGCATTTTTTTTCCCTAGCCTAATTTAGAAAAAAAATTTCATTTCTTTTCATTTTGGTGAACCCATTTGAACTTACACTCCTTAGGATTTGGCCTCTAAAGTTATATGTTTCGATTTTGTTTATATATTTGCATGTTTTTTGAGTTCAAAATCAAGTTTGAAACTTATTTACTACCTATTGCCTTTTAGGTGTGTGTTTTTTTGGAAAACCCAACAAAATATTTAGAAATTGTAACAATAGAAGATTACATCTATAGTAGTTAGAAACTAAGTTGAAAATGTGATAAATTAAAATTTATCTTGGATTTGAGAAACAACCTTGTGAATTTTTCATTCACAACCATCACAAACCATATTTACTTGCATCTCCACAATTTGTAATGCCTACAACAAAGCTATTATGTATTACTAAAAAATCTATTCCTAATAAATCTATGTTCAAGTATTTCATAAACACTTGTAATTTTTAAACAAAGTGATGAGCACACTCTTGAGAGTCAGGGAAGGGGGAGAGGGAGGGGGAAAAAGAGGAGGAAGTAGAGGGTTACTTAGTATAAGACTATCTTTTACTTTTTCAAATTAATAATCACACTAACTTCAAATGCACAACATCAACAAATAAGAACACAAGATTTACGTGGAAACCCTTTCAAGAAAAAACCACAGAATAAGGATTGCTTGGATCTACTATCTAAATCCAACCACCAAAATAAATAATCTTTTACAACAATTTGTAGGCACCAACCCATTGGAGACACTAATCCCCAATACTTGAGTATCAACTCAATAAGAGATGCCAATCTCTTTCAATATGAGGCACCCACCTCTAACTCAACAAACTATTCTTCTTGATAATTTACCTTCAAAAATTTGCCTTTAAATATCTTCTATAACATTCTCTTAACAAAAATATGTTGAAGTATAAATGATATCTTTTTATCTTCCACACTCATCCTTCTCCACATACCACAAATTCTTTTTTATATGTTCACCAAGATATGCAACCTTTCAGTGGAATATAATGCTTCACAAATGAGATGACTTCATTATTTTATACCCTTTCAATGCACCCTTTAATAGAAAACTTGGGAACTCCATAAGGGGTCGACCCCTACAAAAATATAAATTTATTTAAAATTAATTTCAAAATGGGGCACCATAATAAGAGGGTCAGCCCATAAAATAAATTAAATAATTTAATTTAAAAAAAATAATTTCTAACGAGGGTGCAAAATGGGGAAATTGTCCAACATTAATGAATGAGATTTAGTGTCCTTTGGCAATTGCAATTTCTTCTTCTTAGATCAGAAAATTTCATGGTGTCATGCATGATATCTTTCTTGACATCAGTGACAATGAACTTGCCATCAATCTCCTATACGCCTTTAACATCAATTGCAATAATTCTAACAATCTCCTCCTTTGTCATTGATGGCAACCCTGCATAGAAATAATCTATGAATGTAGTAAGGACATAATACTCCACATGTCTCTATTGCTCCCCATTTCTCTACTTCTTCCCCCTTTGACATCAATAACAAAGGAATCCTCATAGTTGTAAGATAGTGCAGTAATGAGCTCTCCTCGAAGAATGCATCTCATTAATGAGTAGAGGAAGAGGATATCAACCCCAACTTTTGTCTAAGATACTCAAAAGTCTCTTTTGGAAGAGGCTTTGTGAAGATGTCTACAATTTGTTCCTAAGTAGTAATATACTCTAACTTCACCTGCTCCCTTAAGAAATGATATTTGATTGGAATGCGTTTGGTTCAGAAGTGCATCACAAGTTTTTTTGATATATTGATTACACTTGTGTTATCACAAAATATGGATATTGGATGATCATATTCTACCTTGATGTGCCTCAATGTTTGCTTCATCCAAAGAACTTGAGTGCAACAAGAGGTTGTTGCTATGTACTTTGCCTCTGTTGTGGATAAGGAAATTGAAGCTTGTTTCTTATTCAACCATGATGCAAGGCTATTGCCTAGAAGGAATGCACCTCCACTTGTGTTTTTTCTATCATCAACGCTACCAACTCAATTTGCATCAGTGTATGTTGTTAAGGTGAAATCTTTAGCTACTTGATACCACAAGCCAAAATCCAAGATATTTAAAAATCTTTTTAACCGCTTGTACATGGGTTTCTTTTGGTGCAGACTAAAACCTTGCCACAATACATATTGCCTACATAATGTCGGGTCTTGAAGTTGTCACATATAACAAACTCCCAATCATTGACCTATATAGAGTTTGATTAGCTTCAAGGGGTTCATCATCCTTGCTCAATTTGCATCCTATAACCATGGGTGTACTCTCAAGTTTGCAATCCTCCATCTTGAATTTCTTCAACATCTTCATAATATACTTGGTCTGTGAAATAAATCCCTTTATCTAATTGAGAGATGTGCAACCCAAGGAAGAGAGACAACTCACCTAGCATAGACATTTCAAACTCCTTTTGCATGTTCATGACAAACTCTTGACACATTTTTATCACTGCTACCTCCAAAAAGAATATCATCCACATAAACTATAACAATCAAATGATGATTACCTCTAGTTTTAATATATAGATTCATGTTAGCAATGCCCTTTTTGAAGCCTTGCTATTATAGATACTTGTCCAATCTTGAGTACCAAGTATTTAGGGCTTGTTTCAACCTATAAAGTGCTTGCTTTAACTTGAATACATAGTCCTCATTTAGAGATAGAATGAACCCTTTAGGCTATTCAATATACACTGATTCTTCTAAGGTTCCATTTAGGAAGACTGATTTGACATCCATCTGGTAGACTTTGAAATTCTTAAAACAAATAAATGCTAAAAACATCCCTTCGAAATCATTTCCTTCTACTTAAGCATATCCCTTGCATACCAACCTTGCTTTGTTCCTCACGACTTATACATCCTCATTCAATTTGTTTTTTAACACCCACTCAATGTCAGTTACATTTTTATCCTTAGGTCTTGGGACAAGTTCCCAAGTTTCATTCTTTTCGATTTGATTCAACTCCTCTTCCATAACATTTACCTAGTACTTGTCTTCTCGAGCTTCTATAAAATTATTGGGTTCTACTTTAGAGAGCAAGGACAAGTTTACATGTTTTGATGTACTAGCTAATCTCCTTCTTGTCTGAATTTTTGTATCTTTGTTACCAAGAATTAGATCTTTAGGATCATTCCTTTGAAGAAAAATAGACAGTGTCTTAAATGGTATCTTTGATGGTGTCTTTGTCTCTCTTTGCTCATTTACCTCATTTTCAATTTCTTCCTCTACTTCCTCTTCTTGCAAATTTCTTCCTTTTGATAATCAACTTCTTGTGCCTTTTCTCTTTGATGTCTTTCCTCATCCACTTTGACATTTCCACTTTCAATAATTTTGTGCACTCTTATTGTAACACCTGTAGGCTTTTCTCCTTGAAGAGTAACCAAGGAAAATACCTTCATCAAACCTAGAGTCAAATTTTCCCACTCAGTGTCGATTACATTTTTATCCTTAGGTCTTGGGACAAGGTCCCAAGTCTCATTCTTTTCGATTTGATTCAACTCCTCTTCCATAACATTTACCCAATACTTGTCTTCTTGAGCTTCTATAAAATTATTGGGTTCTACTTTAGAGAGCAAGGACAAGTTTACATGTTTTGATGTACTAGCTAATCTCCTTCTTGTCTGAATTTTTGTATCTTTGTTACCAAGAATTAGATCTTTTGGATGATTCCTTTGAAGAAATATAGACAATGTCTTATATGGTATCTTTGATGGTGTCTTTGTCTCTCTTTGCTCATTTACCTCATTTTCAATTTCTTCCTTTACTTCCTCTTCTTTGCAAATGTCTTCCTTTTGATAATCAACTTCTTGTGCCTTTTCTCTTTGATGTCTTTCCTCATCCACTTTGACATTTCCACTTTCAATAATTTTGTGCACTCTTATTGTAACACATGTAGGCTTTTTTTCCTTGAAGAGTAACCAAGGAAAATACCTTCATCAAACCTAGAGTCAAATTTTCCCACTCAATGTCGATTACATTTTTATCCTTAGGTCTTGGGACAAGTTCCCAAGTCTCATTCTTTTCGATTTGATTCAACTCCTCTTCCATAACATTTACCCAGTACTTGTCTTCTCGAGCTTCTATAAAATTATTGGGTTCTACTTTAGAGAGCAAGGACAAGTTTACATGTTTTGATGTACTAGCTAATCTCCTTCTTGTCTGAATTTTTGTATCTTTGTTACCAAGAATTAGATCTTTTGGATGATTCCTTTGAAGAAATATAGACAATGTCTTATATGGTATCTTTGATGGTGTCTTTGTCTCTCTTTGCTCATTTACCTCATTTTCAATTTCTTCCTCTACTTCCTCTTCTTTGCAAATGTCTTCCTTTTGATAATCAACTTCTTGTGCCTTTTCTCTTTGATGTCTTTCCTCATCCACTTTGACATTTCCACTTTCAATAATTTTGTGCACTCTTATTGTAACACATGTAGGCTTTTTCTCCTTGAAGAGTAACCAAGGAAAATACCTTCATCAAACCTAGAGTCAAATTTTCCCAAATCTTCCTCTTCTCTTCTAATATAACATTCGCTCCCAAATACCTTGAAATATTTCATTGTTGTAGACCTACCCTTTAGCATTTGAAGGCTTTGACATCTTTGACATGTCTCTCACCATCTGCTTATTGCTGATTTTTACAAGATTGTCAAAATTTACGTGCCCCGTTCTTTTGTGCCATGCTCTCATCTTCTTGCCCCATATAACACTTTTGACCTTTGATTTTAATAAGAATGTAAAGGTTATTGGTTGTTCTACTCACATCTACAATCGACTTCCCTTCTTTGATTTCACATCCTTCAACATGAAATGTGAGAGTGTGTCCTTGGTCACACATTTAACTCACACTTAGGAGATTATAATTCAACCCTTCAACAAATAGAACATTCTTAGTTTTATTTTTTCCATTATCTAGGTTAAGAATACCTTTTTCTATTTTTTTTCGTAGCATTATCCCCAAATTTCATTGTCCCTTCATCCACTTCCTTCAAGGTGAGGAATTTTCTCTTCTCTAGTCATGTGGCTTGAGCAAACACTATCAATATACCATTGGTCTCTCTCATTTTGAGCACGTAGGGCAATTTTCCCGAGCATGAACTTGTCCTTTTTCTTTTCTTGTTCTACTTCTATACTTTTGTAGTTTCCTCCTTTTGTTTGGCCATAGTATCCTCCTTGTTCTGTCTATGTGGTTCTAAAAATCACTTTTGCAAAAATAAGTTGTATGTCCAAAATTGTTGCACTTATAGCATATAACATTATAATTCATTAAGGGAGAAAATGAGTTAGAGTTTCCACTTGAAAACTCATAAGGACCTCTATTCTTGTTCCAACCAATTTTTTTTGAATGCGTCCTACAATCTATTGATTTATGACCAAAATAATTACATAAAAAGAAATAACTAAAGAAAGAATGTTGAAACTTCCTCATGTGTGCTTGCCTTGGAGGAAAGGACTTTCTGAGTTTGAATGTTGAAACCTTGTCATGTGTACTTGCCTTGGAGGAACAAACTTTCTAAATTTTTCCTTCTTACTTGTTGGAGGAGTTCTTGATTTTTGTGGGACATGATTCTCCTTCTTATTGCTTTTATTTTTTATAGGACTTTTCAGAGCATTTGCATAGCTTTTTGGTTTTTATTCGTTTTCTTTCTTTGATGGCTCTTTCGAAACTTGATATTCCTTTGCTTCATAAACAAGACTTGTCTTTATGAATGGTGATCTTTGTTCATTGATAATATTATCTAAGATCTTGGTACTCTTTTCAAACTTGAGGCATTTGTTCAACTTAGTGGCTGTCTTTTCTAGTTCCTTTCTCAAGGAAACAATTTTGGACTCTAACCTTTCATGTTTTTCTTTCTTTTTCTTCAATTGTATTCTTACCTCCTCTTCAATCCTTTTTGCTTCTTCAATTTATATATTTAGATTAATGATCATTGCTTCGGACTCTTCAAGACATTGTGATAACTTTGACTTAGATTCAATGTCCTCTTGAAGTTGTAATTTTTGTTTCAAGTTCTTCCTCTTGAGTTTCTTAATTTCACTTAGGGCACATATGACTTCTTCGAGATCTACTTCCCCATCTATTTCGACATTCTCTTCCCCTTCTAACTCCTCTTCTTTTTATTGGTCTTCATTTTTCAAGATATCATCTATTGTTTCTATTGTCATGAATAAAATCTCTTCTCTATTGCTAGAGGAGAAACTCTCTTCAAAAGAACTACTTTCCTATTTTGAATAGAGGCTTTTCTTGTGTTTGTGAAAGCTCTTCTTTTTCTCATTTTCTCTTTTTGTAGTCTATTTTATGTTGATGATGTTTGCTATCTTTCTTCATGTTATGCTCTTGATCATCACAAATTTTACTTCCATATGGACATTTAGTAGTAAAGTGTCCTAATTTTCCACAATTAAATCAGTTAAAAGGAAAATTAACTTTATACTTTTTGGATCCTTTCTTTATCTTCCTCACAAAATGAGCTTCCTCTTCGTATGTCTCATCATCGAAACTGTTGCTTGGCTTGGAATCTTTACTCTACATTTTCTTTGAGGCTTTGAAGGCTACATCTCATTTAAATAGCCTCTCCTTTTCGGTCCTCATTTCATATGCAGTGAGGATCCCATGCAACTCATTCATTTTTAGGGTATCTAAATCTTTCATCTTTGATAGCGAAGACTTTGGCATCAAATCTAAAAGGAAGAGACCTTAATAATTTTTGCACAATTATTTCATCCTCAACCTTATCTCCAAGACCTCTAATAATATTAACAATTTCATCCATGCACAGTAGGTATGTTGCAATGTTTTCTTCATCTTTCATTTTTAAACTTTTGAATTGTCTTCTATTTGTTTGAAATTTGGCTTTCTTATCCTTGTTATATCCTTCATAGGGTTTTTGAAGTTTGTCCCACAAATCTTTTGTTAATACACAATGCATCACTTTGACACATTTTGATTTCAATAGACCACACAAAATTGCATTCATAGATTTTGCATTGTTTTCACTTGCTTTCTTTCCAGCTTGATCCATTGATGGAGATGATGGAGCAATATATCCATCCATTACTGATTGCCAAATATCAAATTTAAGATCCATTAACTAGGTGCACATCCTTATGCTCTAGAAAGCATAGTTTGTTCCATCGAACAATGAAGCCCTATTAGAGGAAACACCTTCTTGGCATGCCATGTATGCTCTTGAGATATTCCTTCTAGCGATTAAGCTATACTTTGAAGGAACTAGCTCTAATAGCAATTGATGAGAACCCACTTATACTGAGGGGGGGGTGAATTAGTATAAGACTATCTTTTACTTTTTCAAATTAATGATCACAATAACTTCAAATGCACAACATCAATAAATAAGAACACAATATTTACATGGAAACCCTTTTGAGAGAAAACCACATAATAAGGACTACTTGGATCTACTATCCAAATCTATCCACCATAATAAATAACCTTTTACAATAATTTGTAGGCACCAACCCACTAGAGACACCAATTGCCGATACTTGAGCATCAACTCAATAAGATATGCCAATCTCTTTCAATATGAGATACCAACCTCTAACTCAACAAACTATTTTTCTTCTTCATAATCTACCTTCAAAAATATACCTTTGAATAATCTTCTGTAATATTTTCTTCACAAAAATGTGTTGGTGTATACATATGATATATCTCTTTATCTTCCATACTCATCCTTCTCCACATATCACAAACTCTTTTTATATCTTCACCAAGATATGCAACCTTTTGATAAGAATACAATGCTTCACAAATGAGATGGATCTTCAATATTTTATACCCTTTCAATGCACCCTTTAATAGCAAACTTGGGTGCTCCATAAGGGGTTGGCCCCTATAAAACTATAAATTATTTAAAATTAATTTTAAAATGGGGCCATAATAAGAGGGGACGACCCATAAAATAAATTAAATATAATATAGTTTAATTATTTTTTAATTTCCAATGAGAGTGCCAAAATGGGGGAATTGACCAACATTAATGAATGAGATTTAGTGTCCATTGGCAATTGTAATTTCTTCTTCTTGGATCAACGAATTTCATGGTGAGATGCATGATATCTTTCTTAACATCAATGGCAATAAACTTGCCATCAATATTCCATATGCCTTTAACATCAATGACAATAATCCTAACACAAAATCCCAATTGAGATGGAAGGAAGCTAGGTCTAAATATTATTTTGTAGCCTCAAGTTTGTTGTTTTCAAATTTGTCTCTTGAATACAAATAAAAAGAAATAATTGATTTAGTTTCATAATTTTGAGATTCAAAGTATTTTTTATAAACAAACAATGGGAGGGGACGACAAAGGTGATAGGAATCAAGGAAGCACAAAGTTGGTTACTTGCACATAAAGAAGAAATCATAGCTTGGAGTGCTCACCAAGTTTAACAATTCCATGGTAGTGTTATAAAGGTTGAGCCATTCTTTTAAAACAAAACTAAAACAATAAGAAAATAAAAGGACCCTTATGATCTAAGCTTCAAATTAGAACCTTCTAAATGCTAGCGAAGATGAATATATAATGAATCTTCTTTCACATAATTTTTTTTATGCATTTCTAAGGAGGCCTTATTTTAAATGAAAAATCATTCCATTTAAAAATGGAATATTGCATATTCGACTCACAACTTTAAAGGATTAAAAAGTTGCATACTCATCTTCTACGATTTATCTAATTAAGGATAATGACAAATGATTGTTAAAAAGTTACAAACTCATTTTGTGCTTGAAAATTGATTTTTTCAATGATCTAAAGATAGTTTAATGACAAGATAAGGATGTTTTTAGGTATGCGAAAAGTTTACTGATTAATTGTAGACTTGCAATTCCACTTTGAGAAGCCTATCAACTAATGAAAAAATATTTATAAATGGACCAAATAATATATGCAAGTATATGTGTGTTATTGACACCCTCTAAGGTGTCGAAGTTACAAAAATGTTTGACCACTTGGATGACTCATGACACTCAATAGAAATAAAAATAAATTAGAAGTGCACAAGGTATAATTGTCAACCAATGTGCTAAAAAGGTATTAGTAAAATATTTCTAAGTCAAACTTATTTATAACTACTCAATGGTGTCTAGTATGACATTAATCCATATACATGTGTACTTAATGGTCCTTCAAGTAACATATTTCCATGGATTCTATCCTTTACATATCTTTCCAAAAGATTCGAGATGCCACAACAATTAATTGGTGTAAGGTTCACCAACAAGATTTCAAAACAAATTAACTTTGGATATTCATACAAAATCAATCAAGACTTTTATATCAAAATTTAAATTTAAGATTTAAATTGAACCATCAATAATTGATGCATCAAATCTAATTAATATTTTCAATTCAAATTATAAATATGATATTCAAACTCAAACACTACTAATTAAATGCCTTTCAAATTTAAAAGTATTTGAGGGAGAGAGCCTTAAGTCATTTGATGAGGTGAACTATGCATCTCTTTTGTAATACTTTTGTTCAAGTTTTGTAAGTTTTGTCAACACTAGTGATTAGTAATTAGAAATTAGACTAGAGGTATAAAATTCATTATTATTCACATGTATATTTATGAGTACACAAAAAAAATTACATACATACATATTTTCAATTAGTATCAGCACATATAATTGTATGTATGTATTGTTGATGGGTGCTTTTGCACCTTCTCAACACAGGCAAAACACCAATGCTCTACCTCTCTTGAAAGGTAGAAATTTGCAAACAAGTTCTAGACCACTACCCCAAGGTCTCTCAGGTGTTAGGTCATGACAATGCTTGGAGTAGTTCTATTGGTTGATGTGATTTGCTGGTAATCACAGGGTGTCCTTTATGGTTTACAAAGCATGGGAAGTTGGGTTTGCAAATGAAGTTTCAAAGTGCTGGAAGTGAATGAACAATAGATGCTCACTTGAAACAGCAAGCTGAAACTTACTATGTTCATCAGATTTAGCTTTGTAATGATGCTTTGAATCCTAATCGAACAAGGAGTTAAGAGAAATAAAAAAAGAGGAAAGGGTAAGAGAAGCTAATCTAAATCTAAGCAATGAATGAATAGTGACAATGGAGGCTACTACAGTAGACAAGCTTCCTAAACTGAGTTTTGCTTGACCAAGAGAAACCTACAACTACACAAAACTAGTGCAATCTCCTAAGGTTTGCTAATTTTCAGATTGTGCATTCACTTCATGAACATACAATTGAACTAAGTTGTAGCAATGAAATAAAGGAGCCCAAGCTAACTTTACACAACAGTTTTTCATCAACAAATGCCAAAAGTATGGGCTGGAAGTCCATCAAATACCATAACAACAAACACCATTATCACAACCATTCAAGAAACTATGAGCTAAAACTAACTTGGAAGTTGAACCATGCATGCATAATGAACAAACTCAAAAGAAACGTCCAAATTCATGCAATGCTTCTCTCTATTGCTGCAAAATGCCCTTTACACCAGTTCTCCAACCACTTACAAATGAGGAGCAAGCCCCTTTTTATAGTTTTCCAAAGCCCAAATGAATGGCTAGGACTGATTTACATTGTGTGACCAAGATTCATTACAAGTTAGGGTTTCAACTACCCCCAAATATACCACAATATAAAATACATCTTTGTCTTTTCCCTATTTTGTCCTTTAGTGAACTTGGTACTGTAGCAATTTCATCCTATAGTGATTTCCTTCATTGCTACAACTGAAAACTGTCAAAGTATGCCTTCTGTTTGATATGTTTGTAGTGTCCTTCATCGAATCTTGTTGCATATTTGTGTTACTAAAAAGAAGATATATTGATCCTGATTTCGGTGAGGAGCTCTTAATAATCATGATCATTTGGTGAAAGACAAAACATCTTTCCTTTTGTTTCTTTGGCATTGACCTCCTTGGCATTGGATTCCTTCTAGAGCTAGTTCTGTTGATGGGTGCTAGGAGGGGAGGCAAGCATAAAATGACTGATGACCGAAGCAATGTGTTCTTCCCTTGTTTAGCCCTCCTCTTTTGATGGCTTTCTTAACAGGCCTCCTTGATGACCTCGCGGCGGGTTCCATAAATCCTGCATGCAAAAGATGCAGTAAGTGCATTCATGTTTAAATTAGAGAAAACATTATTCAAACCCTGCAAATCGAGCATTAGATCCATTAATACATCATCAAAGATCATAAAATTCATCATCGTTTAGCATCTGGAGTTCATTCAAATCATTTTTGCTAATGTGGTCCTAGGGATGCGGGTTTCCCTAGGCTGGAAGCCGTCAAAGGGAAGGTAGTTAAATAACGTCCAAGAGGTCATGGAGACCCACAAACGGAAACCCACACATAGAAACCTATAGCCAACAACCTGTACATATAAACTTGTAGCAAAGGTTTCACATAGGTGAGTTTGCGGTCAAATTTCTAATGAGGTAATTAGGCATGTGTGGAATTAACCAATGAGGTATCCATAGTTGTTAGATTAGGCTATGATGCATTTGTGGGTTTGGAGTATGCGGGCGCAGTGAGGTTGAAGGATGTTTGGAGCTCAGCCATTAAACAATGACATTCAGGGGATGACGACCCACATGCAGAGTTCCGCATTGTGAGACTTGCATGCACCTCAGACGACTAGGGTGGTGTCATAAAATTTGATCGTTCTGGAACATGCAGGTGGAAGTTATTGGGTCACCGTCGAATGTTCGGTATTAAGGAACGACCTCAGAGGGGTGACGACCCACATATGCGGGCCCGCATCAAGCCCCGAGACTTAAGTTTTGGTGTTTTTCGAACTTCAACAGAGCAAATGGAAACCAATCCTGTGGAACCTGCCATTCAAGAAGACACAGGTGCTCGAGTGTTAGGGAACAACGATGGGGGAGGGGCGATCCACAGGTGGCCACCTGCATGGAAATTTCCACATCGTATGATCACAAGGTAAATCAGGGTCGAGGTCACTTAGCATGTGTGAGAATAAGTGATGGAGCACCTTCAATTATCTTCCTTTTATCAAATCGAACCTCTTTTGCTCATGCAGGTGCAAGGAGTGCATGCACAACCAGTGGGAAGGACGTTGATGTTTGGTTGTTAAGTAGCAGCTAAAGGTGGATGACGTCCCACAGACAGAAACCCGCAACCAACAACCCGCACATGGAAACTCGCAGCAAAATTTCTGCAATGCCATAGAACTTAGCAAATTTGAGATTTTCAATTTGAGCACATGGGAAAAGCAGGAGAAAGAGTGCCTATACATATTCCCTTAAGATTTGACTCTTTGATAAATGCAAAAATTTGGGATGCGAAAGCTGGAGCACCCGCCGCCATTTGCAACGACATTTCACAAACAAACTTTTGCAGACAGAAACCCGTAGCCAACAACTCGCAGACGAAAACCTGCAGCAAATTTTTTTCAACATCTAAACACTTTGCGAGCTCGACTAAAACCTCCTTGGGCATGCAAAGACATTCATTTTATGGGACCTCGATGATGAAAACTTGAAGTTTGTGCCCCTCTTTGAGATGCAGACATTTGGAAGGTGGAAGTCGGAGGGTCCATCACTGGGATACCCTTGCTAGAGGAAATGAGCAAAAATTCCAATTCAGGAAGGAGCACGCTGAAGGCCACAAGGAACGACAAAATGAGCATGTCATCCTTCCAAGGGAGACCCACAAATGCAGGTCCACCAAGGGTGATAGTCACTTGGTTGAAGCTTGGATAGAGAAGTTGGGTGTGGAACTTGCCATGCATGTAGAGGTTAAGGGTCGACTACTTAGTGGTGGAATGTTGGCGAAAACCCGCATGGGACGACCTGCACACAAAAACCTACAGCCGAAAACCCACAGTTGGCAACTCGCACACGAAAACCTTCAGCCAACAACCTGCACATGGAAAGCCGCAACAAAACTTCTGCAAAGGAAAAAGACTTAGCAAATTTTGCGCATATGAATTTGGTCAAAGGGAATTTGATCGTTTTAAGGCATGTGACCAATTTGGACTTGGGGATAGGGGCATGTAAAGTGAGGTAGGGGAGAAGATGACCCATCAAGAGAAAAAATGAGTTGATGGAAGCGAAAAAAGTGGGGTCCTTGCCTTTGGCAGGGCATGTGTGCAAAACATGCACAACAAATGGTGACTTGTTGGGGAAATGCTCTAGAGCATTTCAATGACAAACTGGAATCACGAACCCAGAATCTCTGGTTCCGATCTTCACGCTAGGGAAAAAAACTGAGCACTTGACCAAAGGATCAAAACCACTAGTCAACCCAACCATCAGTAAACTGAAAATCCAAGTGTGTGCAATTGCATTAATTCCCATCCTTAAGCGACTGCAAGACCCTAAGCTCTATCAAGTTAGGCTACGTAGTTTATTCTAACTCCAAAAGCATTTGGGAAATTTCCTCATTGCTAGTCAGGCATCCATAGCCCCAACGAGGTTGTCACTATGATTCTCTCGAACATTGCTCTACTATTGGCCAGGTGTCCATAGCCCTAGTAGAGTTGTTCAAATCCCCCTAAAAAGCTAAATTTTCTTTCTTTTTGTTTTCATCATTTGCTTTTATTTTTATTTTTGTTTCTTTTGATTTTTCTCTTTTCAATTCTTTTCATTTCAACCCGTAAGCAGTAAAGATTGGAGTTAGAGCTGAGAATCACAATGGCGCTGAAGCAAAATTTTAGATTTTTCACTTAACTGGACTTCACAAAGGGCCTACAACGACTGTCAGATTCTTAAAATGTGTGTGAGATATAAGATTTTAGAATACACCAGAGTCAAACTAAGCCAATGACTTGTCCCCTTCAAATCAAACATCCAAGTCATTTGACGCTAACAAAAGACCTTCACCATGCATTCTGAAAACTTGATTAAAGTTTATTGAAGAAATACATAGAACCAACCCTAGGAAATAAAGAAATGGTTTTTGTGCGCATGAACGCGCCCATCTAAAAGTAGAGGGACCCCACAAAGAAGCAAAGCGAAAGAAAAAAATGAGAAAATGAGAAACGAGTAGAAGGAAAAAACACCTAAACCAGCCAAGGCAGAAAAGCGAAAGCAAACAACAAGGAAAATACCCTAAAGGAAACTACTCTACAACAAACCGACTAACCTAATGAAAGAAGGAAAGTGAGATTATATAGACGAAGCCCACACTACTCAAAATGGACTATGTACAAAGATATTTACAAAGAATGATGTTTAGGCAAGGCAAACCAACATTTACGCCTGTTAGACTTCACAATGCATGCACAAGCAGAAGGGTGGCTGTTATAGTTCTAAGCCATGCAAAATCATCCTTATATTCAAAAAAATGACGTTCAATGTTGCAACCCTCAGATTTAATAACATATTGAGGAGAAATCAACAATTGAGATGATTCAATAAACCCATGGTCGATCCATAAACAAGTCTATCTCCCTTCATTCCCATAATCAAAATGATAAACACAACTATGAGTATTCATAGGAGTAAGGAAAGATAGAACCTGGATGTTGCCATGCAAAGGTGGCAACGTTTGACCGTTGCTCGTTGCATTGGAAGCCTTGGGTGGACACAATGGATGGTGCAACATCCTTCTTGCATTACAAATCTCTTCGAAGCTACCAGTGGGACCTGCAGACCCCATCGGTTGTTCCTTGAGGAGATATACTTCGTCTTGTTGATCCTCTGTAGTCTTGGTGTTTACTTGACTACTGTCTTCAAAAGGCAGTATGTTGTTCCATTTCAGTTTCCCTGTGTTGACTCCAATTATATGATGTTCCATGTCATAGAAACATGAGATGGATGAATCTCTCCTGTTATAGATCTCGGTAAGTGTAGGAGGATCAACAATGGGCAATGTGGAAGAACCTTCTATTGCAGCCTATAGTTGGCTGGGCATATCATCTTCATGGGAAACCTCCAAGACATCCCTACTTTGGTCTTCCTCTCTCCCCAGTTCATGTGGTGCATCAAGATGCTCACTTGTTTCTTCTTGTTTACTATTGTTGTAGATAGAGAATGAGTTCCTCTCACAATCTGAGGGCTCTAGTGCTTCATCATCTGGAGGTCAGGTAGTATATCTTCATCACTACCTTCCCCTGAAATGTACTCTTCCTCAGTGTCGCTATGCCTTTGTGGCACAATTTCAAGTGGGAAGAAATCAACAAGTGACACAGGCCCGCCAAGAGGATAGACGTATAACATGTGATTTCCCTTTAGAAGCCCTCCATAAAGCCTATCATCCATTGCATACAAATGCTCTACAAGAGGGAAAGACACATGATGTCTGATGGACAACCCTCCCATGGGATCTACTTCATTATCCTAGTGTGTGGGGTTGTGCTATTCTCCTTTTGTTGCTGTCCCGACACCCTCTTAAGGGCTACCTTCAGCTAAATTGTCACTTGGTTCTGGCTCCTAGTCCTCTAGTTCAATCCCTGAAGCAATTGCAGGAAGCAATGCGCTTGGCTGCCCCACTTGTTCAACTCTAACTTGTATGATAGCCTCTTGAAATAGCTCGCGCATGAACTCGGAATGTGTTGAATCATGGAGCCCGTACCATCCCAACATCAATAACACTTCCAATTCGACTTGGTGTCTTAGCTCTGACCAATCCCTCATGAGTCTTGCCATGAGTTCATTGTATCTTTCCACTACTGGGTCTTGATCGTCAGTTGGGGAGGAGGCTTGGTAGTGAAAAACCACGACATGTGATTGTTCCCACTCCTCTAAATATTTTGTTTTAGATGGCTGGTCACTCTAATTTATGAAGGAAAGGTCCTCTAATCTTATTTCACTTATGCTTTCATCATCATTTTTTGCTTCCCCAAGGCTTTCAGCCTCGTCTTCTTTCTATTCTTCAACATGTGTGTTAGCTACCTCAACATATGCTACTGCAAACTTTGTTAATTCATCTTCAATTTCCAACAGTTCCTCTTCTTGAGTGGAGGGATTCCCTTTACCGATGAAGGAGAGGCTTTCTAATTCCCTTCTAAGTGAGCTTTCACCAACGCTTCTTGTTGTCCCAAGGAAATCAACTCCTTCCTCTTGATTTTCGGCATCTATATTTGTTGTCCCAACACTTACTTCGGTGGAGCTTCCTAGTTAAATTTCAATATGTTGTCCCCAAGATGTTGGCAGCCCTTCTACCTCATGGGATGACACCTCTTCATTGAGAGTTGGCTGCTCTAACTTGCCTAAATAAACCTTGACTTGAGTGATGATGTTTGCACATGATGGACAAGTAAATTCTGAGTGAGGGCATTATGAAATCTGCACCAACTAGACATCAGTAACTCCTCCAACCTTGGTCCATCCTTGTTGTTCAAGTGTTCTTGGATCAACTCCTTGAAGGCCTTGGCTTCCATGTTAACCGATTCTTCTTCTGGGTTTGCAGGAGCTAAGGGTTGGTATATTTCCCAAAAGGGAATTTCTCCTTGCAAAACTCTATCAATTCTATCCAAGAATGTTAGGCATTCCAATTCATTGAGTGCCATGAATTCTACACTTATCTACCAATGCAAATTGATACAATGGTCTCCTCAATCTCCTATTTAGATCTTCTTGCAGTTGAGTAATGTTGATTTGCAAATGCTGCTCCATTTCAACTCAACTCTTGTTCGTCTTGTCTTCAAATTTTTTTATTTTAAAATTCCAGCATATGATGAGATCTTTCTATCTCATATTTTCTTTATTTTGCTTGAAGGTACTTTTCAACTTTCAATTGTAGCTTTGTAGCCTGAAGCTCAGCCATGCCCTCCATCTAGCTCCAGTTCTATTGATGGGTGTTTTTATACCTTCTCAACATAGGCATAACAGAAATGCTCTACCTCTCTTGAAAGGTAGAAATCTGTAAACAAGTTCCAAATCACTACCCCAAGGTCTCTCGGGTGTTAGGTCATGACAATGCTTGGAATAGTTCAATTGGTTGATGTTATTTTCCGGTAATCATAGGGTGGCCTTTATGGTTTACAAAGCATGGGAAGTTGAGTCTGCAAATGGAGTTTCGAAGTGCTAGAAGTGAATGAACAATGGCTGTTCACTCGAAACAGTAAGTTGAAACTTACTATGTTCATCAGATTTAGCTTTGTAGTGATGCTTTGAATCCTACTCTAAAAAGGAGTTAAAAGAAATAACAAAAGAGGAAATGGTAAGAGAATCTAATCTAAATCTAAGCACTGAATGAATAGTGACAATGGAGGTTGCTACAGTAGACAAACTTCCTGAACTAAATTTTGCTTGACCAAGAGAAACCTACAACTGAAAAAAACTAGTGCAATCTCCTAAGGTCTGCTGATTTTCAAATTGTGCATTCACTTCATGAGCATACAATTGAACTAAGTTGCAACAATGAAATAAAGAATCCCAAGCTAACTTTACACAGCGGTTTGTCATCAACAAATGCCAAAAGTATGGGCTGAAGTGCATCAAATACCATAACAACAAACACCATTATCACAACCATTTAAGAAACTACAAGCTAAAACTAACTTGGAAGTTGAACCATGCATGCATAATGAACAAACTCAAAAGAAACGTCCAAATTCATGCAATGCTTCTCTCTATTGCTGCAAAATTTCCTTTACACCAGTTCTCCAACCACTTACAAATGAGGAGCAAGCCCCTATTTATAGTTTTCCAAAGCCCAAATGAATGGCTAGGATTGATTTACATTGTGTGGCCAAGATTCATTACAAGTTAGGGTTTCACCTACCCCCAAAATATGGCAATATAGAATACATCTTTGTCTTTTCCCTATTTTTTCCTTTAGTGACCTTGGTACTGTAGCAATTTCATCCTGTAGTGACTACCTTCCCTGTTGTAGCTGAAAACTGTCAAAGTATGCCTTTTGTTTGATATGTTTGTAGTGTCCTTCATCGAATCTTGTTGCACATTTATGTTACTAAAAAGAGGTTATGTTGCTCTTGATTCCAGTGAGCAACTCTTGATAATCATGAACATTTGGTGAAAGAAAAAACATCTTGCCTTTTGTTTCTTCAACACTGAACTCCTTGGCATGGGCTTCCTTCTAGAGCCAGTTCTGTTGATGGGTGCTAGGAGGGGAGGCAAGCATAAAATGAATGATGACCGAAGCAACGTGTTCTTCCCTTGTTCAACCCTCCTCTTTTGATGGCTTTCTTAATAGGCCTCCTTGATGGCCTTGTAACGGATTCCATAAATCTTGCATGCAAAAGATGTAGTAAGTGCATTCGTGTGTAAATTAGAGCAAGTGTTAGTCAAACCCTGCAAATTGAGCGTTAGATCCATTAATACATCATCAAAGATCATAAAATTCATCATCGTTTAGGATTTGGAGGTCATTCGGATCATTTTGGCTAATGCAGTCCCAGGGATGCGGGTTTCTGCAAACAAGTTCCAGATCACTACCCCAAGGTCTCTCGGGTATCAGGTCATGACAATGCTTGGAATAGTTCAATTGGTTGATGTGATTTTTTGGTAATCACAAGGTGGCCTTTATGGTTTACAAAGCATGGGAAGTTGGGTCTGCAAATGGAGTTTCAAAGTGCTGGAAGTGAATGAACAATGACTGCTCACTCGAAACAACAAGCTGAAACTTACTATGTTTATCAAATTTAGTTTTGTAGTGATGCTTTGAATCCTACTATAACATGGAGTTAAAAAAATAACAAAAGAGGATAGGGTAAGACAAGCCAATCTAAATCTAAGCAAAGAATGAATAGTGACAATGGAGGCTGCTACAGTAGGCAAACTTCCTGAATTGAGTTTTGCTTGACCAAGAGAAACCTACAGCTGCACAAAACTAGTGCAATCTCCTAAGGTTTGTTGATTTTCAGATTGTGCATTCACTTCATGAACATACAATTAAATTAAGTTACAACAATGAAATAAAGGAGCCCAGGCTAACTTTAGACAATAGTTTGTTATAAAAAAATGTCAAAAGTATGGGTTGAAAGTGCATCAAATAACATAACAACAAACACCATTATCATAACCACTCAAGAAACTACAAGCTAAAACTAACTTGGAAGTTGAACCATGCATGAATAATGAACAAAATCAAAAGAAACGTCCAAGTTCATGCAATGCTTCTCTCTATTACTATAAAATTTCCTTTACACCAGTTCTCCAACCACTTATAAATGAGGAGCAAGCCCCTATTTATAGTTTTCCAAAGCCCAAATGAATGGCTAGGATTGATTTACATTGTGTGGCCAAGATTCATTACAAGTTAGGGTTTCACCTATCCTCAAATAAATGGCAATATAAAATACATCTTTGTCTTTTCCCTATTTTGTCATTTAGTGACCCTAATACTGTAGCAATTTTGTCCTGTAGTGACTGCCTTCCCTGCTACAGCTGAAAACTGTCAAAGTATGCCTTCTGTTTGATATGTTTGTAGTGTCCTTTATCGAATCCTTTTGTAGATTTGTGTTACTAAAAAGAAGATATGTTGCTCTTGATTTCGGTGAGGAGCTCTTGATAATCATGATCATTTGGTGAAAGACAAAACATCTTGCCTTTTGTTTCTTCGACACTGACCTCGGCATCTGCTTCCTTCTAGAGCGAGTTCTATTGATGGGTGCTAGGAGGGGAGGCCAACATAAAATGGATGATGACCGAAGCAATGTGTTCTTCCCTTGTTTATCCCTCCTCTTTTGATGGATTTCTTAATAGGCCTCCTTGATGGCCCCACAATGGGTTCCATAAATCCTGCATGCAAAAGATGTAGTAAGTGCATTCGTGTGTAAATTAGAACAAGCGTTAGCCAAACCCTACAAATCGAGCATTAGATCCATTAATACATCATCAAAGATCATAAGATTCATCATCGTTTAGCATCTGGAGTTCATTCAGATCATCTTGGCTAATGCGGTACTAGGGATGCAGGTTTCCTTAGGCTGGAAGCTGTCAAAAGGAAGGTAGTTAAATAACATCCAAGAGGCTACGAAGACCCACAGATGAAAACCTGTAGCTAGCAACCCACACATAGAAACCTGCAGCCAGCAACCCGTACACATAAATTTGCAGCAAAGGTTTCACATAGGTGAGTTGGCAGTCAAATTTCTAATGAGGTAATTAGGCATGTGTGGAATTGACAAATGGGGTACCCATAGTCATTAGATTAGGATATGATGCATTTGTGGGTTTGGAGTATGTGGGCATAGTGAGGTTGAAGGACTTTTGGAGCTCAGTTGTTAAGCAATGACATTCGGGGGATGGTGACCCGCATGCAGAGTTTCGCATTGTGAGACTCGCAAGCACCTCAGACGGCTAGGGTGGTGTCTTAAAATTTGATCATTCTGGAACATGCAAGTGGAAGTTATCAGGCTGTTGTCGAATGTTCACCATTAAGGAATGGCCTCGAAGGGATGGCGGCCCGCATAGGCAGGACCACATCAAGCCCATAGGCTTAAGTTTTGGTGTTTGTCGAACTTCAACAGAGCAAACAAAAACCAATCCTGCGAAACCTGCCATTCAGGAAGACGCAGGTGCTCAAATGTTAGGGAATGACGATGGAGGAGGGGCGATCTACAGGTGGCCACCCACATGGAAATTTCTACATGGTATGATCATAAGGTAAATTGGGGTCGAGGTCACTTGGCATGTGTGATAATAAGTGATGGAGCACCTTCAATTGTTTTCCTTTTATCAAGACAAACCTTTTTTTCTCATGCGAGTGCAAGGAGTGCGGGCACAACTAGTGGGAAGGACGTTGATGTTTGGTTGTTAAGTGGTAGCTAAAGGCAGACAACATCCTGCAGATGAAAACCCATAGATAGACTTCTGCAGACAGAAACTTGCAGCCAACAACTTGCACATGGAAACCTGTAGCAAAATTTCTGCAATGCCACAAAACTTAGCAAATTTGAGATTTTTAATTTTAGCATGTGGGAAAAGGGGGATAAAGAGTTCCTAGACATATTCCTTTAAGATTTGACTCACTTTGATAAATGCAAAAAAATTGGGATTCAGAAGTTGGAGGGTCCGTCGTCGTTTGCAACGGTATTTCACAAACAGATTTCCATATACAAAAACCCGCAACTAGCAACCTGCAGATGGAAACCCACAACAAAATTTTTGCAACATCTAAACACTTTGCAAACTCGACTCAAACCTCCTTGGGCATGCAAAAACATTCATTTTATGGGCCTTAGCTGATGAAAACTTGAAGTTTGTACCCTTCTTTGAGATGCAGACATTTGGAAGGTGGAAGTCGGAGGGTCCATCGTTGGGACACCCTTGACGGAGGAAATAAGCAGAAATTCCAATTCGGGAAGGAACACGTCGAAGGCCGCAAGGAACAACAAAATGAGCAATTTGGCCTGCCAAGGGAGACCTGCAAATGCGGGTCCGTCAGGAGTGATAGCCACTTGGTTGAAGCTTGGATGGAGAAGTCGAGCGCAGAGCCCACCATGCATGTGGAAGTTAAGGGTCGATTGCTACTTAGTGGTGGAATGTTGGTGAAAACCCGCATGTGGCGAATCACACATAGAAACCCGCAGTCGGAAACCTGCAGATGGACTTTTGCAGACAAAAACCTGCAACCAACAAACCGCACATAGAAACCCGCAACGAGATTTTTGCAAAGGCAAAAGACTTAGCAAATTTTGGGCATATGAATTTGGTCAAAGGGAATTTGATCATTTTTAGGCATGTGACCAATTTAGACTCGAGGATAGGGGCACACAAAACGAGGTGAGGGAAAAGATGACCCATCAAGAGGAAAAATGAGTTGATGGGAGCGAAAAAAAGGGGGGTCCCCGCCTTTGGCGAGGCATGTGTGTAAAACATGCACAACATGTTTGTATATGTATGCATATGTGTATGTAAATGTATATTTATATGTATATGCAAGTAGGTATGTGTATATATGTATATATGTAAATGTGTATGTTTATGTGTATCTGTATGTGTATATGTATGTATATATGTATATATTTATGTGTGTGTATATCTATATGTATATGTATATATGAATGTATGTACATATTTGTATATGTATATGCATATGTATATATGTGTATGTACATGTATATATACATACATGTATACATATACATATAGATACATAAACATATATACATATACATATAGATACACATACATATATATACATATGTTGGTAACACAGGGGCAAACAACTGAGAGGGGGGGTGAATTAGTTGTCACAGAAATTCAAAACTTATTCAACTTATTAACTTTATTCTTAGATCTAATAATTAACCATGAAAGCATAAATCATCAATACATTAGAAACACACATAACACCAAGATTTTTTACATGGAAACCCTGTTAGGGGAAAAACCACAGTGGAGGTTAGTCCACAAGATTATACCCTATTAAAAGTATAATGAAAATGAAATATGAGGAATGCACATACATTCAGGTGCACTACCTAGAGCTCATTGCTCAATTACAACAAGGCTAACCACCCAAAGGAAGACACACTGTCTTACAAAAAGATTCGGATTACATCTGCAGGGATTTGAACTCGTAAAATAGCATCTGCTAATGCTTGATCACAGTTCTGGTTAAGCACATGAACAATTCTTCACTCTTCTACACACTTCTTCACACTTTGCTCTACCTTCAAATGATATTCGTACATACACACATAGAAGCACACTCTAGAATCCACTCACACATTTCAATTCAAATAAACAATCGCTCTTATATATTCGCGACAAGAAATTTCATCCCTTCATGTCAGCTTCAACAAAATAACAAAATGAATATAAACTATTTGCCCAAAACATTTAAGATTATTAATGCAAATCAACCAAGGTTGGCCACAACTTTGTGAGGACCCAAATCAACATCTCCAACAAGAAAACACTTCAATTAATTTCTCCTCGAAGATCCACAACACGCTACAAACACCATGTCGGCCAAGAACAAGAAAAACATGAACATGCAAGAGAAAATCGCCAACTACGAGCACAACGATCAATGCGGATGTGCAACAAAGATAGAGCACGATCTAGAAACATCCACAAGCATCACAAATCACAAGAGAAGCATCCCCAACAACTGAACTAACTGAAATAGCATCATCTTCAATTAGGAACACCAACTGAAGAAACAAAAAAACTGTCAGAATGAAAATATTCATAACTCGATAAAATATTCACACGTATCTTTGAAAATCAAAGAGGATAAACTAGATATACTCAGAAAAAAACCCTTTAGTCCACAACCTCTGATCAACAACGTACAAAACTTACCGACATACTGAACTTCACTTCACTACTGACAACTTGCAACTCATTTATTACAATTTTCTCAATATCCTCGACATATACAACTTCAAATGCACTAATGCTAATAGTGTTGACATCAATGACAACCACATATCAACAACACAACCGCAACATCCAACAACATATACATAGATATATACATATACACACACAAACACACATAGTTATGCATATTCATGCTCAATGATTAATATATGTAACATTTGCATTTTTGAGGTCATGAATGTCCATTATTTGTTATGAGGGTTTATGATGTATACCTTATTTTGGATATGAGGTTGTAGCTATAGTTATCTAATATTTTTAGGTTTTCTTTAGTACTTTTCTAATATTGAATAAATTGTATAAATATGGCTTACAGATATAACAGAGAAATAATTCAACAAAAGAAGCTCCTAAAGTAATGACCCTTTTATATTATTTTTAACAACTATTTATTTAGTTATTATAGTTTTCTATAATACTAAAATATTAACAAATTACTAGATAGCAACATACAATATTAATATCATACACTCTTCTAAAACTCGCTGAATTTTTTTATTATAATGAATTGAAAACTCATAAATTTGTAATAACAAATACCATCATAATAAAAGAGTTGATTCAACATAAGCTCTTTTAATATTCATAATATTTAAATTGTAACAAGATCATAAATATGTTGAGGTCCACTTACAAGTTCAAAGATTGAATCTTTTATGATATATGGTGGTATGGCTGGTGGCAAATTAAATTGAACACTTGAAAATGTTGCAACTTGTAATATGTTGCCCTGTTCTGCCTTTATTTTTTTTGATGTGTTTAATATAAGAAGATAGAAATGCATAAGGTGTTTTTTGTTTTGTAATAACAATACTTACAACAATAAAATAAATATAAACAACTTTCAAAGTATAGTATTCAAGCAAACCCACAACTGGTAATACTTCAGATTTAATTTTAGAACTAAAAGTACATAATTTTATCAAAATAGTAACAACCTAGTTCATCAAAGTACCCAACAATTCCTTTCCTATAATACCCACAAAATCTAGAAATTGCAATCTTTAAACTCAAAAGAAAACCCAACTGTTGGAGCCTCCAAAATGGAATGCCACACCTCCACGACTGAGTATAAATGCATTAAAATGATGTAAATATGCTCTCCAAACCTAGACACCCTCAAAACAACAATAAAATTCTCCAAACCCTAGCGCCCAAAAAAGGAATGAGTTTCATGCCCCCTATATAGGGAGGACAAGCAAAGGAGGAAAAACAATCAATAGTAAATTCTCGAAAGTCTTCCAATATGTCTCTCTTGAATCAACAATGAATATCTTGTGCCCCAAAACTGAGATGGAAGTAAACAATGAATTCTGACTGTGATCCCTATATGAAATCACCAAAAAATCCTCCAAATTGTGTCTTTCAACAACATGGAAAATGTTTCCTGTAAGGGATTTCGTCCTCACAAACCTTGAAGAAGAACCAACTCCTCCAACAAAGAAAAATACCAAAATATCAAACCAAGCATATCCAAGAATGAGCTCCAAAACTTCTTTTTATGTCCTCCCCCAAAACCATGCCCAAGTTGGCATTCAATGCACTTACATTTGTTTTAAATATTTCCTTATTTCTCTAAATAAGGCGTCCAACTTTAGGGAATACTTTATTAAATTTAAAATGATTTCTTATGTCTCCCAAAAGTACCCCTTCATAAAGTCACTTTAATAATATTAAATAATGACAAAGTTAAATATTTAATCTAACTTTATAAAGTATCATTATTTAAAATAAAATATTGGACTATATAAAATATTGGGTATTACCATGAAATGCATCCATTGACATAACTAAAAATAGTAATGCTGACAACTGACTCAGCCGATGCTAGAACTAACTTACTAAAAATAGTGTGGAAGGAATCATTTGAAACCACTTGAGAAAGTGGTGTTACACACATCATAACCTCCAAAGCTCAAATAATCACCTGATACTTCCAACTTGCTAGATCCAATTGTCCCCAACAATTCCCTAACCCCTACTCATTAGCCTACAAGAATCTATTGGATAGGCTAACTATCCACCATACTAAATTGATTAGGAAGGGGACATTATAGTTTTCCCTCCCCCATAAATTTCTTGTACTCAAGCAATCTCAACTATAGATGTTGCAAAATTTTCTCATTCTCCCAAGTTGCATCCTCTATTGGCAAGTTCTTCTATTTGATCGAATATTCCTTAATAAATCTCTTTCGAATAGCTCGTGCTCTGGAGTCTATAATGGTCTCTAGAATCAATATCAACTTTTCCTCCTCATCCAATGTTGGCAACTTTGATGAGGGAACTACATTGTGTTTGAGTTCCTTCTTAAGCCTAGATACATGAAATACATTATGAATCCTGTTGCTAGTTAGTAACTCAAGCTCATAGGCAACCTCACTAGCCCTCCTGGACACTTTGAATGGACCATATAACCTAAGCTTAAGTTTCTCTGCTCATTCTTCTTGAGGGTAGATTGTTTGTATGGTTGAAGCCTTAAATATACCATGTCCCCAACCTCAAAACTATGCTCCACATGATGTTAATCAACATATAACTTTTGTTAATTATGTGCCAGCTGCAAGTTCTCTTTCAAATATTTCATAACATCCAGAATCTCCTACAATAAATTTCTTGCCCTAGGCACTCTAATGTCCCCAAAAAGAAAATCCAAGAAGTTGGGTGCCTCATACCCATACAAAGCCATGAACGATGACATCTTGATGGACATGTGATATGTGGTATTATAGTAGTACTCACCAAGGTGCAACCATTTAATCCAAACTCTTTGCTATCCTGACACATAGTTTCTGAGAGACCCTTCCACCCATTTTTTAATTATCTTCATATGTTTATCTTTCTATGGGTGGTAACTCATGCTAGGAGTGAGTTCTATCCCACTCAATCTGAAAAGATCTTTCCAAAAGAGGCTTAGGAACTTGTTGTCCTTATCACTCACTATACTCTTGGACATCCCATGCAATTTGAAAGTCTCCCTAGAGAACAAATCAACTACCCGTGTTGCAGTATATGTCACTGAAATAGTAAATAAATGTGAAAATTTGGTTAACTTGTCAACCACAATATATATGCAATCCCTACTTTGTACCTTAGGTATCCCAATGATGAAATCCATGGAGATAAATTCCCATTTTTTATTAGGAATGGGTAAGGACTAAAGTATACCAATTGGATAAGTGTGCTCATTCTTATTATGTTGGCAAGTGGGACACTCTCTAACATACTTAAGGCTTCATTTTTTAGTCCTTTCCAAGTAAATATTTCTCTAATCTACTTGTAGGTTTTGAAGAACCTCGAGTGACCAGCCAAGGGTACATCATGAAAATCCATCAATATCTTCCCCTTAAGATGTGAAGTAGGCACCAAATAAATCCTCTCCTTATAAATGATCAACTTATTGAGAACTATATACCTGTCATCATGGATAGCCCCTTCTATGATTCTTGTTGCCCAAGAATCCTTAGCATAGTCTACTAAAATTAACTCTCTCCAATCAACATCAAACTCAACCAAAGAATATAAGTGAGGCCTCTTGGAAAGTGCATCAACAACTACATTCTTCTTCCCCATGACTTATAAAATGTCAAAATCATATGCCTGTAGTCTACTAACCCACTTATTTTGACTGTCATTAAGATCCTTCTAGTTCATGAAGTACTTGATGCTATTATGGTCTATTTTGATAATAAATTTACCCCCTATTAGGTATGCGACCAAAGCATGCATGATGGCCAACATCTCCCTATCATAGATAGAATAATTTCTCTCCACACCTCTTAGTTTCCTACTCTCAAATTCTATGGGTACTTTTACATCAAGACAACTCCAATCCTCTCTCCTAAAGAATCACACTCCAAGTGAAAAGGTTTGGAGAAATATGGTGTTGCCAACATAGGAAATGCAAACGTCATTTTTTTGAAGTGCTCAAAACACCTCTATGTTGAATCAGACCACTTAAAAGCTCCCTTATTTGTCAAGTATGTAAGTGGAGTTGTAGTATGTGAAAATCCGTTAACAAACCTCTTGTAGAACCCACACAGACCAAAGAATCCCTTAAGCTGAGTGAGATTCGTAGGGGTAGGCCATTCAACTATAGCCTTGATATTTTTAGGATCAACTCTCACTCCCTCTAGACTGATAATGTGTCCAAGATAGAGAAGCTTTGTCATGCCAAAATTGTATTTGGACTCCTTAGCATATAAGGAATCACTCTCCAATATGCTCAAAACTTCCTCGAGATGCCTCATGTGTTCTTCCCATGTCTTACTAAAAATTAAATATCATCAAAAATTATAAATACAAACTTCATCAATTGTTTCCAAAATACCTTATTCATACAACTTTGGAAAGTGGTTAGTATATTTGTCAAATCAAAGAGCATCATCAAGAACTCAAAGTGTCCAAAATGACATTTGAATGCAATCTTCTCTATATCCTCTCTCCTAATCCATAGCTGGTGGTATCCCGATCTTAAATCTATGTTTAAAAAGTAACAAGATCCATGCAATTCACTAATCAACTCATCAATTCTAGGAATGGGATACCTGTTTTCTATTTCCTTCTTATTCAGTGCCCTATAATCAATGCACATATGCTTTGTCCCATCGTTTCTCTTTACTAAATCCATTGCTGATTGAAAATGACTCTTGTTGGGTCTAATGTTCCCCATATCTAGTAGTTCCTTAATTGCTTTCTCTATCTCATCCTTATGCCTCTTAGGATGTATATATGGCATAGTAATCATTAGTTTGTAACCCTCTTCTAGCTCTATGACATGCTCTATCCCTCTATAGTTGCACTCCATGAGGGATACTCTGAAACACCTTTTTATGCTTGGATATAAAATTTTGGATATTCAAATGGTAAGTATTCTTTTGCTACTCTACAACTGTAGGAATGCTAAGACACTCTGCTAGCCACTCCACCTGATCATGTCTAATCAAATGATCCATCCTCTTAAAGGATAGAACTCTAAGATTCCCATCCGATAACCCTCTGAGCACTCTCTTTTTCCCATTTTATTCAAACTTCATTTCCATTTTTTACAAGTTGAAAGAAAATTCCACTACAGTTATCATCCAATGCATCCTCAAAACCACATTAGTATCCCCTATGTTCACCACATATAGCTCATCCTTCAACTCATAGTCTCCCAACTGTATGCTCAGATTAGAAATCTTATGAGTACAAGAAATTTTGTACCTGGAAGCTCTCATGACCTTGAATCCATCATGCTCTTCTCTTTGTAGCCTTCTCATATTCACAAATCCCTCATCAATGAAGTTATGTGTGGTACTTGTATCAATAAGTGTTATGATTCGTTACCCCTACAATACCCCTCTAACCTTGAATGTTATTTATTTTTGTATACTAGAAAGTTGGGCAATGGTACCATCACTCTTTGGTTCCTCCTCTGATGAGCTCTCCTCCTCACTGTTCTTCGAATTAGATTGTTGATATAATTTTTTCGATGCAGATTATTTAGCAGAAAAATACTCTATTTTCATAGATTTTTCCTTCACATTTCATTTGTGAGATGGGTCCCAACCCATTCTCTACAATGGAAGCACAATTTCTTTCTTTGAAGCTCATTAAGTTGCTCACTATCCAATTTGTTGGACTCATTATGTGGCTGATGCGATTCCCTATGAAATGGTTTATTATCCTTATCCTTCTTATGAGGGAACCCCTTAGACTAAAATTTGTTTCTAAGAGTGGAAGTCTCCATATATCTATCCTTCTTGATGGATTCCTGTAATGAAGATGGATTAAGGGCCTTAATCCAACCCCATAAAGGATCTAAAAGACCATCCATGAAAAGAATACTGAGCCTCCTTTCTAAAATATTTGTGACAAAAATTGAAAGCCTTTGGAAATCAACATATGCCTCTATTGAACCCCATTGTTTGAGATGTGATAACTCCTTAAAATGTAACTCTAGATTCTTCTTATCAAACCTCTCAATCAACCTTTCTATAAAATTGACATAAGAATCAATCTAATTGTGACCCAAGGTGATCATCTTGTGATGTCACCACTCATGAGCACTACCATCCACATGTGTAGCAACATATTTGATGACCTCATCCTCTTGCACTAGGTTGATTTGGAAGTATGTGTCAAGATTCTAAACCCATGCTCTAGTTTTAGTCTTCCAAAGCCATCATACTATGGAATGGATAGCTTACCCACCTTTCTTTGCAACTTTTGGTTTTGTTGTCTACCATCCCTATGTGGTCATGGAAAGTCATCTCAGCTTGAAACTCTAGCCTTGAATCCCTCCAATGCTACAAAATCTGATCCTATAACTTTTTTTTGGGTGGGATCTTCTTCAATTTAAGGGTTAACCCTTGGTGGAAAGTTAGGCATTAAGGGCCTATAATTTTTTGTTATAGTTCTTTCCTACTGATGTGTATCCCCATTGTTCATTGAACCATCCCCATTACCATTATTTCTTTTGTACCTTATTGTGTCCCTTATTGTTACCACCATTGTTTCTTGCATTGTTGAGAATTTTTTCATTCATTAGGGCCACCATTTGAGCTGAAATCTATTGTAACTTATGCTGCCATCTAGCTAGGTCATTTAGTATTTCCCTAACTATGTTAGGTTCTTGCTACTCTCTGTCACCCATTTCAATGCCTACAAAAGGATCTTTCTCTAGTTGAATCTCAAGGCTAGTGTTTGATTTGTTCCTTCTCAAACTATTGTGATGTGTATAGGGTGGCTGCATTACTCATTCAACTGACATAACACTATCTTTTTCCAAAACCCTCCAAGATGGTAGGATGCAACTACTTTGATACCACTGTAATACACTACCCTGTTCTTCCTTTTTTTATGTTTTGTTTTATGTTTGATGTGTTTAATAGAAGAAGATGAAAATGTACAAGGTGTTTTTTGTTTTGTAATAAAAATACTTGCAACATTAAAATAAATATAAACAACTTTCAAAGTATAGTATTCAAGCAAACCCACAACCAATAATACTTCAAATATAATTTTTGAACTAAAAGTATAAAACTTTATCAAAATAGTAACAACCTAGTTCATCAAAATACCCTACAATACCTTTCCTATAATACCCACAAAATTTGGAAATTACAATCTTTAAACTCATAGGAAAACCCCGTTGTTGGAGCCTCCAAAATGGAATGCCACACCTCCAGGATTGGGTATAAATGCATGAAAATGATGTAAAAATTCTCTTCAAACCTAGACACCCTTAAAACAACAATAAAATTCTCCAAACCCTAGTGCACAACAAAGGAATGAGTCTCACACCCCCTAGATAGGTAGGACTAGCAAGGAGAGTGGTACAACCAGCAAAGGAGGAAGAACAATCAACAATAAATTCTCCAAAGTCTTCTAATTTGTCTCTCTTGAATCAACAATGAATATCTTGTGCTCAAAAGATGAGACGCAAGTAAACAATGAATTTTGATTGTGATCCCTATAGGAAATCATCAAGGAATCCTCCAAAATTTATCTTTCAACAATGTGGAGAATGTTGTTTGTAAGGGATTTTATCCTCATAAACCTTGAAGAAGAACCAACTTCTCCAGTAAAGAAGAAAAGAAAAATATCAAACCAAGCATATCCAAGAATGAGCTCCAAAACTTCTTTTAATTTCCTCCCCCAAAACCCACACCCAAGTTGGCATTAAATGCACTTTAATTTATTTTAAATGTTTCCTTATTTCTCCAAATAAGGCATCCAACTTTAGGGAATACTTTATTAAATTTAAAATCACTTCTTATGTCTCCCAAAAGTACCCCTTCATAAAGTCAGTAATAATATTAAATACTGACAAAGTTAAATATTTAATTTTTTATAAATTATTATTTAAAATAAAATGTCAAACTATATCAAATATGTAGGTATCACCATCAAATGCATCCATCGACATAGCTAAAATAGTAATGTTGACAACTGACTTAGTTGGTGTCAAAACTAACTTACTAAAAATAGTAAGTATGGGATGCACCATATGAAACCACTCCAGAAAGTGGTATTACACACATCATAACCTCTAGAGCTCAAATAATCACCTAATATTGCCAACCTATTAGATCCAACTATCCCCAATGATTCCCTAACCCCTACTTATTAGCCTATGAGAATTTGTTGAATAGGATACTTGTCCACCATACTTAATTGATTAGGAAGGGGACATTACACAACTCCACAATACTAGGTATGATAGCAACAAATAATTCCTAAACCCACAAGATAGATGTGACACTCTTGACATTAACTCTAAATTGTATGCCTTGTTTTACTTGTATGATAACCCTTGTAATCATATGAAATTCAAAATAAGGAATGCCAGTTGTTTTGATTGGTAAGGAATAGGTATAGTTGCAACAAGGTAAACATGTATGACTAGAACATGTACAACCAATAATAATATTAACAAAAAATAATTTCTATTCAGTATCAAATATAATATTACTTTGGAAAGCTTCCACAAATTTCAAATTGATTCTAAATTCAATAAGTTAGAAATACCAATAGCTAAATTGTAACTAGAATAATTGCAATCTTTTAGCACAAATATGTTGCAAGTATGAGCATGTTTGGTGGTGTTGTCATTAATGTTGTCATTGATGTCAATACAATTTAGTATGTTACAGATTGTGCATGTATAGTTGAGATGTTGTGAGTACACGGAGCTATCTTTATGATGTTGTAGATGTGTTGAATTGATGATTTTCCAAGTGCTTTTGAGAAAATTAATAAAGAGTGAAGTCAGAGTTATGTATGTGTTCAGAATGTGCTCTAGTATGTGCTCCACATTTCTCCTGTGTTGATCCTATGCTTGTGCAGATATGAAGAGTTGTTGTTGATAATATGATGGTGATATATACTAATCTATAACTTCTGGTTTGATGGAATGTGAAACTTGTGTTCATTGGTGTGTGAATCATTTTGGCAGAGTTGGTTTTCTGTGGATTGGGAGAAATGTTTCTGCTCCACAATCCTCCACTATTCTATTTCAGATCTTACGGATTTGGAATGTGTCTTATAATTGTGTTATTAGGGTTCTGGAAAAGATTTGTGTGGTTTGGTGATCCAAAAGTTGAGTTTCAAAGTTGATGTATGTGTTTGTCAAAAGTGGGTTATGGCAAAGATCTATGTGGTTTGGTGATCTGAAAGTTGAGTTTCAAAGTTGTTGTATGTGTTTGCATAGTTTAGATGGACTGATGGAAGGAGTTCATTGTTAGAAAGTTGTTGCGAATGTATTTGAAGGAACCTGAGATGTGTTCTTGTGCATAATGAAGTGTGTTGCGTCATCCGCGTGTTATCATATTTTTGGAAAGCATGTACATCAATGTTCATTTGTGTTTCATTAGGTTTGGCCGACTTGGTATTTACACTTCATCTAAAGAATAAAATTTAATTAAGGAAGCGTGTGGTTGATCCAAGACATTATTTTTGGTTTTGGTTAAGTGTTTTATTGGTCCACTCTCATTCCTTTCCACTGTGGGAATGTTGAGTTACTAACCTAATTTGAATTTATGAATTTGAAGCTTATGTGGCTGACCTTGGAGAAAGTTTCTAAGGTTAAAGATGTTATAAATACAAGTCGAATTGAGAAGAATTGAATGATGCAAAGTAACAAAGTAAGCCACAAATAAAAGTGTAGAAGTGTGTGAAAGTGAGTTGAGGCAGCAATACTTCATTATGCTAGATTCCTGCAATCTTCTAATCAAGGTTGTGGATGTGTGTAAATTGTTGTGGTGGATGTTTTGTTTTCTTTTGTATCTATAGGCAGTGAGCCTCCCTGTTGGATAGTGAGTCCTTTCTGTAGGCAGTGAGCCTTTGTATCTGGACAGTGAGTCCTCTTCTAGGTAGTGAGCCCTTAGCAATGAGCCTTTGTATTCGGTTTTGATATCTCTTTATATTATGAGTTAATCCTCATCGTGGTTTTTCCCTCATTGGGTTTTCCACATAAAATCTGGTGTTCTCTATGTTGATTTTAATTTTTGTTATCTGCATTTCATGTTCATACTTAATAACAAAATAATGTGGTTGTGAAGTTAATAAGTGTTGAAGTTTTTTTTAATCTTGGTGACAACTGATTCAGCCCCCTCTTAGTTGTCCTACACCTTTTAACAATTGGTATCAGAGCTTTTGGTTCCTTGGTGTAGAGCTTAACCGCTTAAGGAAGATCTGATGGTGCATAAGTTGGTGATCCCTATGTTTGATGGATTCTGATTACAGTGACTGGAAAGTGCAGATGAGAGGATATATTATCTCTTTTGGTTACAAGACCTGGAAGGCTATTGAGACGAATTATATAGCTTCAACGGGTGGTATTACTACTGCACATGAGGTTTCTACTTATGAGGAGAATGAGAAGGTGAGGTATGCTATTTTCAGTGCTCTATCTAAAACTTAGCGAACTAAGGTTCTTTCTTTAGGCACTGTTCATGAAGTTTGGAAGAAGTTGGAAGATCTTTATGAAGGAAATGACAGATTGAAATTGACAAAGAAGCTGACGACAAAGCACAAATATGAGAATCTAAAAATGGAAGAAGGTGAATATTTTGCAAGCTATTTCCAGAGGGTTGAACTTGCAACAAATGATGTTAGGAATCAAGGGGGTAACCTGACTGATGAAGATATAATTGAGAAGATCCTAATAAACCTACCAGAGTGTTACAGTGATAAGATCTCAATTATTGAAGAAATGTATGATCCTAAGAAATACACTAAAGAAGAGCTATTTGGCACCTTGACCACATTCGAGATGAGAAAGTTTGGAAAGAAGGAAGAAAAGACAAAGACAACATTTAAAGAAACAAAGACTGAGGATGATCCAGATAGTGATGGTTCTATTGAGTTGGAAGTGAATTTTACCAAGAAATTGAAGAAAGGTACTAGTAAGTATAAAGGTATGTTTTTAAAATGTTTTAGTTGTGGTAATATTCGTCATTATGCTTCAAGATGTCTGAATAGAGCTATACATAAGAAGAACAAGGATCACAAAGATAAGGATAGAAAGGATAAGAAATATAAGAAGTTGTATTATGTTAAAGAGGCAATAAGAATCTATGATGATGAATCTGATTATGAGGGTGATGATAGTGAATGGTTGTTTTTAGCTTTAGAGAATAAATCTGTGTCTACTAACCGTAGAAAATATGCAAGAAAGAATGCTCCAGAGAACAAAAAGAATGAGATGGAAGGTACTTTTGTCACTTCCTTTCATTCCAAACAAGATGAAGACTACTTGGTGATTGACAATGGATGCTCTAATCACATGAACATAGATAAAAGTAAGTTTACTAAACTTGAAAAGTATGATGGTGGTTTGGTCATGTTTGGTGATGATTCAGGAGCGAATATTGTTGGAAAAGGTTCAATTAGTTTTGATGGAATCTACAACATTGATAATGTATATTATGTAAAGGGTTTGAGGCATAACCTTTTGAGTGTTGGAAAAATGTGTAGCAATGGTTTTAAACTTGTGTTTTAGAATAACTGTGAAATTAGAAAAGGATTCGAAGATATGGTTGCTGCTGAAAGGAGAACTCATGGAAACATCTATCAGGTTAAGGATTTTGATGGTCAGTGCCTTGTATCTCAAGTTAATGAATGTTGGTTGTGGCACCAGAGGATGGGACATGTAAGATTTGATAATCTAGCCAGGATCAGTTCAAGAGAAGTTGTCTGAGGTCTGCCTAGAATCACAAAGCCCGCTAATATTATTTGCAAAAGTTTCCAGTTCGGGAAACAAACAAGTAGTTTTAAGGTTAAAGAGCAATCTACTATTGAAATGCTAGAATTAATTCATACTAACCTTTGTGGTATGACTAGAACAAGAAGCCTAAACGGTGACAGGTATTTCATGCTCCTTATTGATGATTATTCTTGAATGACATGGGTTGCTTTTCTTAGAGAGAAGACTCAGGCTCTAGATATGGTGTGTAAGTTGAAGAAGGCATCGTACGGACTGAAGCAACCTCCCAGAGCTTGGTATGCAAGATTGGATAGATACCTAACAAATCAAGGTTTCAGCAAAGGCTCTGCTGATAGAAATCTGTACTTCAAAGTGTAAGGTAACAAAATGTTGAGAGTATTAGTATATGTTGATGATATCATCTTCGATGGAAATGAAGGAATGTGTAAAATATTTGTAGAAGAAATACAAAAAGAATTTTAAATGTCCATGATTGGTGAGTTGAATTTCTTTCTTGGTCTTCAAGTAAATCAAACTGTTAAAGGGATATTCATTTCACAATCTAAGTATGTAAAATAACTATTAAAGAAGTTTGGAACAAATGACTCCAAACTGGTTAGTACTCCTATGGTAACTAGATGTAAGCTGAATAAAGATGATGAATCTAATAAAATTGATCAGAGTAAATACAGATCTATAATTGGTGGGCTTCTGTATCTTACTGCTACCAGACCAAATATTATTCATGCAATCTGTTTAGTTGTCATATTTCAAGCAGATCCTAAAGAGGCACATGTGATAGTTGTAAAGAGGATATTTAGATATCTTAAAGGTACACCGGATTATGGCTTATGGTATCCAAAGGGTGCTGATTTCACCTTGAATACTTATACTAATGTAGATTGGGTTGGTTGTGTGGATGACCAGAAGAGTACCAGTGGAGGTGCTTTCTTTCTTGGTAGAAGATTGGTTTATTGGTTGAGTAAGAAACATGGCTCGATTTCTTTATCCACTGCAGAGGCAGAATATATTGCTGCAACATCTTGCTTCACACAAGATTTATGGATGAAGCAAACTTTGAAAGACATTGGAGTGATATGTGATGAACCTATTCCTATTTTATGTGACAACACAAGTTCTATAAAAATTTCAAAGAATTCGGTGATGCATTCAAGAAAAAAACATATATCTATCAGATATCATTTCCTGAGAGAGAAGATGTTGGAGAATGAAGTCAGGCTGGAGTATGTAACAAAAAAAAAAAATTGCAGATATATTTACTAAGGCTCTTTTGAAGGATACTGTTCACGATGATTTTACTCGCAACAACAGGGCGAATAAATTATTCACAGGTAAACCACAAAGATCCTATCCTTCTTGAAAGATATGGAACAAAGGTAACCTAAGAGGGGATTCTACTTTAACAGGGAAAAGATTGGCTTCAGTTCAATCCTAAGTCTTCGATAATTAGGTCTTGATTGTACTAGGTTCGCTCTCAGGTATAATGTGATATTGCTGTTAATCTCAAAGGGAATATGGTTACCTTTGGTTTCATTAAGGATCATAAGCGTTTTACACAAGATTTCCAATTCATTCATAGAAATAACATCATGAAATCAAAAAAATTGAAATACTATTTCATGAACATCAACAATTCTTTGCTATCACTTAAGTAAATTTAGCATTAAGCATTCACCAATTTTATAGGAAATGAAAGATTTTCAACACAATTTCCATCCATCCATTTATTTTTTGGAACATTTTCAAGGAATTTATATATCTATTCTAAAATAAAGCATAAAAATACTGAAAACTAAAATTTTCTCCCGATTATTCTCCATGCATGCCCTAAAGAATTAACTAAAATAGAGCAAATCACTTTATATTTCACCAGATTGCTTCACAACTACATATAAAACGGTGTGAGATTTTAAAGAGAGGGGTTTTAGTTTGGACACCGAGTAGGTTATGTATGCACCCTTAAACGACGTACCATATAGTCTTGTTCAGCTGAACTAACAAAACCAACTACAAAAGATTCATGAGATAGGTAGCTATCCAATTGGCTTTGATATTAATTGATGTCTACGTGCATACATTTTTTTACATTGGAATGATCCAAAAAATAGGAAAAAAGAACAAAACTCAAAGAATTTTTAGCTCTTTCGACATCCACCAATTTTGAACTTAAAATGAAAGTAAACTAGTGAACAATTTTTTATAGGAACAAGGCCCCAAGAGTTCAAACTTAAAGTCTATCTAAAGAATCAAAAATAACAAATTAAAATGTAGCACATGGTGCATGTCAATTGTCATCAGAATATTCTAGATGAAGTCAAAGATTTGACTTTGTCAGCAGCAACACTTTTTACTTTGTACTCCAACTCACAACACTTCACATAAATCAAGGTTATCAACACTCTTCAAAATACTGAACATGGAATATCTACCGAGACCAGGAACAACCTACAAAACTCAAAACTTAAACAAATATCTTTATAACTCCTCCAGTATTTGGTATTTGGTATCCGGTTCTGTATTTCATCATTCAGGGCTTGGGCTCTAGGATCTTTTCTTCGCCTTTCTTTAACTGATATTCTCAGAAAGCATTTAACACTTGATGCATATGTCCTTTGAAATACCTTGCACTGCCTTCCACATAAGCTTGAGTCTAGTGTATTCTTCAAATACATGGAGTACAATATTATTCCTCTGCACTTTATTTGTTTCATATCTAGCTATAGTGTTTTTGCACTATATAATCTCGTTAATGACCTCCCGAGTGAGTAGCTAAACATGGTCTTTGTCTATTCTCTCAATCCATTCTTTGAAGGCTTTAGCTTCTTTACCATCCTATCCTAGCGTTTGGGGATCACAACCTTGACATGCTAACATTTCAATAAAGTCTTGATCCTGATCAAGAACTTTTCTAGATTCCATGGTGAATTTTTCAAATCCTTTAGTGCACTGTATCAACATGTCACCTTCCCATTTCAACTAGATTTTCCACTTTTCAAGAAACAAAATTTCTTGCTCTGAAATTATATTTCCTTGTATCAATTCTTGAACATCTGTTTGCATGCGAATTTCAATAATTCACATTTCATCATTAACTTGTTCTTGGTGAAGTCTACATTCATTTTCAAATCTTATGGATTTTTCTGACCTGTGGTATGCTTCCTTATACTTCCCTATTACATCTAAAATAAATTCTTCTCCCTGTCTCACACAGTATTCAATCCATTCTTCAAATACATTCATTTTATGGTGGATTGCTGAAATTGCATCTACATGTTCTTGTGACATTAATACTGGATGTTGGGGCAATTTAGCCTGTGCTTGACCAAATATGGTTAGGGATTTTATAAAATGTTCTAAGGTAGCAACCCATTCTTTCAATTCTCTTTTCTTCTTTTTATACCTCTATACTCTGGCAATAGTGGCATCCAGTTTCACCTTTATCTCCTCCAACTCTTGCCTCCAAGACAAGTGTCCAAGATTAATACTTGTTATCTTATACTCCTTAGGTGTTGTTTCATGTATGTTTTTGTCAGCTATGGGAGTAGCTATATGGATACTTTTGTCACCATCTGTATTTCTCTGTATGACATGTTTTTCTCTAGCTCTATGCCTAGGTTTAGGAGTATCTACTTCATGTATGAAGCTATTAAGATCCAGAGGCAATACTTCTACTTCCATTGGGGAAGCTAATTCACTAATCAACCAATCAGGTGCATCTTCATTATGCTCTACCTCTACAACATTACTTTGTTCTTGGTTTCCACTTGATTCAAGAACCTCCTTTCTTACTTCTTCATTCTTATCTGTCATGTCCTCTGAAATAGGAATTTCCTCAACAATTTCTAGCATAGATTTAGGATTACTAGGATTTGGCACTGTCTCCTCTGTTTGGAGACTTACATTTCCTGTCTATCCAGATGTTCAACTTCAATTTCTTGGACGTTACTTTCTTTGTTCTCTACTACACCAAGGTTTTCTTCATTTCAAACTTCATCACCTAAAATTTGTGTAGCTTCACCCTTCTCAATTTCAACTTCACCATGGCATTTTTCTATTTCTGTAAAGACCTACGACTGTTCATTAACATTTGGAACATTCCCAAGTGAAGGTTAGGAATCAAAAGTGTCTTCAATATTCATTTCATCAATAGGATCCTTCCCTACAGTCTCCCCTATTTCCATCTCAAGGATATCAAGATTCTTCGCTTATGAAGAGAGTGTTCCTTGTATAAACTCTTCTTCTTCAAAATTTATAGTAATGGACCCTATATCCAGAATCTCTTCTATCACTGGTTGTACCATGGGTTTATCTTTATATTTATTTTCTTTTACTTTCTCCCACATGGCACCCCATTTATCCATCTATTCTTTAATTCTGGCTTCATCTGCCTCAGAAATCTCATCCAAAACCATATGAGTTCCTCCCAATGCATGTTTCATAATGGCCATGTTAACAAAAGAAGGAGAAGTAAATAGTGTTGCAGCCCTTTGAGATGCATACCTGGTCTATGTGCCAACATTTTCTGTTACTCCTACTTCTTCTTCAATAACCGGTTTAACCTTTGGTTTTGCTGTAGAGGAAGATGCACCTTTGGGTCTTACTTTTGACTTATCCTTGCTAGATTCAACATCTTTCTGCTTATTAGATGGTTTTATTGGAACTTCTTGTTTTGAAGCTTCAGGGGTTCTTTCTTCAATTCTTATACCAGGAGCCGCCTTACTATTTTTCCTTCTCTTCTTAGTAGGCTCTCCACTCTCAAATGTGGTTTCATCTCTTTGTTTTCTTCTTTTATCCTTTGAGAATGTGGGTTCAATTCCTCTTTCTCTTAAAGCTTTATAAAAATAATTTATCCAGTGTTGAGTGTATAACAAAACAGGTCTGGAGAACTCGCCAATTTATGTCATTTCTTCTCCTTCATAATCTGGCTCTAGGATGGGTTCATCATACACTCTATCTTTGTTATAGGTATTTTTCAACACTTTTCCATCATTCTCTTCCAATTGATTTGGGATATCATGGAGCATGAGAATCCATGCATATTTTAAAGACAATCTTTGATATTTTCTTACTCTTACTATTTTCTCATCTTCACAATTAAACCAATAATCTTCTAGGTGTTGGATATGAGCACGATAACCAACTATATTGTTGGAAATATTCCCCTCAGGGTGATAGTATATTATTTGAAGTGTAAAATATTCAAAATTATATGTTCTCAATTCTTCTTCACACAAGTTAGACACTTTGATTGTATTGCAATTATAATTTCCTATCACAATAGGGAACTTGAAAGAGGCCTTCTTGCAAGCATGACTATAAAGAGCCTAAGACGGTTTCAACTGTCTCACTAATTCTAATAAAATAATTTTTTCTTTGGGATACATGTGTAGCATGAAAGGATGTTCATCAAACCCTTCCATCCTAATGTAGGAGTAAGTGGGGAACTGAATATACCAGCCTCCCATTGGTCTGATAACACTTTGTGCCTCCAAGGACAATCTTTTGGTTTTATCACCTTCCATCATTCTGACCAGTTTCATGGAGAAAAAATCATTAACTTTCCTGTAACTCTTTGGAACCGTGGATGGTGATTTGGGGTAAATTACTATATAGTAAACTGTTTCCAACTTCCCTGCCCAAAGTACCAATCTTCTTCAACCCTTGTTTGCTTTCCCTCATGGCGTAGGAATAAATCACATATGAAGACATTTAGAAACATCCAGTCTTGGGAAATTTTGTTATCTTTTCATGTAATATGTCCCTAATAAACTTTCCCCAATGCATTTGCACAGGATTTTCCATCATTATGGATATTATTACAAACATCTAGGGTTCAAATTTGCTAGCATCTCGTAGACCATCCATCCTGCTTAGCAGAGTTATAACATCTTGAATCTCTTGGTTGAACATAGATCTTTGAATCACTTTGGTCTGTAATGTAATTGGCTCTTGGCACCATTGGGTACTCATAATTTCTCTGTTATGGGCTTCAACACTTTGATATGTTTTGGCCTTTGCCTTCATGTCAATATTATACATCTAGGTGAAGCAAGGAAGCCAAAATGTGTATATAATTCCTTTTTGTGAGAGGTTTGCATAAATTTTCCCCTCTTTTTTAACAACTCTTATATCTGGGTTATAATAATTCATGCATTGCATAACCAATTCAGGGGCCTCCATTGTTGGCAGAAACCCTCATACTGAAAATACTGCATTTGCTATAACATTTCCAGTACATTGAGAAGTATTTTATTGTAGTATACGAGCGTAAATTTCGACATTAGAAGTCCATCCCATATGAGTGTTTGTAACTACCACATTGATTGGTATGGCTTGCAAATTGCAATATTTAAATTCATCTTCTGCCTTTGCGTCAGAAGTACTCATTTTCGCTGGTGTGCTCTGCATTTTTCAAATGTGTGTCTTGTGTGTGAGTTAGGGTTAAATTTAACCAAATTTATTATAATCTATACAACTTTCAATTCACCCTTTGGCTAAATTCAAATCAAAGAATGAAAAAAATATTTCAATTTCTAAAGGGAATTACCATCTTTTTGAGATTTTCATGTATGAAAATAATTAACAGAAAATCAGTTATTCAAAACATACCTAGTTCTTGTTGATAGGGATAATATTCATAGAATGTAACTCCAAAACCCTCGGTAGCTGTGTTCTCAGTTTCTTGAAATTTACCTCTCCTTGCATGCCAATATTATCTCATTTTTTCAATGTCCTTTGCAATTTTGTGACTTGATGTGAAGTAAAGTGTTACAAAAGTAACTAAATGCTTAAGGTGGTGCCAAGTACATGGGAGTAGTTCACCACCTTCATTAATTACCTGTTATAATGCATTAATTCCTCGAATAAAGGTGCAATCATTACAATTTAGGGTTCAAATTATGAATGCCTAGATTTATGTGCATGCTCACCACTAGAGGAGAAAGACGACGCGATGATCATACATGGCACTTAGGTGTCATGTTGATTCTCTGTAAGACATAAGACATTAAAGATACGTGATCAATTCATGATCACTGGGATTAGAACCTCTGGTATCAACTTTTGGGAGAAATACCAGGATTCGAGATACTTTCATTTGAGCCTCAGAGAAAACTGAAACAAAAGAAAAGACTAGGAACTGGGTTCAAGAGAGATTACAACGTTTCAAAACAGAACCTCCAGTTTCTGGGTTCTAATTAGAAAGAAACTACCGAACTCTAATACAAGGAAAGACATAAGGCATGACTAGGATTAATGCTTCGGGTGGATGACTCACCGAGCAAAGCTAGGACCAATTGAAAAGATAATTCACTTTGATGCAATCGCACAACTCTAGGATTCTTGTTCCCGGTAATATATTAAACTTCGTGATAAGACCAAAACACCAAATCCAAAAAAAAAAAGACTAAAACAAGGATCAAGCAAAGTTGAAAATGAGACCAACAACTGACCAAAGTGCAAAATGACACCAAAGCAAATAAAAGCAAAAAGGGAATAAGGAATAAAAAAGGGGTTAAACATCTATAGCCCCGATAGAGTTATTTGGATAGCCTAAAGAGTTGATTTTTTTTTTGTAGATATTGCAATAATAGCTCATTTTTCTCTTTTGATATTTCAATGATAGCTCATTTTTCAATTTGTAGGCAATGAAACCCGCTATTAGGTTGGGAATTACAGTGGTAGCAAAGGTAGTCTTTTGATTTTTTAGTCAATGCAAATAACTACTATCCAAAATTTCAATAGAATGACTTAAATGTGTGCGTTTGTAGCTCAACATCAACTGAATGATTCTTGCTAACCAAGGTATAAAGAATATAACAATTCTCAAACAATTTATAAATAGAGGACTATTTCCGATCAGGACACAAATCAAATTTCTAGAATTGATGTTCTATTAACCTATTCACTTTCAAAAGTTGTAGGTCATTGAAAAATCCAATGATGCTACACCCCCAAAAAAAAAACAAAACAAAAAAAACAAACGAGTATTTACAAAACAATAGCAAAACTAGATCTATAAAAAAAAAACTATTTACAAAAACTATTTACTTATGACTAGAAATAATGTTTTAGGAACTGCTCATTGACAAGCAATGGGCTATCTTCACCAGTCAAAGACTTCAATCTATAAGTACTATCACTTAGATTTTAGAAACTTGATATGGGCCTGTCCACAACTTATCAAACTTACCATGTTCACCTTTTTGTTCATGGGCTTTATTCCAATACAGGACCAAGTCGGCTATTCTAAAAGTATTCAATCGAGCCATTTTATCAAACCATATTTTTACCACAGACTGGTGCCTGGAAAAATGATCTATAGCTCATGTATGCTTTTCATCTGAATGAATTAATTGTAATAATCGAGCTTCTGTTTGATCATCCAATCTGATATATTCTTGTGCAAGCTGCCAAGTAGGGATTTTCAAATTTATTGGTAGTATAGGATCTACCCTATAAACTAAATGATAAGGATAATTCCCTAACATGACTTTCATCCTAGTGCGATCTACCCGAAGGGAAAATTTTAGCAAAGAATTCCATTCCCTAGGACTCTATTCGATCAATTTTTTATTTATATCCAACACATTTTTATTTGATGATTTTGCTAATCCATTTCCCTACGGATAGTAGTTAGATGAGAATTTTAATGTTATACCATATTGAAATGCCCAATTTGAGAATTTAATGAAGAAAAGGCAGGGCCATTATCACATACTGGCGCATATGGTATTCCAAACCTGGTGATGAGATTCTCTTCCAAGAATTTGATTACTACTTCCATAGTGTATTGTTTGTTGGGACATGCCTCTGTCCATCTGGTGCAATAATCTGTAGCAATTAGTATAAATCTATGGCCTGCGGATGATGGAGGATTGATAGTTCCAATAAAATCTAGTCCCCATTGTGAGAAGGGATGCATTTCCATCATTGGTTGTAGTGGTTGAGCATTGAATCTTCCTTTGTCTGATGCAGTTTGACATACATAGCAATGTTTTACATGTTCATATGTATTTTTGAAAATTTCTGGCCAGTAATAACCGACCCTCAAAATGAGGTGTGTAGTAGCTAAAGGTGCTCCATGAGTCGTTCCAAATTTATTATGTAGTTCCTGCAACATTTTGTTCACTTCTGTTCTATTCAAGCATCTTAAATAGATTCCTTCATGATTTATTTTGAATAGAGCTTCTCCTTTGATCATATAACTTTGTGATTTTATCTTAAGGGCTCTTCTTTGATTCCTTTGCATGTGATCTGGGCAAGTATAGCAGACTTAATAATTCCATATATATGAATACCAGTCTTCTTGGTCTTTTACATCGAAAGTATATTATTGACTTGAAATTTGTGGATCTATTTCTACAATAGACCTAACTAAAGCTTGTCCCCCAACCAATTTCATGGGTATGATTTCTAGATCAAATTACTGTAGGATAGTAACCCATTTGGCTCTTTTTTCTTTGAGCTCACTCTATGTTAACAACATCTTGACTGCAGAATCTGGAACAATAGCTTTGACTATACTTCTGAGGATGTAATGTCTAAATTTGTGTAGTGCTTTGACCAAAGCAAATGCTTGTTTTTCAACATCTGTATATCTTAGCTTCGCTTCTTTGAAGGGAGCACTCATAAAAGCAATTGGTTTCTCTTCTTTATTCTCACCTTTCTGTGTTAGTACTACTGCACAAGTATGACTAGAAGCAAAAGAGTAGATATAAAAAGGTTTAACATAATCCAGACTTACCAATACCAGAGCTTCTGTGATTGCAGTCTTTATATTTTTTGAAGGCAATCTTAGCTTCATTCGTCCACTCTATCTTGGCATCTTTCTTTAACATATCATTGAGTGGTTTCACTATTTTGGCGAATCCAGTAATAACATTTTGAACAAAATTAATCTTACCGAAATATGACTTCAATTCTTTCTTACTTCCCGAAGGCTGTAGTTTGATCAATACACTCACTTTGTCTAGGTGTATCGAAATACCTTGTTTAGAAATAATATGTCCCAGTAACTTACCTTTAGTTACCCCAAAAATACACTTTTTAGGATTTAGCAAAGCTCTGTAAGTTTCACACTTCTGTAATATCGCTCTGAGATATCAAACATGATCTCTTCTATCTTTTGAAAATAATATGAGGTCATCCATGTAAATAATACTGCATTTTCCTATCAACTTGTGGAAAGCATAATCCATGGCTCTTTGAAATGCAGCTCTGACGTTTATCAATCCGAAGGGCATCCTCCTGTAAGCAAAAGTTCCCCACTTCGTGGTGAAGTTATTTTCATTTGATCTTCCCTTGCTACCATTGCTTGATTATATCTAGAGAATCCATCCAAAAAGGACATCATCAATGAACCATTGACTATTTGTAGCACTTTCTAGTGAGGGTAGTGGATAATTATCTTTTTTAGACGCCTTGTTGAGATTCTAGAAATCTACACACAACCATGTGTCTTTGTTCTTCTTTCTCATGGGAACCAAATTTTCCACCCAAGTGGAGTGTCTAATAGGAAATATTGTCTTAGCTAATAAAAGTTTTTGAACTTCCTTTTGGATTAACGATTCTAAGAGTGCATTTATTGGCCATTGTTTTTGTCGGAAAGGCTTTGCATCAGGCTTTAATGGTATCGTATGAGTAATGATGGAAGTATCATAAGTTTTCAAATACTTGTATTTACAAGCTATAACCTTCCAATAGTCTTTAAGCCCCTGAGCAATATTTCTCTTCTCTTCCTTAGTACACACCTTTCCTATTAGCACATTCTTAAGATCTTCTTTAGTATGCAAATTGTACGATTCAGATTTCCCTCTATCACTTCAAGGAAAATATATCTATCTGATTGTCTGATCCATGTCAAATAATTGTTCTAACTCAATTATTCCTTTCAGAATATTATTATCTATGACTTGAGCTAATTCTTCATCTTAAATTTTTCCATCAGGGTGATCTATCTCTTCAATTATTTGTGCTTCAAAAATATCAGAATTAGTGATGAATTCCAATATATTTTGGTCATCTTCAAACACTTGCAAATTAGTAACATTATCAGGAATCAAGGGTAGCTGCACTAGCTCGACTATGAATCTCTTCAAATCAAATGGATCTAGAGGTTCTAGAGTACTAGCAGCAATAGCCAAAGATTCGGCTCTTTGATTAAATCTTCTTTGGATATGAGTAATGTTGAATGCTTCAAAATTTTCTATTAAATCCCATACTCTGTGCCGGTAATTAGACAATCGCTTGTAATGACAAATGTATTGTTTTTGAACTTGTCTGACCACTAATTCTGAATCATTGAACACCTTGAGGATTTTAACTTTCTTCTTGATTGCGAGGATCGAGCCATGTATCTGTTGGAAAAATGAAGAAGATCTCATTTTGTTATATTGTGTTGTCATTGATGTCACCATGATATATGAGTTGCAATTGCAAGATCAATTTTGAAATTGTTCTAGTATTCTGGTCCAGTATCTGAACCAGTATTTTGCTTACATCCTCTGGTAGTTTGGTCCACATTTGTTTGCTAGTGATTACTTTTGCTAGTGGTTTTGGGAAATGGTTTGTTGATGTCGAGAGCACATACATTAATGATCTCACGTATCCAGATGCTTGTATGGTTATGTCGGTATTTGAAATTGTGTTATTAGGTCTATTCTTGGCCGACCTAATGGATGTATTGTGTAATGGTGAATTAATTCTTGTTATGCAGATATATGTGCGACCTATCTTAGGTCCATGCCAACTTGATGTAGTATGTTGGATGTTTGAATTTATTTTTGAGAAGTTTTTGTGAAAGCTTGAAGTTGATAGTTGGTATTTTTGGTGAATGAGAAGTGCATCTAATTAGGCCGACCTAATTGATGCTTGTGGAGAGATCATATATATATATATAATTGGACAATTTTTGAAGATTGAAGATGTAATGGTTATGTTGTGAATGCGAAAGTGAAGAAGACCGAATATGATGAAGTGTTTCAAGTCAGCTTACTGAGCTTCATTGGAACTGAATCTTCACTCACTAGGTGTATTCTATTAGTTCATCTTTCTTGCTATAAGCCATTTTTTCATTGTAATTCTATAGGCAGTGAGCCTTTGTATTTGGGAAGTGAGTCCTAGTAGTGAGCCACCCTTTTGTAATATATTATAACCGGTTATACTATATTGTGAGCTAACACTCACCGTGGTTTTTCCCATTTTGGGTTTTCCACATAAAAATTCTAGTGTTCATGTGTTCTGTGATTTCATGTTCTATTAATGCTTTCACTTATCTTTGCTATTGTATGCATTGGAATAATTGGATGCTATCAGATCAGAAAATTTAAGAAGATACTGATTCACCCCCCCTCTCAGTATCTTGAACATTTAACAATTTGTATCAGAGCTTGGTTCCTCCAAAAAATCCTAACAACTTGAGGGAGATCCTGAAGATGGAAGAAATGAATGATAAAGGAGAGCTCTGAACTACTCTTGAGGATCTTGACAAAGTTGAAAGAGAAAACAAAGATCTAAAAGAGAATCTTGAAGATGTGAATGAATGTGTCCAGAAATTAAAGGAGCAATTAAAAAAGTTCAAGGATAGGCATAAGGAAGTAACTGATTAGTTGAAGAAGGCTAACGAAGATATTGTCGGTTTGAAAGTGCAAGTAGAGGAAAATAAAAGAATTGAAGAGTGTCTGAACAAGTTGGTACAAAGCAAGTCTGAAGATTGCACCAAGCTTGAACAAGAAGTTGTGAACCTGAAAGTGGATCTGGAGAAGGTGAAACTCTGTGAGAACAATTTCAATTCTAGCTCAGATAGGCTTGATGAATTGATTGTAGGACATAAACTGAGTAAAGAAAAAGGTGGTTTGGGAAATGATATCGGTGAAAGTTCCAAGACTGTGAAAAATCAGAAGACTCTGAATGAAGGAAAGCAGAAAAGAAATTCAAGGAACTCTGCTAGGAGACCTCTGACGAGACAGCCTAATGCACAAAGGTATCCCTCTTTTAATGGCACTTGTTTTTCATGCAATAGATTTGGTAACAAGGCAACAAAATGTAGGAGTAGGATGAATAAGTTCCCTAGTCTTTTTGTTGTTCAATGTTTTGCATGGAAAAGAATTAGACATAGGGAAAGTGAATGTAAAACCCTGATGATGAATCAGTTTAATGGAAGAAGAATGAATCAATCTTTTAATGGATATTGTTATGCTTGTAACAAGTATGGATATAAAACTAATAAATGTAGAACAAGAGTCAGTGGAATTCAATCTAATCAAAATAATATTGTCTGATATAATTGCAACAAACTAGGACATGTTTCAAGAGTTTGCAAAAGCAAGAAGAGTAAGGAGACCAATCCGGTAGAAAAGAATGAACCTGTGGAGAAGGTTGAAAAAGATGAGATTAAGCAAGAGATGAATAAGATTTGGATAAAGAAAGAAGAACCAGAAATTTCCAATGTGTTTGTGCCCTCATTTGGTATAGATGATTCCTCTGGGAATCAGACCTAGCATGGTCTTAGGGGGAGCATTATCAAAAAATTATAAGAACCCCTAGATAAATGGTGTGTCAGAGTCTAGGACAAAGATGAAATGTGAATAATGAATAATCAGAGGTTTTGGAAAAGGAACCAGAAGGAAATATGAAAGAATGGTCTTTTGCGAAGCAAATTAGGGTTTTTTCTAAGTAAAAGAGAAGAGTTTTTAGCATCTTTTTGAAACCTGCCGCATTTAATGTGAATTAGGGTAGATCATTTTTTAATAAGGAAATTTTTTAAGGCATTTTGATCATTCATGTGTTTGAATAAATTGAAGAGCTTTTGGAGCATTCTTGGGAGATTTGGAGTTCGAGTTGTGCAAACCCTACTTGAGGTTCATCGTGAAGAAAAAGGTATTTTTAATTTTCTGTGTAGTTGTGCTTTGTGTTGTTTGAATTCAAAATTGGAAGAATGGCAACCCTTGTAGTGGTTAAAGTGTCAGAGAGGTCGAGACCCTATTATAGAAAATATTCCTTGAAAGTTTTTGAAGATGACCCCATGGGCACATTCTCGTCAATCCCTCATGGAGTTATGTCGACCGAGGATACAAGGACATACATTCGAGTAAATTTTTAGGAATACACTCACACAAAATTGATTGACATTTGGAAGAATGAGCTTACTGGTGATGATTTCTTGAGAAAACCTAAGTATTCGAACCTGGCTGTGAAGAAGTTAGTTATATGGAACAATTTTCCCAACTTCAGCTATGATTACAAATTTGTGAAATCGGTCCTGAGTAGAATCCATGATAAATTCTTGTGGATTGACTGACCGCATCTGATAACTAAGGAAGCGATTAGGGTTGTTACTGGGCTCTGAGATAAAGGTACAATACCTGTTTTGAAAACTATGAAGAATAGGTCGTAATGGAACTCATAGGAGCCACATATGACAAGAGAGCCCTAATGACAAAATCCATCACTAATCTGGCTGTGAAGTATGCAACTATCATGATCAGTCACAAAATATACTTCACAAACAAAGAGAACTTTGTTTCAGCTACAACAATCTATACTAGCTTTGATATGGTTGTAAATGGTGTTGATTATGATCTTTGTGAGCTTCTCCAGTTACAGTTACTTGAGAACTTGAAGTCGACAAAGGAAAGGAAGTATGCTCTCAAATTTGGTTCATTGATTGTATGTATGTTGTTTTATTTCATGAAGAGGCTTTTGGGAAGGAATAATGAAGTATTTTGGGACTCATCCAGACTAGTGACACATCAAATTTTCAATTATATGCATAGTCTAGGTAATCTGGATGCTCAAGTTGATGCTCTAACAACATTCTTTGTTGTATTCAAGAGAAACATGAATGGAAGGGAAAGGATTCCAAAGAGAATTGTTGAGAAGTATAAATATGATATCGTATTCCATGTTTCCTTTGATGAATGCATGATTGAGGCTGTAGAACCTTGAACCATATGGATTCAACCTTTGGGATATGAGGTAATAGAAGAAGAAGCTGAAGGTTATGTGCAAATGTTGCTGAAGAACCCAAAGGATCCTAATGAACCCAGAATTGGTACATATGCTGAAAAGTCTATGGAGATTCATCTAGAGCAGTAGAAGCCTAAAATTAGAAAGAAAGTGGAGAAAACACTTAAAGAAGTTGGATTCACTGATGAGGAGATTTCCCTTGGAAGGGCTAGGGGAGAATAGTTGGAGGCATAATCATCTGGCCCGAGGAGATCCAAAAGGACTACCTCTGCAAAACCCTCTGCAGCCCCTGCAACAAAGATTGAACCCAATACCATTGATAAAGGCAAAGGTCATGTTTCCTCTAGACCAACTACTAGATCTGGGAAGAGGAAAGAAACTCCTCTGGTAGTCCCTATAAAGAGAGGAAGGAAAGAGAAAGTGACAAGGGAGAAAAACCTCAGTGTTACAGAAGATCAAGATGAAGATGAAGAAGATCTCGATGCAAATTTGGTAAGGAGAAGAAGAGGAGGTTTATCCTCTAGTGAAGGTGCTTCTATAGAAGCTATTGGTTCCAAGAGAGTACATGTGTCATCTTCTGATGATGAGGAAGTGCAAGAATTTGGTGTTCATGTGCACACCAAACCAGAATCAAAGAAGTCTAAGGTGTTCGATGAAGCCTCTGTGGACTAGAGAGAAGAACACGACAATCCGATAAGTTCTAGTTCCCACTTTAAATTAGAGGCAACTCTCAATTCCCAGCTACATTTTGAGAGCATGCTTCACCCTACAATGAAATACTATGATAATGCTGGAGAAGAAGATAAGAAAAATTTGCTTTTAGCTGTTATTCAATATGTTATCATCTTAGATGTTAAGTGGGATGATGTAAAGAAAGATGTACCTAAAAGTATGTGGGCAGCTCTGATGAAAAGGAGATCAAAGGCTATTGAATTTGAAGAGAAAATTAAGAATGATACATATAATAAGATTAGGTCTTCCTTGACCCCAGATGATCTAGAATCTTTGAAGAAGATCTATGAAGAAATGTTTCAGATGAAGAAAAGAGTAAACATTTTAATGACAAGGAATAAAAAGTTGAAAAAGAAGATAAAGAAAGAAACAACCAAAGTGATCCGGGATACAACAAAAAAATATGGCATGCTTAAAGCTGATGAAGATGTTGCTGCTAAAAATGTTGAGGAGAATATTCCTCTTGATATAGGTAATGAAGATATTTTTGAAAATATTAATGTTGAAATTGATGTCGGTGGTGAAAATAATCCTCTAGAAGGTGAAAAGCAGAATGAAGGTGAAGCTAAGATTGAAAATCATAATGATGCTCCTCCGGAGCACACTGAAGGAGAAAAAGGAAATAATGAACAAGGTAATGCAAAAGAAGGAAAAGGTAGTGAAGAAGAAGAAAAAGATAATCTAGAGGAAGAGAAAAATAAAGATGGAGAAGATGGAAATGGAAGAGGATAATGAGGATAAAGACAAAGATGAAAACAAAAAGGAAGAAAAGAAAGAAGAAGATGAAGAGAAAATGGAAGAAGAACAAAAATTATAGAATGAAGGAGATTCTGTTGGGATTAGGAAATGGCTTGAATTAGAGAAAAATGAAGAATCTGCTGGGAAAAATGAAGAAAGTGAAAAGCAGATTGTAAAATCTCTTAAGAATCCCAGAGAATCATCCTTTGGTAATGACGTTTTGAAAGAAATTCTATCCAAGAAAATTGGATTTCAGCCAATAATTCTCCAAGAGCTTCTACAACTTCCTATGATTGAAGGGTTTGTAGATTTGGAGAAGATGCCTCTGGTGCATAAAGTGGTGTTAGGAGATGCTATGCAAGCATTCAAAATGAAGGAAATTCTTGAAGCACATCAAAGAGGAACAAAAATTATAGAAGATGCTCTTAAGGAATTGTAGGAAGTCCTACTTGTTGGAAACAAGTGACAATGAGAGGGGGGGGTGAATCAATGTTATGTAAAAATTAATTCTTTTACTCTGATCCTTAATACACTTAAAACATTTGATTAAAATCAATATGTAGAAACTAAAAGCAAGAAACCACACAATCATAGTGCAAGGATTTTTATGTGGAAACCCTGTTAGGGGAAAAACCACAGTGGATGGCCAATCCACAATAAGTTCTAAGTATACTCAATAGAAATATTACAAAATGGGAATGCACTTGCATTCAGGCTCACTGCCTAGAGCTCACTGCTCAAAATGGACTTTCTATCCTTACAAAGTTTTGGAATAGATCCAAAAGAGAATGAATTAAAAATATAGCATCTACCAATGATTGATTGCAGTTCCAGTTATGCTTTGATGACAAACTTCTATCCTTCTGACTGATATTGAACTTCTACTCTGCTTTGCTCAAGTTCGCACACAAAACCCTTATGCGCAAGTGAAATTGTGCATGATATCACTCAAATACTCCTTGGATGTTCGCAAAATACACCAATAATTTTTGATTTTCCATAAAAATGATGTGATCGATCATCTAAATATATTCGCGACTGGGGATATAATTGCTACAAGTCGGCTCAATAAAACTTAGGATATTTAAAACTTGTCGGCCCAAAATATGAATAAATTTGATGCGTATCCAAACAAGTTTGCTATTCCATAGCTAGGACCAATAATTAAATATTTAAACATGAAAACATCTTGACTAATTTCACTTAACACATCCACAACGCGCCACATTCCCTGAGTCAGCTACAACAGACAAATAGCAAAAAAATGTCCTACCGGACCTCCTACCTCATACTGTAACTAATGCAACACCACAAAGCTCGATAATAAGATAATCCATATGCTTAACAGGAAATTCCAGAGATCCAAAACACAAAAAGACGATCCGGTGAAGCCATTTGACCAGATACCCTGTTCCACATGTATTCTGTCGGTAATACACACTGTATCACATTATCTGTCGGTATGACTGGATACTGAACTGTGGATCATGGGAATGACTTCAGTTGCCATCAATGACAACATTAGAAGCCATATGCCAACAATCTCCCCCTTTGGCATTGATGGCAACACTTAGTGAAAAATGACTAAGTGTCGAGACTGATAAGCACACTACCAAAATTCAAAATACAACTCCCCCTAAGAATATCAAATAATTTTTCACTTCACTCTCTCCCCCTTTGACATCAATGACAAAATTGGGGCACCCAAAACTTGCAAAACTATTCAACCATATCCAGAGATTTACAAAAAATTGAAGACGTCTGCAAATACATTCTTCAATCCACTTAATTTCAAGTCCCACACACTTTTCATACTCTCCAAAATAGTAATGTTTGCACAAAGAAGATATGCCAAGGTTTCAACAGCTTCGAGGCTCACTGGATCAGGAGTGGTCATAATACTTTCAACTTCTTTCAGAGCATTTTCCATCATCTCAATTGTTGGACTTATTAGCCCCCTGAGTTCACTTACTCTGCCAATAATCCTGTCATTTTCAACCTCTAGATTCTTTATTTGATTGAGCAAGGATACAACTTGACTTTCTTGATGACAAATATTGCTTGTTAATGGGTCAAATGTGTTGGAAATAGCAACAAACTACTGCTCAATATCTTTCACCTGCTTCTCATTTGCTTCAATTTTTTTTGACAAGACTAAGCAAGATTTGTACACTTTTCCTCCTTCATATTTAGTACTTTGAATATTCTTTATGCAAGAGCCTAACAAATTTTTATCTTTGGCAATCAATTCCATTAATCCTCGTCTCTTTGAACTCCTTTTTCACTTTATCTAGGGTTGATTTCTCACAAGATTTGAAATGAGAATCTACAGAGCTTATTAATTTTTTCAACTCACCGTAGGAAGAACCTAATGGGTCCACAGTATAAGTAGGAATTATTTTCTATAGGACTTCAGATGCAATCTTTAAAAGTTCACTGTCCTCAATGTGAGATTTCAATATCTTTTCACTAGCTTTGGCCTAGGAAATTTTGGCGACCTTCATCATCTGAATTGGAGACAGAGTGGAAAGATTAATTGTGTTTCCATCCAACTCAGGATCTAGCTCATCATGTTGCTCCAATAAAGGTTCCTTCACTTCCTCTATCCTGATTTCTTGCTCCTTTTTCTTTTCAACTTGAGATTTTTCTTCAAGATTGGCTTTAGGCATTTCAATTTCTTCAGTATGTGCCTCTTTTGCTTCATCAAATGCCTCAGTTGGGACCTTAGATACAACATGTGTCTTTACATTTGGAGAGGTCAGATTATCCTCAAACACCAGAGGATCATACACATTCATGTTCTCCTCATTTTCATTTCCTTCTTCTAACTTATTTATCTCTACATTCACTTCCTCATATCCTTCAACATGTTCAGTATTGATCTCCTCAATATTTACCTTTTCCTTTGACAAGTACTCTTCTAGAATTGTTTTAGTTTCATTGATAATTGCATCAGTGTCACCAATCACGAGTTTTTTATTCTTGACTTGCTTTTGAAATCCTTTTTAGCTTTATGAAGAAGTAAATCCATTTCTTCAATTCCCATTTCTGAGGACAAGTCAGCAAGAAATATTTTCCTTAGATTTTCTTCCTCTATTCTGGCACTCTCTCTTCTAGCTTCCAATGCATTATATAGGCTTGTAGGCAAGCCAAACATGATTTCAACAAGAGTTTTATTGAAAATATTCAAGTGCTTAACAATAGATTCTTCAAGGATCTTCTTACCAGAATCATCAAAAGTCTCATACAAGTCACAGAGTGGTATGAGATTTCCATCATTTACTATTGCATCTTCAACTTCCTCAACTGACATGCTGGGCTTGTCGACTTTGGTCATTTTCTCTGCTTCTTTACCTTTGTTGGAGGGTTTTCTCTTGTTTAGTTGGACAACATGAGCCCCAGAAGCTTTTAACTCTCTTACTACTTCTTCAGAGTTAGTTTCTTCCTCTTCATTTGTTGATACAACTTTGTAAGTTCTTGAGCTTTTATTCTTCTTTCTTCTCTCAGAGGCTTCATCTTGATTTGGCTGTACTGCAGGGGAATTCCTGGTTGATCTGGTGTTAACAGAGGATGTTCTCAGACCAGCAGATGATGTCTTTTCTTTCTTTTCGGTTGCTTCAGCTTCATCTCTTTGCCTTCTTATTTCTTTCAGTTTTTCAATTGGAAGACCCATTATTTCTGCAAAAGCTTATGTTTCCTTTCTCACCTTTCTGATTGACTTGGGCTTTCTCAAATCAGAATGAACTTGTAGGATTTTCTCTACATAGGTGCCAAAAATTTCTTCATTAGGATCCAGTGGTGAATTTAGTAGATGTTCAACATACATCCTCAAAATGTTTCCATCTACTTCATACCCCATCGACATGATCCAAACAGTTCTAGGATCAACAACTTCCATTTAACACTGGTCAATGTCTATCATAAAGCATATAGTGTCTTTATACTATTCTACTATTGCGGTTGGAATTCTCTCTCTAACATGCATTAAGCTTTGGAAGTTTTTGAAATGACCCCATAGGATTGTGTTGCGGTTTTGTCGATCACCAAGTGCGCATAGTAAATCCCAGATTTGAATAGCTACTGACATATCTTTATGCTATTTGACTTTACTAGCTCCTAGCATTTTACCAGTGAAGTAGAAATACAAACATATTAACAAGTCTCCGAACTTGAATACATTCTTCTTGTCCTTCTTGATCTTTCTTAGATTCTCCAACAGTTGACCTTTGAGCAACTCACATAGATCAAAATCTTCATTTTGTTTGATCATTTCATACGATGTATAGATAGTTGTACCGGATACAAAATTCTCCCAGCTTGAATGGTAAATATTGTAACCTATGACCATGGATGCGAATTTTACATCAACTTCGGCAATATGTTCTATAGTCATTTCCCTTCTGTCCCAATGTGAGCCAGTTGCTTTGGTAACCTCATCATTCTTTACCGACTTCAATACTGGAAGTCTTCCGGAGGAATTCAAGCCTGTAACTGCACAAATAGCTTCCTTAGAAATTTTGAATGGCACATCCAACCGCATAAATTCATCATGCACATGGATCAATATGTATCAAACCCACTCATCCTCCTCAAATATAGGAAACTTTGCGAACTGCACAAATTTCTTGTCCACTAGGGTTTGGAATTTAGGTTTCACAGAAAAATCCTCTTGAACTACGTGATTAGAATATAATTCCAACAACTGTGAACTACCCAAATCTTCAATATTAGTGTGCACATATGCCCTAATATCTTCTATATGCAGAACTTCGTACGAAATCGACGAAAATGCACCTAGGGGTTATGTGTCAATGGACTTATATTGATGCCACTTGAACTTTGGTCGTGGACTATCCTTGACTTTAACTATAAGAGGGGTATACATAATTTTGAGCACACAAATTTATAGGTTTTGCAATAAATACCTTTCAAAGACGAAACAAAATTTGATTGCAGATTCTCCTCTATGCTTGAATCTTTTCACAATTTGGCAAAGATCACCTCAGAGCGCTCCAAACCTATTTTGTCTGAATGCAATGTGACAAATGAAAGTGAGAACTGTTCTTTTATTGTCCTCGAACCTAACTTTTTTAATTTTGCAATAAATGCCCTTGCCCTAACTCAACCAGTTTACTGTCCTTTATGTTCCGAGACAGATAATTCTTATGAAGATCTCCAATATTCTTTACTAATGCCATAGATTATTTTCACAATGTCTGATAGGTATCGACTGGACTCATCCGAATTCCAGTACCAATCACTTGTAGGGGGTTTAGGAGTTTTTCTTGGCAACTCCCCCTATAATAGAGGCCTGAGATCAATTTCCTGAAGTATTACCAGAAGAGGCTTTTGGTGTGGATCCATTTTCTTCTATAGAGGGATTCTTCTTCACCCATTTCTTCTGCATTTGTTTCTTGATCTCATTAGTAGTGACTTTCCCTTTTCCTTTAACATCAGGTTGCATGTTTTTTTTTACAGAACCTCTTCTGTTCCAACATAATCTAGAAGTGTGACCAAATTTATTGCAGCTATAGCACACAACACTTCTCTGTCTAGGCCAATTGTTCCACTGATTTTGTCTTGATCTGCATTGGTTAGCAATATGCCCAAATCTATTGCATGCATAACATCTAAAAATTCTTTGAAAGTTGTTTATCATAATTTTGCATTCACTTGACATATATCCATACTTATAGCAGTTAAAACACTGACCTGAGAATGACGGTCCATTTGCATTCACTCTACTCCTACACTGAGAAGCCATATGACCAAATTTGTTGTAGGTATAACAATAGCCATTAAATTTTTGAGCATTAGGTTGCCTTATCGGATTCCTTCTGGGTCCTTTCATATGGTTTTCTTGTTCGAGTTTTCTGGGTCCAGGATTCCTTTGTCCAAATCTGGAGCTTTCTCCTTCTTCATATTGTTATCACGGAATCTAGCAACGCTTGTTCCATGGATAACCCCCTACGAAACTTGTCCGTTTCCTAGGATTCGTGAAGTTCAAGTACGCATAACGAAGTGATTTTCAAGCCACCTTGAAATGCGTTCCAAAGCCTCAAATATTCAATTCGATCATTCCCCCATGTTCGCCTCGCGAAGACCTTCGAAACAAGATCCTTCGCAAAGTCTCACTGTTCGTACTTAGTGAATTACGAAAAATGTAGTGGCACTGAAAAAGTGCGCTCCTGCCCTGAAGCCAAAATTGGCTAAGTACAAAAGTGCAAGGGCGCTAAAATTTAGCGCCCCTGCATGAAGTGAGATTTTCTAAAAATGCAATAGCGCTAAATTTTAGCGCCATTACACTTTTCTTCGCCACTTAAACTTTTTTATGGTCTTGGCACGTTTCTTCATGATTTCGCATTTTTCGTCAATCGTGCCACTTTTCGTGCCTAAATTTATTGCTCGACTTGAGTTAGGTTTTTAATTTTCCTTTTCACTTAAAGGTGTTTTAATTTTCCATTTTTCATTGTTATGATCTTTTGGCTTTTTTTCTTCTTGTTGGGCGAAGTGCTCTTCAAACTGCAAAAAAACATTTTTGAAGATTTCACATCCTTCCTTCAGCACTCTCCGCGTTTGGTCTTGGTAAGTCGTTGTCTTTGCTTTGTCTTTATTCTTCTTTCATTTATGTATTTGTTCAAGGATTAACATATGCGTTTGTTCTTGTTTTCTTTATACGCGTTTTTGTTTTCTTTTCTTTCCTCCCATTCGCGTTTTCCTTTCCATTCGCGTTCTTCTTCATTTCACATGTTTCTCCACATGCGTTTTCTCTTCATTCGCATTTCTTTTCTCCCTATGTGTGTTCTTCTCCATTCACGGTTTTTCATTTCTTATCCTCATGCATTGGAACCCTTACTTTTTGTTTTGAATTCGCGTTTCTTTCCTTCCTCTTCATTCACCATCTCCTCTATGCGCGTCATTCTTTGAGAACTTGTTTCTCTCCAACGTTTTTTGTGTTGCAATTTCTCTTTGTCTCCCTCTCTATACGCTTTGGTGCGAATATTGAAGAGATCTATCATTTTGAAAGAAAGTTTCCTTAACACTTGAATACTTACACAATGGTGAATAGATGAGTTTGAATTGTAATTCCATCAAAAACGAAATTACCAAGCATGAGCGCCATTTTCATACATCACTGCATTTGTTTTATCAAATGTGCTTGAAATGCTGAAGCACCAAATTTTAGCGACTTGACATATTGAAACATGTCAATAATTTTCTAACTCTGAGAAATGTAAGGGCACTAAAATTTAGCGCCCTTACATCAAAAGTGAAATTTCCTGAGATGTAAGGGCGCTGAATTTTGGCGCCCTTACACTTTTTCTAGTTTTCTACAATCCTTTCCAAATGAGCTTCATTTTTGACCAATGCACTCCGGAACCTTGTTCTTCCCATTTTGTGCATCGTTTTGCGTGCCTTATCATCTGCTCCATGCTTTCCCATCCTCGTTGCTCATTTCGTGCTTTCCCATGTTTCATAACAATTAATGTTTGTTTTGGCTAAACGAATTGCAGTCTCTTTTCAAAGATTGTCAAGTCAGAGTGATCAAAGTTCCAGTTGTTTTTGATGACTGCCAGCAAGCCTCTGTCTTCTTCGAAAGAAAAAGGAAAAATGAAGTACAAATATCAAGGTGTCTATCCGCCGACTGTAGTGCTTTCCAAGGTCAAAGAGATAAAAGACATGGAGGTTGGTCATCAAGACTTGGTTGATTTCGCAAAGCAAACAGAGACGAAGCCTCTTCTTGATTCAATGAGAGAAATCATACACAACAACCTTCATTTGGTGGCAATGTTCCCTACAACTGCACACAATACAGAGTTTGTTCTTCAGGTTGCATCTCACTACATCCGAGAAAGTAGGAGTGTGATCGATTCTTCCGGGCACGAGATTATGAGACTCGACCCTGATTTCTTTGATATTGTCTTCAAGGTCCCTCATATGGAGAAATACATTGATATTTCTATATCAAAAGCACAGGAGATCTTTGATGCTGATCCCAATAAAGCTAAACAGTTGATAAACACTCAATGGTTAAAGAAGCCTAGATCATTTGTTTCCAGATGGCCAAAAGGACTCTTGCGAAGTGATTTCAAGGATGATGTCAAAGATATGATCACATTTCTAAGCAGAGTGAAGGGCTTGCCAGAATCATCCACTTTTCACGATTGGATGTATGAATACATCAGGATCATAAGAAGACAGAAGGTGCATATTGACTGGGGCAAACAAATCAATGATGAAATACACAAGCAGTTGATCAATGCTCCATCTACTTTGAAATTCTACATGACTTCTTACTTGGTGTACGCGATGGCTGTAATGAGACAATTCCCAGGTCTATCTATGAAAGGGAATCAGATGATGGTACCTGTGTACAGATATTTCTATCAATTGGAGCTGAAGGAAAGTTTTCATCACTTCAGACGGGTCATAGATGCTTTCTTTGTGCCTTTGCTCTTCAATTTTGATCCAGCTCTGGAAAGAAGAAGAGTATCTGATGAGGCTTATGAGGTGGTAAGTAAAGTTGGATGCATATTTCTTCAATTCCCAACGTTTACTTACTTGAGAGTAGGATGCTACACTGGTTGTCCCTACATGCTACCATGTTATCCTTCGGATAAGTGGGTTCTCATGGAAACATGCAGACAGCTGATGTCAGTGCAAAAAGAATGAAGAAGCAACCACAAGCATGGATTCAAGTTCCCACTGACCATTGGCCGATATACTATCCAAAATGCACAAAAAGCTAAGTCTGTTTATGCTGAAATGCAGATCATGACAATCAAGACCTACAGGTATAGGTTTGATTTAGATTACCGAGATGTCAGAAAAAAGTTGCAAAAGGGTCACCATCACAGGTACCGTTTTGAGGACATCTGGGCAGATTGCAGAGATGAAGAAGCCATTCGCAAAATGGACTATTGCAGATTGACGGTTCAACAAATCAGAGATCTTGATATTGTCGACCTACTAGAGGATTTTGTAGATCCAGGTGATATCATGAATGTTGTCTATGATGAGCAAGAAATTGCTAAAAGGCCGTTGCCTGCAATACAATGGTCTAGGAAAGAAGTTACCAGCATAAGAGAGAGGTTGAGGCCAATCCTAGCCAACACTACAGAATGGTTACATAAACACGGTTATGAAATGAAGAGTTTCAGAACAGACTCAAAAGGAGAGGAATCCGAAGCTCGCCAACAACAAGAACTTCGCGACAAAAATAAATTAGCGGCCGTTCCCACTTCTTCACGAAGAGGTCCTAGGATCAAGTTCACTGTTGGAAAGAAAGATACCCAGTCCGTCCCAGAGACAGTAATCATGGAATCTAATCCATCTCGCTCTAAGGGTAAAAAGTCTATTGTAGAGGAGATAGATTCCGATGAAGAAGAAACTTCAAGTGACCAATCCGCTGAAGATGAAGATTCAGCAGAAGTAGACTCCGATGCAGAAGAGGTTTCTGAAAGCGGACAAGAGTCTGAAGAAGATTCTGAAGAAGGATCTGAAGGTGATTTTGAAGGTGAACCAGAATCAGAGAGACAAGAGGGTGATCAACAGGAACCCGGGCATGATCAAGAAAGAACTACTTCTCCTCCTGAGAATGTAGTTGAGGAAATTACTAGAACATCATCGCCTGTGACTCCAAATGTTCCTCATACCCCTCCAGATTCAAGAACTCCTCCACCTCCTGTTCCCTCGTCACCTATTCCTACCACATGCATTCCTGCAGCCGAGATATCCCCTATCCCTGCAGCATCAACCTCGCTTGATACTCCCTCGTGACAAGCATCCATACGGTTGATATACTGTCGAGCCCTCCATCGTCCATTCCTAGCTTGTCTTCGCCAACATATGATATCACTTCTGAAAATGAATTCAATCGTTTCATGAATGAGTCAATGCGTGATCAGCTCAATGTGTCAACTACAGGAGCAATGATGACAAACACTTCTCCGATTGTCACGATACCTATGGTAACTTCAGATGTGACAATAACTTCAGAAGTAGCAATGGTGACTGAATTGACAGTGAATCCAGAAGCTCACACTTCTTTTCTTCCTCCTTGGCTAATATCTCAAGTGTCGAAGCGTAAAAAGTAAATGATTTCTCCAGAGGAGCTCGACCTCGAAGAGATAGTCCTTCCAAAATCCAAAGGGAAGAAGAAGGAAAAAGTATACTCAAGGCTGAACGTTGATAAGTCTGGCCACAAGTATGCAAAAATTGGCATACCACCAAGTGAAGAAGGTGATGTCAATATGGAAGACTACACGGTGACAAAGGTCCAGCTTGGAAAGGTTACCAATGAAAGTGCAAAAGCCGATGCACAAGTCACTTTGGATATCTTGGCTGGAAGGCTAGATAAAGTAGAGCAAGCTCGCAACATGTACAAACAGAGGGAAGAGCATTACACCACTGTTGTAAAGAGACTTGCAGGTTCTCCCAGTAATGCACAACCGCTGACAGTGGTAAATATTGAAGACCCAGCTGTCAAGAAAGCTGAGAAGTTCACCTCCAAAGGCAGAGTGTTGTATGATTTTGTTGAAAAGATCATTGAACACGGATCTCAGATTATAATGGCTGCGGACGAGAAAACTACCTTGTTGGCCAAGCTCACCACAGAGCTTGATAAAGAAAAAAGTGTACTTTCCCAAGAGCGCAGAGACATGGAAAAATGCCTGTTGTCATGGTCGAAAATGAAACAGGTAAAGCTCAGTAAATTGGTGGAGGTTGGGGTAATTCCTGACAAAGAAAAGTTTGTTGAGGTAAGGGAATCCTTGAAACATAGAATTCAAGTGGTTCAATCTCTTACGGAAGATCTCCACCAAGTACAGGAAGATGTCGACGGACATCGTGCCATTCTTGAAAAAGGTATCAAAGAGTTGCCTGGTCAACTTCTTAAGGAAAATAGTATCTTCCTGCCGGCCACAGAAATATCCCAGATCTTCAAGGAAGCCATCATGAATTTGATTGACAGTTCAGACTTCTCAGAAGCTTCACTGAATATCATTTGTGATACAAGGCTCACATTGGATAACCTGAAGACGCATCTTGACAGGTGCAAGAAGGTTCACTCATCTGCCATGAGATCGATCATGAGAATTCACACCATTGTGGATTACACCGTTGGTCCAGATGAGAAGTTCGTGCAGGAGACTAGGAGGAAATTTGAAGACTTCCACGCCCAAGGCAAAGGAACATGAAGCACCTATTCTCCAGTGTTAGACATTTCCGGTGCATCCCATTATGCATCTTGTAAATATTTCTCGACATTTTCGAATGTCTTTTTGTAAATTGTAATTACACCAAGCTCAAAGATGTAATATTTTGAAAACAAATTACACTTTGACTTTGGTCAAAGTTAGGTGAGATCTCCTAAAATCGCTCACCTAACTTTCCTTAATTCCTCAATCAGTTTCCTATCCATCTCTTTCTATATAATGTGAGGGATTTTCATTGTAAATTCATCTTTTAGTGTTTTGCAACGAAGTGCTACCCTTTTTGAAGAAAATTTGTGAAACTTTGCGTTCATGTTTTGTGAATGGAATTTGATCAATAAAGAAGAGGATTGCAAACCAAACTTTGCGTTGGATTCGATACTTTTGTGAGTTGATCTTATTTGGTGGTGATTAGCTTGAGAAATATGAAGGACTCTAAGTAGTTTATGTAAACTTTGTGTTGCATCTATTATTTAGATTTGCATTTGTATTTCTGTTTATCATTTGGTTGGATGATCTACAAGACTTTGTGCTTGTAATCGTTAATGCTCTTGCATATTTTGGTTGAATGATCTACAAGACTTTGTGCTTGTAATTATTCATACTTTTGATACATTGGTTGGATGATCTACAAGACTTTGCGCTTGTAATCGTTCATGCTATTCGAGGAATTGTTGCGTCTAAGAAGACTTTGTGCTTCTAACGTGACAAATGGTACATCTGCACAGATCCAACATTGAAAAAGCTACGGAATGACTTTGTGCCTTCGTGAGCTTTCCTTTTTACTTTATTTGTTTATTATTAATCACTTCTGGTATCTCTACGCTTCGCTTTGACGAGATAGAGGTATTGGTATTACTACTAGTTGTTAGTTTAAGGTTATTAAGAATTGTGAACTTCCAACGGTGAAGCGTTGTAAACATCTTCTCTGAAAAAAGAGAGAAGGATGAATGTAACACACCCCCCCCACTTCGTAAGTTTCGTGTACATTTTGTAATTACTTGTTTGTTTTACTATCGCTTCTATTAGCAGTAAGAAGGGTGCCTCCCCTTTCCGAGAGGAGAGATTCACATCTCACATAGCTGTGGATGAAGTCCAAATTGTGTAATCTATCAAAAAGTTGATTACATAATTTTCACCCAACACATATCCAAAACCTCATTGGTCACCATTAGTCCTTTGTCCCTTGATTAGTTCATCAAGTTTGACTGAGCTTGCATTGAATTTCTCCTTATACTCATTTGCAGCAACAAGTTCATTTATGAGTTCGTCAAGCTGCTTTTCAAGATCTTCTTCATTCTTCTTGGATTGTTCCAATTCATTATCTAGTCAGGTACATTGTTTTGAATTTTCTTTCAAGGAGTGTGCAAGATTTTCTTCATTCTTCTTTCTATCCCTCAAATTCCTTAGTCATCTTCATCATGATAGATTCCATCTCATGCTTTAGGGAAATATTCTCTTTGGAAAACTTTTCACATTCTTTTGTTTTCTCTTTCAAAGCCTGACTGAGTTGATCATCTTCCACAATTTTTCTCTTCTATTTCAGTTGACCACACAATTCCTTTCTTTTCTCTCTTGATTCATTGATCTGGTCTTTTAAGGACTGGATGAATTTTTCTGCATTCTCAAGATTATCTTGTAGTTCTCGGATATTAGATTTTGACTGGTCAAGATCATCCAAAGCCACCATAAGTTGTTGTTGAAGACTGCTTGTATCCATTGAGAAAACTTTCCAAGATCTCCCCAAGCTGTTAAACTTGCTTCGAGAACCTAGCTCTGATACCAACTGTTGGAATCTAGCAACACTGAGAGTGGGGGTGAATCAGTGTTGTGTAAAAAATAATTCTTTTACTTTGATCCTTAATCCACTTAAAACATTTGATTAAAATCAATATGTAGAAATTGAAAGCAAGAAACCACACAACCATAACACAAGGATTTTTATGTGGAAACCCTGTTAGGGGAAAAACCACAGTGGATGGCCAATCCACAATAAGTTCTAAGTATACTCAATAAAAATATTACAAAATGGGAATGCACTTGCATTCAAGCTCATTTCCTATAGCTCACTGCTCAAAATGGACTTTCTGTCCTTACAAAGGTTTGGAATAGATCCAAAAGAGAATGAACTAAAAATATAGCATCTACCAATGCTTGATTGCAGTTCCGGTTATGCTCTGATGATGAACTTCTATCCTTCTGACTGATATTGAACTTCTGCTCTACTCTGCTCAAGTTCACACACAAAACCCTTATGCGCAAGTGAAACTGCGCATGATATCACTCAAATACTCCTTGGATGTTTGCAACATACACCGATACTTCTTTTTTTTCCCACAAAAATGATGTGATCAGTCATCTAAATATATCTACGACTGGGGATATAATCGCTACAAGTCGGCTAAATAAAACTTAGGATATTTGAAACTTGTCAGCCCAAAATATGAATAAATTTGATGCGTATCCAAACAAGTTGGCTAGTCCATAGCTAGGACCAATAATTAAATATTTAAACATCAAAAAATCTTGACTAATTTCACTTAACACATCCACAACAAACCACATTCCCTGAGTCGGCTACAACAAACGAATAGACAGAAAAATGTCCTACCGGACCTCCTACCTCATACTGTAACCAATGCAACACCACAAAGCTTGATAACAAGATAATCCACATGCTTAACAAGAAATTCCAGAGATACACAACACAAAAAGACGATCCGGTGAAGCCATTTGACCGGATACCCTGTTCCACACGTATTCTTCCGGTAATACACACTGTATCACATTATTTGTCGGTATGATTGGATACTGAACTATGGATCATGGGAATGACTTCAGTTTCCATCAATGACAACATTGGAAGCCATATTCCAACACTACCTAGTGCATCCATTGACACATCTCTTGCTCCTATTGAAAATTTGAGGTTTTTGTTAGACTTTTTCAAGGAGTATACCTCCAGGTTCAGTGAAAAGAAAAAACAAGAGGTTGAGGAGAAATTGGCAGAGAAAAGGTTATTGGAATTACATGACAAGTGTGCTCTTGCACACTCAAGCATTGAAAAGAATCTGCAAGCCGTGAAGGTTTGTGAGTCAGAAGCAAATGTTGTTCTTGCTTATTGCTTGAAGTGGTTGGATGCCACTCAGAATATTAAGGTTGTTATGGACTCCATTGAGTCTTAGTTTTCTATCATCTTTAGTACTTATAGCCTATCCAAAGATAGAGACAGATCAACCTAGAAGGCCATCACTACGCATAAAGAAAAATTCTTTGTCTTATAGAAACGTAAGGAAGAAATTATCAAAAAAATTGATCAGTTGAGTGATATTGTAAGAATGGAATACACTCCAGTTGGCATGGCTTTGGAATGCACAAAAAAACTTGAGAAAATAAATTTGACTCTTGATACTTCAGATGGTGCAGAAAAAACTTTGGTAGAGTTGGAATCTTTGAACATGATGTTGATTTCCACAAAGGATAGTTGGGAGAATGGAAAATTAGTATGGGAAGGTATTCTAAAGGAGCTTCAAGGCTCGCCATCCTCTGGTTGATACATGTTTCTTTTTTTTCTTTGTTTTCGTGTTTTTAGTTGTTTTTGGGACACCCTTTGTCATTGATGTCAAAGGGGGAGAGGTTTGAATAATAGTGAAATGCTGGTGTTAGGGGGAGAAGTGTTGTAAATAAGGATTTTTGTAAATATTCTTTTTGGAACATGTTGCCATCAATGACAAAGGGGGAGATTGCTGGAAAAATGAAGAAGAACATCTCATTTTGTTATTTTGTGTTGTCATTGATGTCACCATGATATATGAGTTGCAACTGCAAGATCAAGTTTGAAGTTGTTCTGATATTCTGGTTTGGTATTTGAACCAATATTTTGCTTACATCCTTCAGTAGTTTGGTCCACATTTTTTTGTTGGTGATTATTGTTGCTAGTGGTTTTGGGAAATGGTTTGTAGACGTCAAGAGCACATACATTCAAGATCTCACATATCCAGATGCTCGTATGGTGTATCGGCATTACATTGGTATTTGCAATTGTGTTATTAGGTCTATTCTTGGCCAACCTAATGGATGTATTGTGTAATGGTGAATTAATTCTTGTTATGTGGATATATGTGTGACCTATCTTAGGTCCATGCCAACTTGATGTAGTGTGTTGGATGTGTGAATTTCTTTTTGAGAAGTTTTTGTGAAAGCTTGAAGCTGACAGATGGTATTTTTGGTGAATGAGAAGTGCATCTAATTATGCCAACCTAATTGATGCTTGCGGAGAGATCAGATATATATATTAAATAGTTTTTGAATATTGAAGATGTAATGATTATGTTGTGAATGTGAAAGTGAAGAAGAGTGAATATGATGAAGTGTGTCAAGCCGGTTTACTGAGCTTCATTAGAACTAAATCTGCACTCACTAGGTGTACTCTATCAATTCATCTTTTTGGCTATAAGCCATTTTTTCATTCTAATTTTGTAGGCAGTGAGCCACCCTTTTGTAATATCTTATAACCAGTTATACTATATTGTGAGCTAACACTCACCGTGGTTTTTCCCATTTTGGGTTTTACACGTAAAAATTCTAGTGTTCATGTGTTTTGTGATTTCATGTTTTGTTAATGCTTTCACTTATCTTTGCTATTGTATGCATTGGAATAAGTGGATGCTATCAGATAAAAAAACTTAAGATACTGCTTGACCCCCCCTCTTAGTATCTTGGACATTTAATAGTATCAAGGCTTCATATTCCACCACATTGTTAGTACATTGAAATTGTAACCAATATGCAACAAGAAAAGATTTACCTTGTCAGTTGATGAGTTCAACTTTGATTCCAATTCCTTGTTTTGATTTGGATCCATCAAATTTAAGAATCCAGGCTTGGTCATCTGTAGCTTGTAATTTATCATTCTTCGGTGTCGTAGAATCAATATTTTTAGTATGAGTAACATGAATTTTGTCTTTATGCATTCTTGATTCAAACCTTTCTATCTTGTCATTTTTTGAATAGTATTGGTTTTTGATTCTATGAATTATCTCCAAACACATCATACAACTATTTTTCAAGTGTGTAACATTATGTAACCTGCACCAATCCTGCAACAACAAACTTTTTAGTAAGATTTTGATTTTATCACTCCTTTGAGCTTCTGTAACAATATTCTTCTAAAATTTATCATAAGGATTATTTTCTTCTTCAGAAGAATCACAATCTAATTAATTAAAACATCTATTCCAAGAGTTAATTGGTTAGGTTTTCTAGCATCACATGTAAATACTTCTTCTATTTTGACTCCTGAAATTTTAATTCTGTACACTACGGGTTCTACATCAATATATAGAACTTCATTTTTCTGATTATAATTTGTGATCATGTATTTCATGTGTGGTTCTCTTTCAATTCTAATTTGATTAGGAACTCCTTTCCATGGTAACCACATATGTGAGAAATCAGTAGCCATATATCCATTCAATGTTTTTGACCAATCTTTGCTCAATAACATACCATAAGTATCAGGTATCTCAACAACTTGAATGTCTATATAATATTGAATTCTAGGGTCCAACACTAATTGCATGTGGATATTAGTCAACTCTTTGAATACATTTACTTCCATTTTATCAAGTTGAGTGACCTTCTTTAAAGAACTTGTCGGAGTTAATCCTAGCATTTGGCATATAGACAAAGGCATCACGTTAGTAGATGCTCTAGAATCTACTAAACAATTATGAATATTTTTACCAAATATTCTCAAAGTGAGTAGGAATGGTGGAGACTCCAATTTTCCTTTGTAAAAGGCTACTTGCACATCTACTATAGGATTGATGTTCTTATCCTTTTTCTTGGCTTGATTATCTTTAACCTGAGTGTCTTTAAACTTGCCTTCTTTTGGAAGATCTTCTAGAAGGTTTAAGAAATATTTCTTGATCATAGGTGTTTTGAGAAATTCCAATAAAGAAAGGTTGATCTTTACCTTTTTTATTTCTTCCGCTAAATAGGTAGTCAAATTGTTTTGGTCAGTGGAATCTATCTTTTCATTTTTTGAAACATTTAATGAATTGTAATGAGAGGTCACCTTGGGTAACCCTGGTTTATTGCTTGACTTATCATCAGGTGGAGTATTAAACTTATTATGTAGGATCGATGTTTTTAATGGCTCGTTGAATTTACTTCCACCGTTGTTGTTACTTCTCAAGTTATAATTGTGTCCCTTCTGATACTATTTTTTTTTTTTTTTTTAGATTGCAGGAATCGAGTAGCACGACCCCCTATAAACTGCAGTGCGCCTGGTAAAATTTTTAACGTGACCGGCGGCGCTGGCGCGACACGCCCTCCGGTACCACGGGACGGGGGAGACTAGAACTCATGACCAGCCGAGCCACAACGGAATTACTTAGCCAACCGAGCTAGGGCCCCCGCCCTGTCCCTTCTGATACTGTTGAAAAGCATGAATTTCATCGATTTCTTCTTGAGGTTTATTTTCATCTTGATAGGGAAAAGTATACATTTCTAACGTCATAGTTGAATTATCTCCCTCATATTCGTGGGTGTAACTTGTGACAATAGTAGGCGGTTTGACTCATTCATAACTTTCAAGGACTAAAGCAGAGTCATATCCTACCGGGACTAACTCATTTCCCTTAGGAGGATGAGAGTCACATTGCTCGTTATGGTGTGTAGCAGCTAGAAATTTTTTTGAAGCAATTTTGAACTATGAACAATCTACTTCAACATGAGCATTTGTATTATGAATCCTACACCGATTATTCATAGCGAGATCAGCTAAATTCACTTCTGACATGGATCTTTCATCAATAAAATAGACGTTATCTAAAGGTGTTGACACTCCTCTATTATTAGGTGGTGTATTCCAAGGTATAGGTTGTCTAGGAGCATTATACATCCAATTTTGTGAATTTTGGTTATTACTTTGAGCATAAAATCTTTGATTTCTTAATTGACTAACCTCTGTGGTTAATATTTTGAGTTGAGCTATAATTTCTTTCATATCTTCCTTTTCCTTTGATATTTTTATTTTCCCGAGTTTGCAAGAAAAACAAATTTCCATTAGGATGTAGCTCTGTGATAGTTGGACCAAGGTGAGGGACTGAAGCTTGCCTTTTTTCTAGTTGAAAGAAAGTATTATGAGGAAATGTCCCATTCTGAACCATTGAAGGATAAACATTAGGAGCCATAGGATGAACTGGAGGGACTCCATTTACGTTCGGGGTAGGGTAATTATTCAATCCATTTCTGCCATTAGTGGTCGATCCATTTTCAATGTGTTTCATTTCCAAATTCACACTCACGGCTTCAACATAGGCTTCGGGTAAGTTAGTAGGAGGATTTTCCTTTCACTTCACAAACATAGTAGTTAAAGGATCTACTGTTGTATAGTAAATGTCGATAGCAGACAAATTATCCACTATGTAAGGTGCTTGCAACCTAGAATAAGCCTTTTGAAACCTGTCATAAAAAGCAGTTATAGGTTCTCCTTCAAATATTTTAATTTGAGAAAATTGATGATATAACAAGGCAGGGTTAGTAGGTGTTCTAAATCTGGCTAAGAATTGGTTTTCCATATCTTGCCATGATCTAATAGAATTGTGAGGTAAGTTGATATACCACTGGTAAACTTCATCACTTAAGGTGTATGGGAACAACCTACATACAACATCTTCATGTTGAATCCTAGCTCTAAAGCACGTATCCTTAAAGATACTAATATGTTCTTCCGCATCTTTATGGAGATAATATTTAGGACACAACTTATCAAGATTTTTTGGTAAATCATTGTTCACAAAAAATTGAATTGGTGACTCTACATTAAAGAATTTCATCACTATGGAGGGTAGTGGTACAACAATAGTTGGATTCTATGGAATCGCACTCACACTTCCAGACTTTTGAGGTCTAGATGATATTTGACCACTAAGCTCGACTAAATTCAAATGAGGATTACCAGATCGAGATCTAGTGACTCTATGAAAATCTAGTTTAAAACTTAACAAATCCAAAAAGACAACAATAGGCCCTCCTTTTAGTGCCAGTTCCCATTGACGATGATTTTACTCACAGCAACAGGGCGAATAAATTCTTCATAGGAAAACTACAAAGAGCCTATCCTTTTTGAAAGATATGGAATGAAGGCAACCTAAGAGGGGATTTTGATTTAACAGGGAAAATATTAGATTTAGTTCAATCCCAAGTCTCTGATAATCAGGTCTTGATTGTACTATGTTCTCTCAGGTATAATGTGATATTGTTGTTAATCTCAAAGGGAATATGGTTACCTTTGGTTTCATTAAGGATCATAAGCGTTTTACACAAGATTTCCAATTCATTCATAGAAATAACATCATGAAATCAAAAGATTTGAAATACTATTTCATGAACACCAACAATTCTTTGCTATCACTTAAGTAAATTTAGCATTAAGCATTCACCAATTTTATAGGAAATGAAATATTTTCAACAAAATTTCCATCCATCCATTTATTTTTTGGAAAATTTTCAAGGAATCTAGACATCTATTCTAAAATAAAGCATAAAAATACTAAAAATTAATATTTTCTCCCAATTATTCTCCATGCATGCCCCAAAGAATTAACTAAACCAGAGCAAACCGCTTCATATTTCACCAGATTGCTTCATAGCTACATATAAAATGGTGCAAGCTTTTAAAGAGATGGGTTTTAGTTTGGACACTGAGTAGGTTCTATATGCACCCTTAAACAACGCAACATACAGTCTTGTTTGGCTGAACTAACAAAACCAGCTACAAAAGATTCATGAGATAGGTAGCTATCCAATTGGCTCTGATATTAATCAATGCCTATGTGCATACAAATTTTTATGCCAGAATGATCCAGAAAATAGGAAAAAAGAACAAAACTCAAAGAAGTTTTAGCTCTTCCAACATCCACAAATTTTGAACTTAAAATAAAAATAAAGCAGTAAACGACCTTTTATAGGAACAGGGCCCCAAGAGTTCAAACTTAAATTCTATTTATAGAATCATAAATAACAAATTAAAATGTAGCACGTGGTACATGCCAACTGTCATCAGAATATTCTAGATGAAGTCAAAGATTTGACTTCGTCAACAACACTTTTCACTTTGTACTCCAACTTGCAACACTTCACATAAATCAAGGTTATCAACACTCTTCAAAATACTGAACATGGAATATCTAGTGGGACCGGGAACAACCTACAAAACTCAAAACTTAAACAAATATCTTTATAACTCCTCCAGTATCTGGTATCTAGTTCTTTCTTTCATCATTAAGGGATCAGGCTTCAGGATCTTTTCTTTGCTTTTCTTTAAATGATATTCTCAGAAAGAATTTAACACTTGATGCATATGTCCTTTTGAAATCCCTTGCACCACCTTCCACGTAAGCTTGAGTCTAGTGTATTCTTCAAATACATGGACTATAATATTATTCCTCTGCACTTTGTTTGTTTCATAGCTATAGTGTTTCTGCACTATATAATCTCATCAATGACCTCTTGAGTGAGTAGCTGAATAGGGTCTCTATTTATTCTCTCAATCCATTCTTTGAATGCTTTAACTTCTTTACCATCGTGTCCTAGCATTTGGGGATCACAACCTTGGCGTACCAACATTTCAATAAAGTCTTGATCCTGATCAAGCACTTTTCTACATTCCACAGTGACATTTTCAAATCCTTCAATGCACTGTATCAACATGTCACCTTCCCATTTCAACTATTTTTTCCACTTTTCAAGCAACAAAATTTCTTGCTCTGAAATTATATTTCCTTGTATCAATTCTTGAGCATTTGTTTGCATGAGAATTTCAATATTTGACCTTTCATCATTAACTTGTTCTTGGCAAAGTATGCATTCATTTTCAAATCTTTTGGATTTTTTTGACCTACAGTATGCTTCCTTATACTTCCCTATTGCATCTGAAATAAATTATTCTCCTTGTCTCACCCAATATTCAATCCATTCTTCAAATACATTCATTTTATGGTAGATTGCTGCAATTGCATCTACATCTTCTTGTGATTAATACTGGATGTTGGGGCAATTCAACCTGTGCTTGACCAAATATGGTTAGGGATTTTATAAAATTTTCTAAGGTAGCAACCCGTTCTTTCAATTCTCTTTTCATCTTTTTATACTTATGTACTCTGGAAACAGTGGCATCCAGGTTCACCTTTATCTCCTCCAACTCTTGCCTCCAAGATGAGTGTCCAATATTAATACTTGTTATCTTATACTCCTTAGGCATTATTTCATGTTTTTTTTTGTCAACTGTGAGAGTAGCTATATGGACGATTCTGTCACCATCTAAATTTCTCTGTATGACATGTTTTTCTCTAGCTCTGCACCTAGGTTTAGGAGTATCTACTTCTTGTATGAAACTATTAAGATCCAGAGGCAATACTTCTACTTCCATTGGGGAAGCTAATTCCCTGATCAGCCAATCAGGGGCATCTTCATTATGCTCTACCTCTACAACATTACTTTGTTCCTGGTTTCCAGTTGATTCAAGAACCTCCTTTCTTACTTCTTCATTCTTATCTGTTAGGTCCTCTGAAATAGGAATTTCCTCAACAATTTCTGGCATAGATTCAGGATTACTAGGATTTAGCACTGTCTCCTCTGTTTGGAGACTTACATTTTCTTGTCTATCCAGATGTTCAACTTCAATTTCTTGGACATTACTTTCTTCATTCTCTGCTACACCATGGTTTTATTCATTTCTAACTTCATCACCTAAAATATGTGTAGCTTCACCCTTCTCAATTTCAACTTCACCCTGGCCTTTTTCTGTTTATGTAAAGACTTGCGATTGTTCATTAACATTTGGAACATTCCCAAGTGAAGGTTGGGAATAAAAAGTGTCTTCAATATTCATTTCATCAATAGGATCCTGCCCTGCAGTCTCCCATGTTTCCATCTCAAGGATATCAAGATTCCCCACTTCTGAAGTGAGTGCTCCTTGTATAAATTCTTCTTCTTCAATATTTATAGGAGTGGATCCTGTATCCAGAATCTCTTCTATCACTGGTTGTACCATGGGTTTATCTTTATATTTATTTCTTTTAATTTCTCCCACATGGAACCCAATTTATCCATATGTTCTTTAATTCTGGCTTCATCTGCTTTAGAAATATCCTCCAAAACCATAGGAGTTCCTCCCAATGCTTGTTTCATACTAGCCATGTTAACAAAAAGAGAAGTAAATAGTGCTACAACCCTTTGAGATGCAGACCTAGACTGTGTGCCAACATTTTCTGTTACTCTTGCTTCTTCTTCAATAACTAGTTTAACCTTTGGTTTTGCTATAGAGGAAGATGCACCTTTGGGTCTTACTTTTGACTTATCCTTTCTTGATTCAACACCTTTTTTCTTATCATATGGTTTTATTGGAACTTCTTGTTTTGAAGCTTCAGGGGTTCTTTCTTCAATTATTATACCAGGAGCCACCTTACTAGTTTCCCTTCTCTTCTTAGTAGGATCTCCACTCTCAAATGCGGTTTTATCTCTTTGTTTTCTTCTTTTATCCTCTAAAAATGTGGGTTCAATTCCTCTTTCTCTTAAAGCTTTACAAAAATCATTTATCTAGTGTTGAGTGTATAACATAATAGGTATGGAGAACTCACCAATTGATGTCATTTATTCTCCTTCATAATCTGGGTCTGGAATGGGTTCATCATACACTTTGTCTTTGTTATAGGTTTTTTTCAACACTTGTCCATCATCCTCTTCCAACTGATTTGGGATATCATGGAGCATGAGAATCCGAGCAAATTTTAAAGACAATCTTTGATATTTTCTCTCTTGCTATGTGCTCATCTTCACAATGAAGCCAATAATCTTCTAGGTGTTGGACATGAGCATGATAACTGGCTATATTCTTGGCAATATTCCCCTAAGGGTCATAGTATATTCTTTGAAGTGGAAAATCTTCAAAATTATATGTTCTCAATTCTTCTTCACACAAGTCAGACACTTTGATTGTATTGCACTTATAATTTCCTATCACAATAGGGAACTTGGAAGAAGCCTTCTTGCGAGCATGACTATAAAGAGCTTGGGACAGTTTCAATTGTCTCATTGATTCTAATAAAATAATTTTGTCTGTGGGATACTTGGGCAGCATGAAAGGAAGTCGATCAAATCCTTCCATCCTAATGTAGGAGTAAGTGGGAAACTAAATATACCAACCTCCCATTGGTATGATAACACTTTGTGCCTACAAGGACAATCTTTTGGTTTTATCACCTCCCATCATTTTGACTAGTTTCATGGAGAACAAATCATTAAATTTCCTATAACTCTCTTTGTAACCGTGGATGGTGATCTAGGGTAAATGAGTATATGTCAAAAAATTTCCAACTTCCCTGCCCAGAGTACCAATCTTCTTCAACCCTTGTTTTCTTTCCCTCATGGCACAGGAGTAAATCACATATGAAGACATATAGAAACATGTGGTCTTGGGAAATGTCATTATCTGTTCATGTAATTTGTCACTAATAAACTTTCCCCAATGCATTTGCATAGGATTTTCCATCATTTTGGATATTATTACAAACATCCAGGGTTTGAATTTGCTAGCATCTCATAGACCAACCATCCTGCTCAGCAAAGTTATAACATCTTGAATCTATTGGTTGAACATAGACTTTTGAATCACTTTGGTCTATAATGTAATTGGCTCTTGGCACCATTGGGTACTCATAATTTCTCTATTATGAGCTTCAACACTCTTATATGTTTTGGCCTTTTCCTTCATGTCAACATTATACATCTGGGTGGAGCAAGGAAGCCCAAATGTGTATGTAATTCCTTTCTGTGATAGGTTTGCATAAATTCTCCCCTCTTTTTCAACAACTCTTTTATCTGGGTTATAATAATTCATGCATTGCATAACCAATTTAGTGGTCTCCATTTCTGGTGGAAACACTCCTGCTGAAAATAATCCATTTGCTATAGCATTTCTAGTACATTGAGAAGCGTTTTCCTGTAGTACTTGAGTGTGAATTTTGACATCAGAAGTCCATACCATATGAGTGTCTGTAACTACCACATTGATTGGTATGGCTTGCAAATTGCAATATTTAAATTCATCTTCTACCTTTGTGTTAGAAGTACTCATTTTCGCTGGTGTACTCTGCATTTTTCAAATGTGTGTCTTGTGTGCGAGTTAGGGTTAAATTTAACCAAATTTCTTACAATTTATACAACTTTCAATTTACCCTTTGGCTAAATTCAAATCAAAGAATGAAAAAAATATTTCAATTTCTAAAGGGAAATTCCATCTTTTCAAGATTTTCATGTATGAAAATAATTAACAGAAAATTAGTTATTCAGAACATACCTGGTTTTGGTTGATAGGGATAATATTCATAGAATGGAACTCCAGAACCCTTGGTAGCTATGTTCATAGTTTTTCAAAATTTACCTCTCCTTGCGTGCTAGTATTATCTCGTTCTTTCAATGTCCTTTGCAATTTTGTGACTTGACACGAAGTAGAGTGTTACAAAAGAAACTACACGCTTAAGGTGGTGCCAAGTACATGGGAGTAGTTTTCCACCTTCATTAATTACCTATTATAATGCGTAAATTCCTTGAATAATGGTGCAATCATTACAATTTAGGGTTCAAATTATGAACGCCTAGATTTCTATGCAGGCTCGCCACTAGAAGAGAAAGACAACGTGATGATCATACGTGGCACTCGGGTGTCACATTGATCCTCTCTAAGACATAAGCCATGAAATATACGTGATCAATTTGCGATCACTAGGATTAGAACCTTTGGTATCAAATTTTGGGAGAAATACCAAGATCTAGGATACTTACATTTGAGCCTCAAAGAAAACCAGAACAAAAAAAAAGACTAGAAACTGAGTTCAAGAGAGATTACAACGTTTCAAAACAGAACCTTTGATTTCTAATTAAAAAGAAACTACCAGACTCCAATACAAGGAAAGAAAGAAGGCATCATCAAGATTAACGCTTCTAGTTGATGACTCACTGGGCGAAGTTGGGACCAATTGAAAAGACAATTCACTTTGATGCAACTGCCCAACTCTAGGATTCTGATTTCTAGTAATATATTAAACTTCGTCATAAGACCGAAACACCAAATCCAAGAAAAAAAGAATAAAATGAGGACCAAGGAAAGTTGAAAATGAGACCAGCAACTAACCAAAGCGCATAACGATGCCAAAGCAAATGAAAGAAAAAAGGGAACAAGGAAAAAAAAGGGGTCCACATTTTTCCATGGGGCGTGTTGTGAGACCACACAACAAATACTTTTGAGTATCTTAGGGAGAGGTTGGGGGTCATTGGCCCTCCAAACTAGGTGCACATGAAGGTGCATCAATCCAGTGAATTCATAGATTCTTCATTTATTGGGACTGATGAATGGGTCTACTCTGCAGGGGGAGAAAAGTTTTTTTCATTGTTGTAGTATGAGTTAAACGGGTGTACTGCTAAGGGGGAGTAATCAGAGCTTTTGATCTTTTCCATTGATTTCAAAGGGGAAGAAAGTCATGTGAAAATTAGTAAGAAAAGGAAGTGTTGATGGTGTTTTTGCACGAACAACCTTCAGGAATACAATATTCTATCTCTCTTGAAAGGTAATTCTCAACAATAAATCACTGAAGATTACCCCAAGGTCTCTCGGGTGTTAGGTCATAACAATGCATAAAACAACTCAGATAAAATGTGAAATGCTGATAATCACAATCGGACCTTACTACAAGCAAACTGTATCTTTCAATTTATCAGATGATCTTAAATCCTAAATCTAACCAAATAATAAAGAAACAGCAAAAGATAGGGATGCAAGGAAGTGATAAGATCTAAACTACTGAGAGGATAAACAATGTAAATAACATATATCTGGAATGGACCTATCTCAAATAACCAGTTCTTATTCGACCCACAATGCAATCTTACAAGAACGGTGCAATCTTCTGAGGAATTCAGATTTTCAAATCATAGACATGCATCTACAATCGAACTTAAGCACATTGAATATACGGTCCAGGTTGACTTTGCCAGCCTACTACAATCAGATAGTTACTGGGAGTATAGACCAGAGATAGCTACAAACATTCCAAATATGAAATCATAGACATCATTTATCCAATTGAAACTAATCTATTTCTGAATACTAAACCCTAAATCTTCAAGCAATTTAAAAGATGGAACAATAAGAACCATGCACGATGAAATAACACAAAGGATTCCACCAGGAAAACCACAATGTCTCCAATTGTATTAATCACCAAAATCTGCAACAATTCAACTGTTCTGATACAGTATTTGCTTCAAGAAGAGACTAAGAAATTCTAACTATTGCTCTTGCTTATCTCTATTACTGCTTAGCTAACCAATGTCTAACCCTTACAATGAGGCAAGAACGCCTATTTATAGCAAATTCCCCCCAAGACATGTCGGCCCAGCCAAACATTTTACAAAATAATAAAACCGCCAAAACAGGTCGGCCAAGGAAACGAACCAAGGCACACATTAAATGCCATCATCCAAGTCGGCTCTGACACAGTCCCCAAGGAAGTCTGGTCCAATGCATGCCCCATAGTAATAGGGAAGCACAAATCTCAAAATGAGCATTAACTGTCGCTCCCTTTATCCTTCTTCTGTCCGGATGACCCTTGGACCCTCAAGAATATTCCGTCCAACTCAGCAATAGGTGGCAATGGCAAAACCCTGAGTCGGCATTTAATGGAGTCTGCTTCTTGCTTGGACCGCTCAACAATCTTGTTCCAATCCTCCTTGTTGGCCATGTATCTATCCATCACTGCCATGTAGGTGGCTGCATCATCAAGTAGGTGGCCAGTGACAGCTTCATCAGAATTCGGGGCATAAATTTCATGCCACCACTCCTTCAATTGATCCAAGCTCAGATACTTGGGAGCTATCTTCTTCCTCCCTGTCATTACCTCAAAGAAGGCAATGCATCCATCATAAACTACAGTAAGCTCACCATCAATTTGCTTCTTTCTCTTTAAAATTTTCTTCAAAGCCTTCTGCCTGATCTGCAGCGCTTCGAACCACTCCCATGGTTCATCCACCCTTGAGGAAGGAAGGATTCCATCTTTAGCCAATTGATCCTTGCCATGTCCCAAGATAACCTTCGATTTCTGCAGCAGGAGATCCATATCATTCTTATCCTGGGACAGAATATACTCCAACAGCTCCTTTGCCCGGACTGCATCCTTCCCTACAGATAAAAATGTCTTGATAGCATCATCTCCTTTTGCTTGTACACTCATTAACCAGTCCGTGGCAGCCTGAGCAGAGGTTTTCATCTTTTCTATTCCGGAAATTGTCTCCTTAGGCAGAAAGCCAGGGGTAGCAGATGAAGAAGGGTGAAGTGACTGCAAAGGTTTCATAACCTCCTCCAAACACTTCCTTAACCGTTCATTCTCCTTCTTTAGCTCATGTTTAGTTTGGGTCTCCTTCTTCAACCTATCCACAATTACGGCACTGGATCCCTCAAACTCCTCAATATCCTGCTCCATGGAGGCCGGCCCAAGGTTAATTGTCTGGACATTATAGTCCTGGCTTGTAATATCCTCCCTCATTTTATCCACTGCAGGGGTGGCAATGTGGACTACCCTATTGTGCGCTTCATCCCTTTCCACCCGGGAGATGACCTTTGCAGCCTTCTTCTTCTTTCCTTTGCCAATTTTTGACAACATTTCATCCCAGTCCAAGGGGGTGTCCTCAACAATCACTTGCTTCTTCCTCGCAAGTTCCTTTTCGAGCCAGTCCGGGGCTACAGGGTCAATCCGGATTTCTTCCACTCCGGCATTTTTCGGCTCCTCTGTCACTTTCTCTTCCTCTGCAGTTGTTGCCTTATCATCCTCCTTCTCCGGAAGCTGCTCACCTAGATCCACCTCTTCAAGTTCCGCCTCTTGCTGCACCGGTGAGGGAGTCTTGGCAGGGATATTCTCCTCTAGCTCTGATGATCCATGGCCTTGGTCAATCTCCGGAGAATCTTCATATTGTACCAACGGAGAAGTGTGTCTTTCTTATGTTCCCACCTGAAGCTCAGCCGCCTCACTGAAAAGTGTTCCTTCCTTGAACTGTTCTGCCTCCCCGCTAGTTTCATGCTCATTCGGGTTCTCCGGTTCAGGTGCGCTTGGTGGTGGAGAAACAGACTTTGGTGACTCTTCAACTGGTAACTTTGGGGAGGAGTCCCTCTGCTGTACAGCATCCTTGGGAGAGGGAGTCCTTGATTTTCTTGTGTAGACCTTAGTTTTTTCCCCTCCGAAACTCTCCACATCGACAATTGGAGGTTCATCCTCCGAAGCAACTTGATCTTTCCTCTTGGCGGGCCTTATCGTCCTAGCTTTCTTAGGTGGTGGAGGAGCATCCTCCTCTTCAGCTTTCTCCATTTCTTCCTCATCAGAGGACTTGCTGATTGTCAGAGTCCTCCACCTTCTCTTTCCCTTCGGCTTCCTCTTTGTTTCAGGTTCAGCCCCTTCCTTAGGACCTCTGACTTTGATCTTGAATGGCGATGTTTTCACTGTTTTCCCTTTGGGTTCGTCCTCCCCGGATTCTTCAGAAGTTGATATGGGATTTAGATTTCCCATCAAGTCAAAAGTGCAAGCCACCTTCGCACTTTCCAATTCCCAAATTTTATGCTTTATCCACGAGGAAGTGAACTTCATGACAGGAGCCATCAAATCCTCCAGCTCTGTAATTTCATTCTCGTTCCAGTCAATATCTCCGGTTGGCCTACCCTTCACCGCATCATAAGCGTGGTCTTGCACCAGTTTTCCGTCATCATCAAGCTGATCCGAATCAGTTTAACATTGTATTGCCTAATGGCCTCCACCGGCAACCTAGAATATCTTTTCTTCCTCGCCTCAAGGTCATCTTTGATGTTGACCCAGTAGTCTTCTAGATCATCCTTGTGCCTATATTCCCGGGTAGCTCTCTTCTGAGCCTCTCCAGTTATGTCAAAATTCATTCTTTTCGAATGGAAGGAGAATCCATAGGCTGCCAGTTCCTCCCCTGCGGTGTGAGCTGATTGGATAGACGGGCACATCTCTCCCACACCAATCCCAAGAGGGAAGTCTCCTCCGAAGCCTGTCTTGTGCTTCTCCCTCTTCACCACTGCATCAAACTCACAGATTTGTCTTACAACTTCCAGCAGCACAATGTGGTCAGTGGAATACCGAGGCAACCTGTAAGGGGCTACTGGGCATCCACCAATCCTGAGGTAAGTGAACGTAGGGAACTGGATGAACCATGCTCCGTAGTTCTTGATCAGTCCTTTGGCCCCATCGGATAATCTGAGGTGCTCAGCATTCTGGAGCGTCCGGGTGATATGCATTGTAAATGCATCATTTGTCCCTCCTGTAATCCTTATGCCCCAGATGCAACTCCGGATACACTTCATAAATTATATCCTGTCTGATTGTTCCCTTCGGACTCAGGCCCTTGTATGGGTAGGAGATGGCCAACACATACATTACATATGAAGACATCGTGAATTTCTTTGCCTCCAGGACATTTCTCAACTGTCTGTCAATCTCAGCACTAATTAGCCCTGCCCAGTGATAGTTGGTCCCTTGACTAATTTTGGTGATCACATGGACCATCCAACTCTCCAATACACCTGCACCTCTTAATCCTGCCACCCTGCTCAGAAGTGTGATGGCATCATATACCTCTGACCTGAATTTTACCCTGTGCAGCTGTTTGGGCAACTTCGAATGATGGGACTTTGGCTTCTCTAGCCATGAGTTGATTATCTGCTGAGCCTTGACTGGCTCATTCTCATAACAAGTCCTGGCAGTGTCAATGTTCAAGGCGCACACTGAAGGAAGATCTGGCATACTGAAAGCCTGTGCAATGGAGGCCGGACTGAAGTTGGCCAAGACTCTCCCCTCGGTGCTGACCACTCTCTGTGTGTCAAAGTCGTATTGTCGGGCGCATTCCAGGATTAATTCATAACACTGAACTGCCGGAGGGAACCCTGCCACATGTACCAATCCGGAGTTCATCATCCCTTGTCTCAGGGCTAACTGATCTTTCTCGGCCGTTCTCTGTTTGAACTCCTCATATCGCCAAGCACCAACATTTGTATCCGATACCTCGGCCCACACGGATGACAACTTGCTCTCAGGAAGCTGGCTTTTCATGTCCTGTCTCAATCGTTCTGTCTCAGAGATAGATGAAGCCCCTGCGCCACCCTTGGACTTACCAGCAGCCGCCTTGCTTGATTCAGCCTGCATATCCAAAAATCGTCATTAGTATTCAATTATTGCTCATATTCCAATCCAAAAGGTTAGCACAAATCATCTAAATTAATCAAAATCCACTGCCAAATGCTAATCCTTCGAGATCCGGAGAAATCAGATAATCCGGGAAAATCACGCAAACCGGGAAAATACCGTCGGGGCAGAATTTCAGAAAAATCTGACCCAGACGGATTCCTGCTGTCAACGGATCATTAGTCAAATAAATCATTAGTGCAGATGAAAAATCAAAAGATAATCATTAAATCCACTCATTGGCAACAAGAAATAAACATTAAACAACCGTTCCATTAATCCTATCATCGAAACATTTGAAAAGGACACAATCAGACAGGAAATCCAGAAAAAACCGGATGGAACGGATTTTCGCGGACGATCTAAAATGCGCCGGAAATAACCTCAGTCCGCGGAATAAGTCCAAACCGGGAAAATCCGGAAGCGAAGAAATTTCGCGACGACCTCGGAAACCTGAAAAATGACCAAACGCGAATCAAAACCCAAACGACCACGGGATTCACCTCTCCTAAGCTCGAATGATCCCAGAACCGACGACAATCAACAAAATTCAAAGCGCAAAGGACCCCAAAGTTCCAGAAACTTGCAAAGGACAAATTCCCACATTAAAACGATGATGCCCTAAATCGAATAATCAAATCTCCGCCATTAAAACCAGAGCAAGCTTTAGGGTTTAAGATATCGGCTAAGAATTTACCTAAAGCACTCGAATCTTCACAAGACGGCGAAGTCAACAAGATACAGGGACAAAATCGCTCAAACAAGAAGAAATCTTCGCTCTGGGCCCAAATACCGAAGAAAAAACCCCAACTTCGCACGATATGGCGGATTCCGCACTAAAAGAGCAAGCAATCAAGCCTAGAACTCCGTCTAAAGGATACACATGCAACCACACGGACGGACAAACTCGCAGGACACGAGTGATAGGGTTTCATCATACAAACGGGTCAAACCCCGACTCTATAAATATGAAATTAAAATCAAGCAAGAGCCGACCCAAATCTAATAATACCCAATTGAAAACCCTCAATCACCATGCAAGCAAAACGGAAGGGTAATGACCACATACCATGGATCAAAGCGGAAGAAATTCGAGCTTGAGAAGGCGACCTTCGCAGCAAACACGCCCAAGCAGCGAAAACACCAACACCGGCACCCAAGCAATCCTCACGCGAACAAATTAGGATCGATTCTCAAAACTCAGATAGAAATTCGAAATCGCCAGAGCAAAACAAGGGAGCAATGAAGTTAGAATGGCACTGAAAATGCCCTAAATCCGCCCTTATACCCGTCTGAGCGAAGGTACCTCAACCATTAATGCACGACAAGACACCTCTGACAAGTCCGGAAACCCGAGCTGCAAGCGGAATTTTGGAAAATCCCAGAATGCGCGGAAACACGGATTCCGCGGAAATGCAGAAACCGGGGAAATGAGGAAGGTCGGGATTTTGGTAGAATCCGGGAAAATCCGCCAGGACCAGAAAATCCCGCAGTAAGGCAAAAACCCGGAATCGGAGAATCCTGCCAGAAATAGACAAGGAACCAGGGTCCGGGAAAATCTGCCAGAGTCAGAAAATCCCGGATCCAGGTGAAAACCCGGACCTGGCGAAAAACTCATTTTCAATTAATTCAAACCTCAAGGAAAGGTCAAAGCCAGCAAGACCAACATGTCAAGACCCTAAGATAATAAATCCAATAGAACCAAAGGTCAAAGACACCAAAAAGAGGGTCCCTACTCTAAGTGGGGCGTGTGTGCAAAACTGCACAACAGAAGAAAAGGTGTTCTCCCAGAATATTGTGTAGGTTGTTGTCTTTGATGGTTTCTTGCATCATGAGTTGCCATCAATAGCAAAGGGGGAGATTGTTGCAAGTATGAGCATGTTTGGTGGTGTTGTCATTAATGTTGTCACTGATGTCAGCACAATTCAGTATGTTGTAGATTGTGCATGTATAGTTGAGATGTTGTGAGTACATGGAACTATCTTTATGATGTTGCAGATGTGTTGAATTGATGAGTTTCCAAGTGCTTTTGAGATAATTAATAAAGAGTGAAGTTAGAGTTATGTATGTGTTCAAAATGTGCTCCGATATGTGCTTCTCATTTCTCCTATGTTGATCCTATGCTTGTGTGGATCTGAAGATTTTTTTTTGATAATCTGATGGTGATATATACTGATCTATAACTTCTGATTTTATGGAATGTGAAAGTTGTGTTCATTGGTGTGTGAATCGTTCTGGTAGAGTTGGTTTTCTGTGGATTGGGAGAAATGTTTCTGCTCCACAATCCTCCAATGTTCTATTTTATATCTTGCGGATATGGAATGTGTCTTATAATTGTGTTATCTGGGTTCTAACAAAGATCTATGTGGTTTGGTGATCCATAAGTTGAGTTTCAGAGCTGTTGTATGTGTTTGCACAGTCCAGATGGACTGATGGAAGGAGTTCGGTGTTCAAAAGTTGTTGTGACTTTATCTAAAGGAACCTAAGATGTGTTCTCATGCATAATGAAGCGTGTTGCATCATCCTCATGTTATCATCTTGTTGGAAAGTGTGTACATCAATGTTCATCTGTGTTTTCATTAGGTTTGGTTGACCTAGTGTTTACACTTCATATGAAGAATAAAATTTAATTAAGAAAGTGTGTGGTTGATCTGAGACATTATTTTTGGTCTTGGTTAAGTGTTTTATTGGTCCACTCTCATTCCTTTCCACCACATGAATGTTGAGTTATTGACCTAATTTGAATTTATGAATTTGAAGCTTATGTGGCTGACCTTGGAGAAAATTTCTAAGGTTAAAGATGGTATAAATGCAAGTCAAATTGTGAAGAATTAAATGATGCAAAGTAATGAAGTAAGCCACAAATAAAAGAGCAGAAGTCTGTGAAAGTGAGTTGAGGCATCAGTACTTCATTGTGTTAGATTCTTGAAGGCAGTGAGTTGAAGGTTTCTGCAATCTTCTAATCAAGGTTGTGGATGTGTGTAAATTGTTGTGGTGGATCTTTTATTTTCTTTTGTATCTATAGGCAGTGAGCCTCCCTGTTGGATAGTGATTCCTTTCTGTTGGAAGTGAGCATTTGTATCTGGATAGTGAGTCCTCTTTTGGGCAGTGAGCCTTCGTATTCAATTTTGCTATCTCTTTATATTGTGAGTTAATCCTCACCGTGGTTTTTCCCTCATTGGGTTTTCCACGTAAAATCTAGTGTTCTCTGTGTTGATTTTGCTTTCTGTTATCTACATTTCATGTTCATACTTAATAACATAACAATTTGGTTGTGAAGTTAATAAGTGTTGAAGTTTTTGTTTAATTTTGGTGACAACTGATTCACCCCCTCCTCTCAATTGTCTTGCACCTTTTAACAAAATATGATATTTTAATGGAACTACCTCAATCAGAAATTAAGGGGGTTTTCGTCCTCTAGATTTTTACATAAAAGGGTTTTTATTATTGAGAATGAAGATAAGCAATATGTTCAATCTCTATAATAAGGGTTTGGTAACAATAACAATAAATTGTTTTTTTTTATTCCAAAATTTTCTTTTATATTCACCTTTTAATCCGAGTTTTCTTTTCCCCACCTAATATTACCTCCAAAGGGGTTTAATTTTTTTTTAATAATATATTTTATTAGTTCCACATTAAGAAAATAATAATAATAATACATAAGTCATTTATTTTTACAGAATTATTAGGACAACGTAAATTATTATTTCCCTAGTTTTATCCCTTATCTTAGAAAGAGGCTACAAGTCTTGTAGATATTTTAATTCTAAAAAAGGGACATGATATAAATATCACATATCAAAGAACAAGATAACATCAATTTCATAATGTATCATTTAGAAAAACATAAAGTAGCAAGTGAACAATAAGACATCAAAAAAGAGGTCTACACACTAGATTCACCATTTACTACCAACCATCAATAGAGTATTGAAAACTCATTTCTTTATTTATTTGTCATCTTTCTTTTAATCCAAATCTTTGGTAAAATTCCACATTCAAATTTTAAATGTATTAACTATGAATTCAACACATTGTTTCAACCACCAATTTCTGTATGCTCTAATTAGGACAATAAGGTAAAGGATGGAAACATCATCCATGTAATTTATTTGAGTAGTATTGTGATTGCTAATATTTTTGAATATAAAACCACATCATGATCAATTGTAGCCTCTTTTCTAGTAGTTTTGGAAATTATAACAAAATTAGTAGGGATGTAGCCAGTAGGGAAGCTAGATTCCTTAGGGTCACCAAGATGCTCTAGTCAACCTCCTCTCTATATTCAAACTCCTTATCAAAATCATTGCAACATTGGGTCCTTTATTTAGACTGAGACTTAGGAAAATGAGGGCTCTTTAGTAAGATCAACATCCTCCCACTTATGAACCTTTGCGCATTTGTGCTAAGAAACAACAAAGATGGTGACTTCTCTTGAGAAATCAATGAGCAACCTTCTATGACCTTGCAAAACATCCTTATTCATTTTAGTTCAATTATATTCTAGAATTTCAAAAAAGCATACTAACCATAACATAGACTCGAAATTTGGTCAAGGGAACATCATGACTGGTAGTACCAAAAAAATATCTAACTAGTCAATCTTATTTTTATTAGAACAAACAAGTCATGAAGGAATAAATTCTCTTAGATTATGAAATAGTTCTAACATTTTATAATATTTATATTCTATGTATGAGAGTTCAAATATGTGCAATATTTGTGTACTATATATATATATATGTATGTATGTATGTATGTATGTATGTATGTATGTATGTCTGTATGTATGTATGTATGCATGTATTTATGTATGTATGTATGTATGTAATATTTTGTACTCATAGACGCACAACTGCATATATTGCATACATGCCACAATTTATAGAAATTTTACCTACATGTAATTTTATATTTGTAAATCTTGTACTCAAACATTTGCACACATGTAAACATTATCATATATAGTTGCATGTTTGCAATAATTGCAACATGCAACTACATGTTTGCAAGTATTACATACATGAGTTTGGATACACTCAAATAGTTTCACACTTTTGGTTATAGATGTGCAATAGTTACTAGTGTAAAATTTTATTTTAGGCATTTTTCTATGCTTGTTCAATATTTGTATGAAAAAAAGTTTGTTGTATATATGCTCAAGTTGTTGTTTATCAATTAATTTAGAACTCTATAAAATGCTAGGATTTAAGATACACTTTGTTATTTATGGATTTTTTTAAGAGAATATTTGTATAAGTATGTATTTCCATATATCCCTTTTTACAACCTTTAAATTAAAACCTTAAGCACTTCATATAAGCAATTATATTGTAACAATTGTCAAAAACAACTTTGAAATGTGCACACAATAGAACGTCAAAGATCAATTTGTAATGAATTTCAATATAAGATATGCTCAATAATTGCATTCAATAATCATTTCTAACAGTTCAATTAATTATAAATATATGATCCAATAATATATTGACTTAAAATTACACCTATCAAATAACCACAAGTACATAGGCAACATGCCCAAACTACTACAAAAACATTATGGTGCATCATCCAAGGATATACAAATATAGTGCTATAAATTCCAAGATAAATGCTCACTAAACACAAAGAAATATCTCTAAGTTGTGCTATGTTTGAGGAAGGTCACACACATTAAAGTAATCTCTTTTCTCCCCAACCATCAACTTGGCTTGAAGTGAACTTGGCTTGAAGTCCTTTCTCTTTTTCTTAAACATAAATGAGCATCTATAATTATGCATTGAACAAATGAATCACATTGTTCCAAATTCACAATATATGTTCTTATCATAAAATATATTCAAACACATGAAATAGTTAAACACAATTAACTCTAACCATCCAAGACCCTATTCAACACTTCTAAAAGACCATTACTTGCATCCCATGCTACAAGAGAACTCCCTCTTTGATGAAATATGTCTTAATTAAATTGAACTAACTCAAGGTAAAATAACATACATTCTTACTACACATATTCATACTATCTTAGCTCAATAGATCTCACATTTCTCACATAAACCCACTTACAATCAACATAAAATACAAGAACATGTTGATAATGAGAAAATAAGAATACACACAATAACAATCAAGAGACTCTAGGGTAAAATAACATATATTATATATTACATGTATTCATAGTATCTTAGCTCAATATCTCATGTTTATCACATAAAAATCACTTACAATCAATATAAAATATAAAAACACATTGACATTGAGCAAACAAGAATACAAATTACAAGAATACACACAACATACAAGAACTTTGTTGCTAGGAAATTTGTGTGCTTGAGGAGAGCACTCTCTCTCTCTTAAGCCTTGGTCAACTTCCTTTAACCCTCTTATTGAGCCACTAAATGTGTACCAGGTGTGAGTTAGACTTCAAAATCCCCCTTCCTATTTTGGAATGCTTCATGTTATGAGGCCATAAAAAACTCTATTGGTCACTTCTTTAAGGTTGACAATTCCACTTCCTGCATGGGACACTCTACTTTTGCTCACATTTTGGTGGACATTGACATCTCTAAGCCTCTTCATAAATATTTGGTTATGATGGTCGAAGAAAGGCTTTAGAATCAACATCTTGATTATAAGGATCTCCCTTTTAGATGTTGATGTTTCTCCATCGATCACCTGGCTATGGATTGTCCTCTCTAGCATCACAAGGTAATTGCTACATAGTGGAAGAATGCTAACAAATATCACTTGACTATTGACGCTCCTGATTCTTTGTCAAATGACTTATCTTAGGATGATGACGAGTCCTTAAATTTCAGTGTGTCTTTGACATTCCCTTCAAACCCTATTGGGGAATCTTCTGCATTGATCTCATAGGTCATTTTTCTCTTAGCTTTGGATCAAATCCGAAGTTATCATGTGATGGAAGGTCACCTTTTTCCTTGTCATGCTAGAGCTCTCTCTTCACACGCTTATTGTAACAACCCACCTTAATTTGTAATTTTTTTAATATAGAAATGCATATGTAATGTCTCCACACTTTTTTGATCACCTAGATCTCGAAGTGGGAAAGGTGAGAGCATATAGTGCTTCGACCAAACCACTATATACTATGAATGTGAGAAGATGGATGGAAAAAAACCAACTAGAATATGCAAATGGCTGAGTCAGCCTAATCAACACCTCTTCAACAAAGTATTTAAATGGAACATAGCCAATAAAGCCAACCTTATCAACACCACTTCAAAACGTTGTGTGAATGCAATGCAATCCATTGGGAAAATGTCTAAGCATTTACTCAGACCAAAATGGTCAATAATTCCAACTTGTTCAATGCCAAAATGGGTTGAATGACATGGTATACTAACTAGCGGTATATCGTCCAATATTACAATATGAAATGCATACAAATGATAACCCTTCGGCGATACTACCATATGAGGTTTTCAAAATAGTTATGAATGCATTAAAAGATAACATGATTTGAGATATATTGTTGATATAAATCTTGTATTAAATTTTGATTGTAAAATTAGCCTACTACAATAACATAAATTAGTCTACAAGACTCAAAATGAAGGAATATCATACCCAAAATGTGTATCCACCAACCTATCTAATGGCATTGAAAGTTAAATCAAGAAAATATAAATTATTGATACAAATTTCTATTGTCCAAAATCATATTGATATAATATGAAAACACTATGCAACCACCACTATGAGTTGATCCATTTACCCCAAATTAAAGTAAAATCGCCTAGTATTGAAATAACAGTTGATAAATGACTTCAAACTACCTCAACCAACACCCAAACACACTAGAAATGAACAATATCAATCTACTAAGAGTAAATCATGCATGTGCATGTCTCATATGATGTTAGAAAGAAAGTATAATACTCCCAAAATCCACAAAAATCACCAATAACATCAAACTCCAACTCTCCAACAAGTAGGATCATCTACACTCCATTAAAACAACCATAAAAAAACCCCAAACACATGAAAACTAATGGATATTAGACTACAATAGTACTAAAATTAGTTGTAGGTCTAAAATACAATGTTAATGTTGCTCGTACAATAGGTACAACATGAATAGATGCTATACAAACTTGTAGAAATCACCAAAGTTCACCTTATTGTTTATTGGTTTCAAGAAGAAACCCAAGGCTCCAACAAACATGGAAGAAGCTTCCCAAAACCCTAAGAACTTTTTTTTCACTTTCCACTATTAGAAAATAATAGGTGAACAACAATAATATAAGCTTAAAACAACTGTAAATTAGATCTAACAATGTTAACCATATGGAGATTAAATAAGCTATAATAATGAAATGCAACAATGAAAGCATAACACATAACATAGTGTCACCACCAAAGAAGAGATGAATAGCTTATATTAACAACAAATATGTTTACAATACATCCACTTTAACTCCTCTTCAATCTGGCAGCATTTGTGTACCTATAAAACATCTTATAGTGTCTCCAACTCAACCCCTCAATATATAGACTCATGGGGGCTCAAAATACCACCATAAAACATTACCATGGGTCAAAACAAAGTTCAGAAATACCATGGTAAAAAAATACAACCCCTTACATGATAAACATGGTCTCTTACATGACAATACACTTTCTTACAAGCTGTCATAAAGATCCCTAGAAAATAGGAGATGCTTTTACATGCATCATAAACCATCAATAGCTATGCAAAGATTCTTACACATGTCATAGATGATTCTCACGTCCAAAATGATATCACCCACTTTCAACCCTTACAGTTGTCATAGAATCTGTCATAACATCCTTAAAAATAGGTTTTCCATGTTATACCACTAAATGGGCATCTTTTGACAACTAATAACTTATTTTTCAAGGCACCGACATGTGGCAAAAGTGCCAACACAAAATCTTACGCCCCTTTTGATGGAGCACAAATATTTAATAACAAAAATAATATTTCTCCATGGGAAAATGTAAGATAATAATAAATAAATAACTTAGGAATTTCCAAGGTTGAGACACCTTGATTCCCAACATTCTCCCACTTGTCGAATACCTTGTAAGAGCTAGGGGAATCACACCATCATGGAATTAGCTAGGTACAAGAAACAAGGCGCATGGCCTCCCTACACCAAATAAACTTATCTGTGCTCATAGGTTTGGTAAGATAATCTACAACATTCACCTTAGTGTCAATTTTCTTCAACTCAATTTGTCCATTAGCAACCATTTCTCAAAAAAATGGTATTGTACATCCAAATGCTTTGTCCGAGCATGATACATAGGATCCTGGCTAAATGAGTTACACTCTAGATATCACAACCAATCTAAATTGTCTTGCAATTGAAACCAATACCCGCACACAACCTTTGTAACCATATTGCCTCCTTAGAAACATGGGTAGCAGCCATATAGTTTTCTTTAGTATTAGATAAAGCAACCGTAGGCTACCTTTTACTCATCCAACTCATTGCTCCTCCAAATAGAGTAAACACAAACCCACTTGTGGACCTTCGACTATCCAAGTCACTTGCCCAATATGCATAAAAAAATCCCTGTATGTCTAATGACTTGACCACATTATCAGTACCATGATAAAGCAAACAATAATCAAAAGTACCTCACAAATATCTAAAAACCTTCTTAACAAAATTCCAATGTTCTTTACCTGGGTTAGACATAAACCTGCTTAGAACTCCCACTGCTTGGCCTATATCTGGTCTAATGCATACCATTGCATACATCAAACTACCAATGACACTAGCATAAGGAACCTTAGACATATCCTCAAAATCATCATTAGTATTAGGACACATATCTAATCTCAACTTAGTACCAACTAGAAATGGAATACAAACTAGCTTACAATTATACATATTAAATCTCTGTAAAATGGTATCACCATACTTACTCTGACTTAACCAAATCTTTCTGTGACTCTGATCCCTATTGATTTCCATCCCAAGAATTTATTTTGTAGCCCCCAAGTCCTTCATATCAAATGTGCTAGAAAGTTGTTTCTTGAGCTCACTAATCATCACCTTGCTATTACCAATAAACAACATATCATCAACATACAAGATAATAATTAGGATATGATCATCAATAACCTTAATGTACACATAGTGATCCTCTTCGCTCCTAAGAAAACCCAAATTTAAAGTAAAAGCATCAAACTTTTGATACCACATCTTGGGTGACTGTTTCAAACCATGCAAAGATCTCTTTAACCTGCAAACCAATTTTTTTTCCCTTCACAACAAAACTGTCAGGTTGTCACATATAAATCTCCTCCTCAAGATCCCCATGCAAGAAAGTAGTTTTAACATCCATTTGCTCTATCTCAAACTAACAAGCAACAACAATATTTAATAATAATCTAATAGGAGTTAATTTAGCAAAAGGAGAGAAAATTTCCGAAAATCAACTCCCTCTCTCTAGGAGTATCCCTTAGCCAATAATCTAGCTTTATACCACTCTAATTGACCATCTGCTCCAAATTTCTTTTTAAATACCCATTTACACCTGATGGGCTTTCTTCCTTTGGGAAAACTAACAAGATCTTAGGTGTTACAATTATCTAACGTCATCATCTCCTCTTGCATGGCCTACAACCAAGACTCATTTTCCTCTGAAGAGAGAGCCTCCCTGAAAGATCTTAGTTCACTGACAATACACAAAAAAGAAAAAATACAACGAAAATCAAGTGGGCTATGCTTGTCGACTAGATTTTGTTGTCTTGTGGATCTTATGAGAATAGGTGTATGAGGCTCTTGTTGTTCTTGACCTTACCCAACCTCTTCCTAATTTTCTTCCTCATGTTATTTGGTTTGATTAGTAGCTTCATCTGAAACCTCATCTTCTTCCTCCTCATCCTCAAGTCCAACTCTTTGTTCTTCCCGAGGTGCATCTTCTTACTTAATTTCAAAATGCACTCTCTTTTCCTTATCTTTTTCCTTTGGCTATTTAGGATCAGAAATAACACTATGCTCCCTGAAAATTACATCTCTAGAAAATATATTTTTCTTGGTTAGAGGATTCCATAACTTATAACCTTTTACATTATCACCATATCCAATGAAAATGCACTTTTCAGCTTTTGGATCCAACTTAGTTCATTTTTCTTTAGGTACATGAACATAAGCCTCACAGCCAAATACCCTTAAATGTGAAACAAAAGGTTTCTTACCTGTCCACATTTCATAAGGTGTTGTTTCAATAGCCTTATAAGTAGATCTATTCAACAAGTAACAAGTAGTACTTATAGCTTTTTCCCAAAAGCATCTGTCAAGTAGTGAACTACTTAGCATACTTCTAGCTCTTTTCATAATTGTTTGTTTCATCCTTTCTACCACTCCATTTTGTTGAGTAGTGTAAGGAGTAGTTTTCTATTTAACAATTCTCACATTCTTACAAAATTCACCAAATTCCTTAGAATAATATTCCCCTCCATTATCAGACCTCAAAACCTTAATATTACAATATGTTTTCTTTTCAACCAAGGCTTTAAATTCTTTAAACTTATTGAAAACTTCATATTTATGCCTCATAAAATATAAACAGGTATATCTTGTAGCATCATCAATGAAGGAGACAAAATATCTAGATTTCTAATCGATTCCACATCCGCAGGACCAAATACATTTGAATGAATTAGTTCCAATTTATTCTTAGATTTGGTATTGCCTAAAGGAAATGATTTTATGTTTTATTTACCAAACACACAATGTTCACAAAAATCAAAACTCTCATCAGGATAGGAAAAATCGTTTAATAACTTTTTATTCAAAATAGTTTTTAAATCAGTCTCACTAATGTGGCTCAATCTACGATGCCACAACGTACAAGTATTTTTAGATTTTTCAGTTACAATGGTAGAGTTAACAATAGTAGTGGCTTTAAGCCTAAACATGGTCCCCTTCCTTGTCCCTCTTGCTATCACTATATTTCCTCTTACCAATCTGCAACAATGCTTATCAAAAGTTACATGTATTCCCAAATCATTCAACTTTGAAACTAAAATCAAATTTCTAGCTACTCTAGGAACATGTAAAACACCAGGGAGGGTTTTAATCCTCCCATCACTGAAACACAATAGAATCTTACCCCTTCCAACAATAAGATATGAAGATTTATCACCGAGGTAGATTTCACCTCCATTATATTTTTCATATGTGGAAAACCACTCCTTATGAGGAGTCATATGAAACGAGCATCCTGAATCAATTAGCCAGTGTTCATTAGTCATAGTATGAATACAAGAAACCAAAGCTTCATCACCTGAATTTGAGGATTTCTCTATGGAGGAATCAACTTATTTCTTTGTATTTTTGCATTCCTTCTTCACATGTCCTCTTTTTCCACAGTTCCAACATTTCACTTTGTTCTTCTTTCCAAGAGTCTTAGATCTTCCCTTAGACTTATCCTTAGGCCCATTCTTATCTCCTTTAGACCCTCTTTCTTTAGGCCTTCCCCTGACATTGAGAGCATCACCTGACCTATCCATAGCCTTTTTCCTCATTTCCTGTAACAATAAAGTTGCTACAAGAGCATCCATCTTTGGATCTTCAATGTTAGCAGTGATAACAAATACAAAATTATCCCAAGACTTAGGTAAAGAACAAAGAAGCATAATGCATTTATCTTCTTCTTCAACATTAACATCAATAAAGGCTAGTTGAATCAAAACCAAATTAAAAGAATTTAAATCCTCGACTATAGATTCACCTTCACTCATCTTAAGAGAAAAAAACTTTCACTTCAAGTAGAGTTTATTTACCAATACTTTTTGCTTGATATATCTCACCTATTTGGTTCCACAAAGCATATGCAGTCTTTTCCTTTGAGACATTTAGGAGAACAAAATCAGAAAGACACAATCTGATAGTACCACGTGCCCTTTTATCTATCTTCTCCCAATCTTCATCACTCATTTTCTCATGTTTCTTTTTATTTTTTATAGCTACCCATTGATCTCATTATTCAAGAAGATCCTCCATTTTCAGCTTCCACAACTCAAATCCAACTTCGTTAAATTTTTCTATGTCCAAACGATAAGAAGTTGCAGCAATGGTTTAACACAAAAAACTGCAAAAAATAGATCAACCAAAAACTCCCACTATAGCTCAAAAAACCTTCGTTCTACCACCCAAGACACAAAAATGTCCAGGCTCTAATACCAAATGTTAGAAAAATATAGGTGAATAGCAATAATAGAAGCTTAAAAAAACTGTAAATTGGATCTAACAGTGTTAACCATATGGAGTTTAAATTAGCTATAATAATGAAATGCAACAACAGAAAGTAGAACACATAACACACTGTTTAACGTGGAGGAACCCTTTGGGGAAAAAACTCCACCAAAGAAGAGATGAATAGCTTGTATTAACAATAAATATGTTTACAATACATCCACTCTAACTCATCTTCAATCCGACAACATATGTGTACCTGTAAAATATCTCATAGTGTCTCCAACTCAACCCCTCAATATATAGACTCATAGGGGCTCAAAATACCACCATATAAAAATGATAATGGGTCAAAAAAAGGTTTGGAAATACCATGGTAAAAATTCATACGACCCCTTATATGCTAAACATGGTCTCTTACATGACATTACTCCTTACAAGTTGTCATAAGAATCCCTAGAAAATAGGAGATGCTCTTACATCTGTCATAAACCATCAATAGCTATGCAAAGATTCTCTTGCGCGTGTCATAGATGATTCTCACGTCCAAAATGATATCCCCCACTTTTAGCCCTTATAGTTGTCATAGAATATGTCATAACATCCTTAAAAATAGGCTTTCCATGTTATATCACTAAGTGGGCATCTTTTGACAACTAATAACTTATTTTTCAAGGCACGGCATGTTGCAAAAGTGCCAACACAAAATATCACGCCCCTTTTGATGGAGCACAAATATTTAATAATAAAAATAATATTTATCCATGGGAAAATGTAAAATAATAATAAATAAATAACTTAGGAATTGCCAAGGTTGAGGCACCTTGATTCCCAACATCCACACCCTTCATGAGGATGGTACAACTCATCAAATGTGGTATGAACTCTTCAATAATGTCCAAACCATATGGATTGTATGAAGGATTTTGGGAAGCTAAATATAAGGCAAAAATTGATACAAAGCATGTGCTAGTAATCAAAAACAATAAATAAATGCATACATCATTTTGTACAACCTAGTTTCACTCAAAACTTCATCATGTCACAAGTTTTCACATCTCTCTTGGAACATGTGAGAAATATTCACTTTTAGCACCAAGGAAATCTCTAAATGAAATTTATTTAATGGATGCTAAGGGTTTTCATCCCTAAAATCCAATATTTTTAGCCCATAGGTGACTTTTGGATGAAATCACTCTTTCCATCTAGAAGGGTTTTCGTCCTCAAAATCGGTATTCCAAGAGGGTTTTTATTCTCAAGAAATATGAGAAGAACTTAGGTTCTTACTTAGAGCAAATAACAAATACAATATCCACTCTATCTCTTCTTTTGAAGACTCAATCTCCTTTAATAACATTTTGAGTGAATAAAATAATATATATTATTTTTACTCCATATTCACCTCAAAATATTTAATAAAACAATTTAATGTGTATAGTTGTCTACTTTATTCCCCTTGTGCCTAGCGCCACTTAACTACAAAAATTAAAGTACCCTTTTAAATAATTAAATATAAGTTATCCTATTTATTTTTATTTTTTGACAACTTAACAATTAACTATTCAATTATTTTAATTATTTTTTACACATCCACCCAAAGTATGGAAATTTATAAAATGGACCAAATATGAATTTTGACCACACCAAAATAACCTTAAGCTCTTAGGATGTCAAACTTAATGAAAATTGGTGCTTTCCAAACATAGTAAACTTCTCCAAGAACTATGGAGTGCTCCCAAAATGTTGAAAAGGAATTTAAAAAGTACCATTGGACTGAGAAAGGGACATTATATAGATGGGCTCTCCATGGGGGAATCCCCCCTACTTCCCCTATTTTGGTGATGTAGAATATAATGTCTCATGGATTGTTGTAAAGAGGAAGAAATGTCTTCCTAAATTATGTTTCCAAACTCATGTTCGAGTTTTGGGTGAGAGATTAATTCATTATGGGCTTGGTATTGTCTAAGAGGGACCCTCATATATTGACTCTCCATGGTAGAATCCCCATACTTCCCCTTGTTCTAGGAATTTGGAATATAATGTCTCATGGATTGTTGTAAAGAGAAAGAAAGGTCTTCCTAAATCATTTTCCCAAACTCATGTTCAAGTATTGGTTGAGAGGCCATTTTTTTCTAGGCTTGGTATTGTCTAAGAGGGACCTTGAGAGTCCCAATTCTTTCATCTGTTTGTAGTTATTTTTGTTAGCTTGGTTGCAAATTTACCTCTCTTTTTTGGTTGTGCTATTTCTTTGATGTTTTTGGCCAACTTGGGCTTGCTTTGCCTTGCCTTTTGATAGCTTTGTAAAGGGAAGAGACACTTGTTTCCCAATAATTCTAATAAAAAACATAAAATTAAGAAAAATACAAACACAAGACACACATACATAGGAACTAAGTAACAAACATGGATATAAGACAAATATAAAATAACATAAAGAAGACAATCACAAGACTAGAAAACATAAGGTGCAATCATATCAAGAACACATCTATTTGATAAGTTGTCAATCAAGATTGTTAATAAGTAATACCATGCTAGATACTCTTTAAGACATAAGAACAATTCTAGAACAATATGAAGATACCCTCACCGCATGATAATATGATCACTAGCATACTTGAAAAAGTATTTATCACTTTTAGAGAATTCTATACCCTCTTGAATAGAAATATAAATATTTAAGTAGATACCTTGCCTTTTAGTAAAAAATATGTTTTCTCAAATAGAAAGCTTGCTCTTTCAAGAAAATACCCCACCTTTTAGTGGAACCCTAATAGTTTGAATAGAAACCCAACTCTTTTGAGTGGATATCTCACCATTTAGTGGAAACCATGGATAAACCTCCCATGCATTGATGAGTTTTCATAATATTATTTTATTCTCATATAATATGTTACTTTTATCCATATTTAAACGGACTTGGTAGATTTAAATATGTTGTTGAACTTTTTAACAGATGAAAGGATAAGTAGATTATGTGCTTTGAAGTGCTTGTTATTGAATGCATAAATTTTCCAGAATGCTTGAATGTTTGCTCATTTCCATGCATGAATGTACATGTTTTATGACTAATTAACTGTAGGACCTCAGAGTTAACTTTCTAGACCCCTTTGGAGCTAAAGGGTGATAGCTCACTTCAAAGAAGATTGGGAGCTCTAGTTGTTGACTCCATGACTACCACAAAAGATACAAGCTTCCAATTAGTTTGAGGTTAGTGTTTTGGTTAAAACCCAAGTGTCTCTTGATGAATCTTATCATTTATTGTGGCCTAAATGTCTATTTGTGTGTCCTTGATGTAATATCTCTTATTCAAGGTGACGACACTTCCTTTGGGATGAGCCTTCAAATCCAACTATTGAAAAAGGTTTAGATCAACTTGTCTCTCACTAGTTTGATCTCTAGTTTAGTTCCTATACTTTAGCTTAAGGTTTAGATCAATTATTATCCCACTAATTTGATATCCAATTTAGTCCCTATACTTTAGCTTATGAAAATAAGGCTCAAATATAAAAATTGCCACCATTTCTTTAAGTTTTTAGTTTTTGTTCTTAGTTCCTATTTTTTAGATAAAAAGCTATATTCCTTTGTAATTTGACACACATGGGGCCCATTTGAATGTCAATAAGAAGAAATTTTTCTTAAGCATGTAGTAGCTTCAAATCCCTTCAAAAGAAGAGTGGGACCACTCGTCCAAATGAAGGTGATCCTTAATTGTTTTCTTGTTAGCTATCTTTTTATTTGATAGTTTATTTTAGATATTGTTGTAGTACATTGTGCACTATCTCATTTATTATTTTGCACACACTTCCATCAATCTAAAAAAAACCTAAATCTAAATTAGTCTCACTTGGTCATTTCTTTTCACCATTTAAATTCTACTCAATCAATTTTGTGTGTGTGTTTTATTTCATTTCAATATTTATTTCTATAAGCGTATGGTAGAATAGATTTTTTTTCAATCCAATTTAATTTCCACTAGTGTGTAGCAACATATATGCTTGTTTCAATTTCTACAATTGTGTTGTAAAGTAGACAATCATAGTTTATTATTTATTTCTACAAATGTGTGTGGTACATGATAGAAGAGAAAACAATATGGATTCATGTATTAGGCATTACTCAAGAACCAACAAATTATCTTGAACCCCCCAAATGACCTTACCATAAATAAATCTAGACACCACCCAAATTGATAAATTAAATGATATGGTATTGATTACTACAATGAACCCATCATTTTTGGCATTGTTTTTGTATTTGGTTTAGAGAGTAATCCATCCTTATCCAAAGATCGGATCTCATTTACAAGGTCCCACACCTTGGGGTCAGTTCCATTGTGTCATTGGAATGTTGAATAATATGTTCAACATGGTGCAATTTCATGTGAACAATTTTGGCATGCCTAGTGGGACAAATATAATCGACTCTTTTATATCATGATAAGAAACCGATGTTGTTCTTAGCATATTTAGCCTTAAAGAGGAATTCAAAAAGGTACTTAGAGACTTTGCAATCAAATTTTGGTGACTCTATAGCAACTCAATAATCTTTGTTCCAGATCAGACCTACAAATGCATGCCCAAAATTCAAACAAGGGAATCTTCTAGAGGTAATTTTCAATACACTAAACTATCATGTTCTACTTATAGAAGAAGAAATATAAACACTAAGGAGAATCAAGGGATCTGTAACTCCATCTTCTAGAGCTCAATCCACACCTCCATTCAATAGATTACTTCAACCTAGGACTCTTACCACCCAGATAGATGGACCATTATTCCATATGGTTTCCCCTAGAAATCAAGCATTTTTCACCTTTAATGGTGGTAGCCCTATTATGTTAGCCCAAAGGTATGACATACTAGTGAATGCCTTGAAAATTATTCCTTATGCCATCAACGAGACAACCACCACTCCAATATAACACATTTAGTACGTGGCCAATAAGTATTTTGTACAAATACCATAAAATACAACATGGTTATTAGATTCCTAGTCACATCCTTGAAAGGAAAAGCATTACAATGGTATAAAGGTTTGTAACCTAAATCCATTCACAACTGGGATGAGTGGGTGAAAAGTTATGTGAATAATTTGAGGACAAGAGTGATCACTTGTCCTCGGTGGAACAATTGACAATAATTAAGAGGGAACCCCATGAGTTTATGGTATATTTTAACTTTAGATTTCAAAATAATTGGGATAGAATCCCTACCTTAGTGAAGCCTTCTCCCAATCATGCATTCCTATACTATTAAGCAACTCTTAACAGTGATGTGACTATTACGATACAATCTATGGGTGGAGTTATTTCCAAATACATATAATATTTCCATCAGGGTAGTGAATTATTTAATACAAGTTGGAAAAATAGCTTCAAGGCCATTGATGCCTCTATTCCCAGAGTTTCTTTCTTAGCATCCCACATTGGCTCCTATTCCAATTGCATATACCAATCAACCATCTACCTCTACTACACCTTCAAATGAACTGCATGAGGTTAAAGCCTTATTTAAAAATTTTGGTAATGAATTAGTGACAATAAAGAGGCAACAAGCTCAAAATAGCAAACCTTACCAGCCTCAAAGTCAAAACTATCAACAAAATAGGCAATCATATCAAGGAAAAAATCAATGGATTATGTCAAACCCTTGAATAGTTTAAATCTAGCCCTTATCGACACTTTGAAGGATCTTGTTCCAGTTCAAAATAAGTTAGATTAAGAACATGACTAGTGTTACTTGTGAAATCAACCATATAATCAAAATTCCTCTCAAAATGAAGAGTTTTCACAAACTCTAGTGGTTTAAAATGAACCCTCAACTTTAGGGAAATAATTTTATGAGAACCAAGTAACTGTTAGTAGGCTAGATCACATGCTAGGAGACTCTACATTGGTCAATTGGCATGAGGTGGAATTTTATGGCCTAAACCAATTAAATGTTGATGCAATGGCTCAAAACACAAGGTCAAAGAAAAGAGCAATGGATAGTGGAATATCTTTTATATTTGGTCAGGCATCAGCCTCCCAACCACCTCAAGCTACTATAGTTTATGGTACCATAGGTAGGACAACTATGTTGCAACCAAATTAGACTATTGGTAAGGGTAACAAAGCATAGGAACAACTGCTAGTCATCCAATTAGAAAAAATGGACCTTCATATTCCAAGAGTTTCATCTAAGGTTATTCAACCTCCTTTCAATATATTTGATCAAATGAACAAGTATAACCTAAATGTCACCATGTGGGAGGCTTTTTCCATCCCATATCAAAAGGATTTGCTGCAACAATCTTTGGAAGGGCTCAAGTAGCTAAATTATATGTCAACAAAAGAAGGAACTACTCCTCTAACTAGCCTAGTGCAACGCAAGGAAGAGAATTCAAGTAAAATTAGTAAGCCATCCCCTTTTGATTTTTCCTTAATTATTGGAGATCATATAATACATAATAGTATGATTGATTCAAGAGCTAGCAACTTTGTTATGCTTAAAAAGGTAGTTGATCTCCTTGGAATTAAATCTGAACCTGTGACTATGGGAATTGTGTAATTGGATGGCACTGCTATCAATACATTAGATGTCATTTAAAATTTAAAATTGACCTTGCATGCATACCCTAGTTGTACAATATTGCAAGATATATTAGTCACAAACCTCCTTTCCTTCTTTGATATCTACTTATCCAAAGAATTCACTACCAAAATTGGTGGGTACCTATCCTTCAATTGGTCCCAAATGTTGTTTAATATAATATAGTACAAAATTGACCATTCAAGTAGAACCCATTGCAAAAGGTCATATTGAACTCTATGCTCCTAGCGCCATAAATATGAATTGCACATTGCATGAAGATGGAAAGGAATGTATTGTTCATGAACTTGCTAATCTCTTAGAAGAGGTTCTTGATTGCTTGTTGGATGAATGGGGAGATTCCTTTTAGTGTGACCCCTATGATAAAGTAGAGGAGAACGAGCTAGGAACCTACTGCATACATGAGGAGGATACTCCTATCCCTAATCTCATGAAAACTCAAAAAGTTATAGAGGGACTGTGGTGATCATTTTTTGATTGTTCAAGAAACAAGAATGGTGCAGATGTTGATGTAATTTTGGTATCCCCAAGTAAGGAGAATCATTACATCTCTTTAAAAATTAAGTTTAGCTACACTAACAATGTGGTTGAATATGAATCCTTGACCAAGGTCTTACACTTGTATAGAAAAGGAAGATCAAATTGTTCTAGGTCTTTAGAGACAGTGAATTAGTTGTCAACCAAATTATAACTTAGATCCTAACAAAGAATAACCTACTCAAATCCTACAAACATAGATTTTGGGATTTGATTGAGGGTTTTGAGGGATTCGACATCCAAACTATCCCTAGAGGTCGGAATAAACATGTGAACAAACTTGTAGTAGGTGGTGCTCAATTTGACATGATGACACACATTTTGAGCAAGAAATAATGACATATAAGGCTCACTGTAAGTCTTATTATTCTAGATAACCAGGTAAATTGGAAGGTCTTTGAAAATTATGAACAAATTATCAATTTTATTCAAGAGGAGATAGATTTTTTTTCTAAAAATTAGTCTAAGTTGTAAGGCCAATATGAAGATCATTTCATGTAGCTAAACAACAAGTTTCCAAAAGGTCTCATCACCATCGAGAGTATATTTAATTCATATGACCAATTGAAACAGAAGAAAATAAACCTAGCTACAAAGAAATGTGACTACAAGTTAGTCACAATTGTAGAAGGATGATCTTTGAAGCTAGGGAAGGTATGTTTTGAAAATGACAATTAAACTTTCATCAAGTTTTTTCAAGTTTATGATGATGTGATTGGATGGACCTATGAGAATTTAAAAGGTTTTGATCTTAACCTAGCACATCACACCATTGAGTTAGACCCAAATGTTAAGCATGTCAGACAAAAAACAAAGACCTATCAATTCTAATATTGAGCCTGAAGAAGGATTTAACTAAATTAATAGAGGCTAGGATCATATTTCCTATCAAATATTCTTCATGGGTGGAAAATTTAGTCCCCATCAGAAAGAAGAATGGGGAAATAAGATTTTTTGTGGAATTTAGAGACTTGAATAGAGCCTCCCTAAAGGATCATTACCCTCTCCCCTCCATGGAGCAAATTCTTCAAAAAATTAGTGGTTCAAAAATATTGTCTTTGTTGGACAACTACTCAAGCTACAATACGATTCTAGCCCAAGAATCTAATCGACATAAGATAACATTTACTACCAAATGGGGTACCTACACTTATTACAAGATGCCTTTTGGGTTAACTAATGTTGTTACTACCTTTTACTGGGCCATGAACATGGTTTTTCAATGTGTATTAAAAAATTGTGTTGGTTTGCTTGGATGGAATAATAGTCTTTTCAAAACATATAGGTGATCACTTCATCCACCTTGAAAAAGTCTTCAAGAAGTGCAAGGAGAATGGTATTTCCTCGAATCCAAACAAGTGTGTCTTTTCCATTGACCAAGCAAAATTACTTGGACACATTTATTTCTAAAGATGGTTTTTCCATTGATCCAGAAAGAGTGGAGTCCATCCTGTCTATTCTACTACCCAACCATAAGAAAGGATTACAAAGCTTCTTAGGAGCAATTAATTTTGTGAGAAGATTCATTCCCAACCTTTTTTCTTCGATAAATCCTCTCACCTTCATGCTAAAGAAAAATATGGTCTTAGTTCGACCAAAGAAGGGAAGGATAGATTTGAGGCTATCAAACAAGCACTTGCTTAGGCTCCCACCCTTGTCAATCTCAACTATGACAATGAATTAATTTTTACACTTTTGTAGGAGGTGCAAGCATATCAATTGTCTTGAAATAACTAAACAATGACAATATTTAGCAACCTATTGCCTTCTTCAATGTAGTTAAATACAATGAGCTCAAGTATAACTATGTTGAAAAGTAGACCCTTGTTTTGTTAGAGCATTAAAAAAATTTAGGCACATGTTGTCTAACAATAGGATCTAGTTGTGGGTCCCTCATGCCAATGTTAATTTTTTTTTGTTGAGTAGAGATATTGATGAAAAAATATTTGGGTGGGTCACTAGGGTGATGGAATATGATGTTGATATTAAGATCACCAAGCTTGTGAGAGGCAAGAGATTGTGTGAGCAACGTGTCTCAACATTTGAGACTCCTACAAAGGTTTCCCTTGTGTTATAGGAGGACCAAATATCCAACATTGACACTTATAATAGTTGGGAAAATGATATAAATAATTTTTTGTAGGAAGTTAGTGTAGAGAAGGGGGATTCGCTACTCACAAGTTCTCTTTGTTCAGAGAGCCACACAGGATGAACTTCCCTAAACTACCTCAAGGAACAATGCGAGAGTTCTAGAATAGGAAAGAGCAGATCACGAAGATTTTTTGGAAAAACTAACGAGCCTTCAGCCAGAGGACGCCAACATGCAATAAGGAGGATAGCGTGGTGCACTGGCATCTCAAAGGTGTGTTGGCATCTCATGCAGAAAAAGTGATATTATCACAAAAAATAGCTTAGCAACTACTAACAATCAGATTACTGAGAAATTCCAGAATGTAAGAAAATGATAGAATGTAACAAGACTAAAATAAAGAAGTATAAATGATAGAGTTAAAGGAGATAAAGAAAATTATTACAACCATGTAAGTGATGAAGCCTCCAGCATGTGAATATCTTCAATACATGAATGCGTAAGATCTGGAGAAAGTGTTGGGGTTGTATAGGGGTTTTCCTCAGTCAAACCCCTGTTTTGGTGTTCCCACCTCCACGAATAGCTAGATAGAAAGAGAGAGTGAACCAAAATGCATAAAGCGTGTGGTGAAAGAAAAACCTACTTCAAGAGTAGAACCTGCACCACCAAGTAGGAGTGATAAAACCAATCCCTGCTCAAGGAGGAGAACCTGTATCACAAAATGTAGGTGATAAAAGCAATCCCCACTCGAGGAGGAGAACTCGTATCATGAAGTATGAATGTGATTGATAGGGGTATGGAATCCCAGGATGCTTACAAGCATGAGATAAGGGAGATGAAGTTACAAGGCTTAAGGAAGCCAAAGAGGGATACAAAGAGAGCTGCAAGAGCCAAGAGAGCTATAAAGGGTGTTGTGAGAGCTTAAGAGCTTAAAGTTGTCGTAACAAGTTGTATGAAGTTGTGCAAGCAAGATAGCAAGACAAAGAGAAGAGGAAAATGGAAAATCCATGGCTAGAGAGAAGTTAGAGTGAAGCTAGAAGTAGAGGAAGACCAAATATGAATTGAAGAGATAGATTTTAAAGAGAGAAAAGAAGAAAAAAGAAGCTTCTCAGGCAGTTACAAGGCATCTCAAGCCATTACCACCGACCAAAGGAGGCGACAAGTGGAAAACATGCTTGGAGGTGGTTGTTTGAATGTTCAAATATCATAGGACGCTAGTGTGGCACACTAGTGTCTGGACACATCATGCTACAAAATGGCAAGAATGAGAAAAGCCCAAGGTTGACATGCAAAGGGTAGCTATTGAAAAGGGGTGTTGGAGCATCCTAAGAAGGGAAAAAGGATAATGCAGGGGCTAAAATGAACCTACACAAGTGCTAAGGGAGTGGACACTAAAGCGGATACAAGAATGTACGTGAAGTTACAAGGGGTGCAATTTTATGACATTACATTTTTCCCCCACTTTAGCAGGCATATGAATATATGCTAATATGCACGTTAAAGGAAATCTACTAAACATAAATAGCATCATGATGCCCAAAAGGATACTGTAGAGGAAGCAGAAAATCCTTCGAAATAAGGAAGCGTACCCCCAAGCTAAAGACCTACAAAACAAATGCATTAGACAAGAAAACCCTGCACTAGTCAACAATGTTAGAACATATAAAACTAAAGGATTCGAGTCAGCAAAGTAAAAGAGACCTTGATGTAGAAGGTTGTCTCAGTACTATGCATTGTCCCAAATTAAGAACAATAATAGATAGAATAATTATTAAAAGAAGATAAGAATGTAAGGATTGATTGCTTCAAGAGAAGAACACATACAAAAGACAGGGAAGCAACAAATGTCAAAGAGAGAAAGAGCATATACTCACAATGAAAAAGATGTAGATCTTCAATGGGGTATATACAAAAGAGAAGAGAGAAGAGAAAGGCTCAATGAGAGAGCAAGCAGGAGGAATGAAAATTCCAAGACAGATGGCTCCACAGGTATTCTCTCCTGAGGAGGTTTGAACGAAGGACTTTGTAGCTCCATAGAACTACGAAGTTTGAACAAAGAACACCGAAGGCCCGTAGACCAACAATGGAAAAATATCATAGGATGAAAAGCATCTTACAAGCCTGCAGACCTGCAAGGAGGTGTCCCCCAAGATCTATCACATGAGGAAAACCCAATAAAGTAAGCACCTTATAGGCCCACAAACCTGCAAGGAGGCATCCCCCAAGATCTCTCACATGGAGGAAACCTAGATAAAAGTGCCTTATAGGCCCATAGACCTGCAAGGAGGTATCCCCCAAGATCTCTCACATGAAGGAAACCCAGTGATGTAAGTGCCTTCCAGGCCCGCAGACCTGTAAGGAGGAATCCCCCAAGATCTCTCACATGGAGGAAACCCAAAGGAAAGAGCGCCATGCAGACCTGCAAGGAGGCATCCCCCAAGATCTCTCACATGGAGGAAACCCAAAGGAAGGAGACTCTGTAGAGTCGCATCAGAAAGCAGCTTTACAGGAACACCTACAAAGTGACATGTTTACCCACAGATAAAGCATGTCTGAAAATAAAGTAGCCATGTGAGCAATCAAGCAGACAGTCACCCAAACCATCAACAAATTGGAATTCTTTCAAAAGGGTCCCTTGGGAACCCTTCAAAAGAAGGGGGTCCACTCAAGGGACATGTTGTTTGAAAAGTGAGGTCTATTCAGGTTGCCCCCAAGCTAGACGTGGATGATTTCATTTGAGATAAAATCTTTCAAAGGGGGTCCCTTGGGAACCCTTCAAAAGGAAGAGGGGTCCACTCAAGGGATGCTTCATTTGAAAGATAGAGAGAAGAGAGGGGTCCTTGAGAAGGACACATGTCTCTAGAACAAGTTATCACTACCCCCAACATACATGGGAGGAGAACCATGCAATATACTTAGGTCATATAGGATGGAGGTAAACCTCGATATCACTTGTCATGTGAAGAAAAGGTAGGTGCATCAACAAACACATGAGTGGTGGCACCTGAACTACGAAGTTGTTGTATTTTTTCCTTCAAGGCCTTACATTCACTAGTGGAATGACCAAGCACTCGATGGTATGCACAAAAAGAATTCTTTTCTTTATCATGTTCATGATATTTCTTGCATGTAGGAGGAGGAAGAGTAATTAAGTGGGCTTTTAGAAGCCACAACAAAATACGCTCTTGCTCAGACAAAGAATGAGGAGCAGGAAGCAACCCTTTCTCTTGTGGAGAAAAGTTTGATTGCTCACAAGAAGAAGGCATGAAGATAGAAGACAAAGGAAGATGGACCAATCTACGAGAATGAGGTTGAGTGGAATTTGTGTCACCATTAAACTGTGGTTTTTGTTTAGATTTTTCATTCGAGAAATCAAGCCCCAAATTATGCTTACGGGGTGAAAATTATATAGGGACCTAAATTCCTTGCTTGTTACACCCACAACCTTTACGCCCATAACCATATTTAGAGGCAAGCCTAAATCCAGGGTCATAACATGTTTGCAAATCTTGAGGAGGAGGATCTTCATAGAGGGCATTGTTCCAACAATGGGGATTATGCTCCTCTATGGGATCACCATCATCCATATTAACAAGACTGCCAACATTATACTCTTTAGTAGAAGCATAATCATCTTCCTCAGAAGGAGGATCAACACTAAGAACATTACAATTTATGCTCACACTATCCTGCGATACAAAAGAATAATCATCTTTGATAGTGGGTGTGGATGATGTTATTTGAAGGTTTTAAGTGGATCGGGTTGAATTTATGCTCCCCATTGAAGGAGTCTATAAAGTCTAAGGAACCCCAATCATCACCAAGACATGCATTCTTTTGAAAAGAGGTAAGAGCATACTTGAGATTTCTTGCATTAGAAGGATCTTCCTCAGGGACATCTATCTCGAGAGTATCCTTTCTAGTAGGTATTGCTGGAGTAAACATCGACACATTGGAAGACACTGAAGGAATAAGAGTAGGAATAACCAAAACCTAATTGGTAGGTGCCATCTCACATAAGTGCATAGCCCCAGGGTCATCCTTAACTATGACTACTTTATTGTTACAAATGAATTTAAGAAATTTATACAAGGTAGACGGGACTACACCCATAGCATGAATCCATGGTCTACCAAGGAGAATATTATATGGTAGCTTTTCTCGACATAACATATACAAGGGTAGGTACATTAATAGGTCCCAACCTCAAAGGCAAGACTATCGTGCCTAGGGCTTATTGATTGACATTATCGAACCCACGAACAACAACAGAAGAAGCATTAAGAGAAGATGAATCAATATTAATCTTAGGTAATAGATCAATGCTACATACATTGAGCGTCGAACTGGTGTCAATGAGAGTATGTCTAATGTCGATTTTATTAATATTAACTATAATCATTAAGGGATCTTCTTGCTTCTATACTTCTGGAGGCGGGAGTTCTTGTGGATAGAACGTAATATTCGGTGAAACCATATGAATATGAACCATCAATGCATTAGCATCCATCAGCCTAATAGAGGCAAGCAAGAGGATCTTTTGCAAGGCTTCTTGAAGCATACCTTGATAAACCAGAGCAGACTGAAGCAAGTCCCAAAGTGGCATCTTAGTGAGAGTAACTCGAAGTTGCTCAAAAATATCGTAATCATTGGGTGCTTTAGTTGTAGGTTTAGGTGATTGAGGAAGGCTTCATTTTTTATTCATACTATTCTCATAAGTATGGGCTACCGCTCTATAAGAGGGGGCCTTAGAAAGATCAGGAGAATCACCATCAAATGGAACACCATCAATAGAATATATCCTTTTAGGAGGACTAGCTGGAGTCAAATAAATAACAGGTCTCTTAGGCCTTTGAGGGGTAGCAGAGACATAGATTACATTTACAAAATCATCACAACTAGTAGAATAATTATATGAAGGAACATTCTCAACATCGATCCAAGGAGGATCAAATGTGGAAGGAGATTCATCATTTGCAAATGCAATGTCTCTAGAAGAGAGTGCATTGGAAGGAATAGAAAATTCATCATTCACAAATGCATCATCTCTAGAATGGAGTGAATTGGAATGAATAGAAGGTAGAGTAACATTAAGAAATGTATCAATGATTTCATCTTCTTGCAACAAAATATCCTTCAAAGCAAGAGGAATCTCATTAGAAGGATCAAAGATACAAAGTGACATGGGAAAAGCCAAGTCACTATCACATGCATGAAATGGAATATCATTAACATTTTGAACAAAATTAGGTACTGAACTAATAAAAGAAGATATTAAATTCATTTTGGGGTGATAGAACTGAGAAACACCAGAAATCTAGATTTTCATATTTTTTCTGTATTTTCTAGGTTCTGGTAATTTGTATTTTCGAAGGTCTTTGGAGCAGAATTTTGGGTTGAAACTTGCATCGGTCCCTAAAATTCGGTTGTTGAAGGCACAATATTTTGGGGACGAATTAGTCCTCTTGGAGATCTTTCCAATGGTGCAAACAGTTCTGAATTCTGAGCACTGAATCCAAAGTTATGCCCTCCCCACGTAGGGGTAAATAAATTCTTAGCTTTTGAAAACAAATTTCCTTTTCACATCAGGTTCACCAAAATGTAGAGAAGGGGGATTCACTACTCACAAGTTCTCTTCGTTCAGAGAGCCTCACGGGGTGAACTGCCCTAAATTACCTCAAGGAATAACACGAGAGTTCTAGAATTAGAAAGAGCATATCACGAAGATTTTTTGGAAAAATTGATGAGCCTTCGACTAGAGGACGTCAGCGCGGAATAAGGACGACAGTGTGGTGTGCCGGCATCTCAAAGGTACACTAGCATCTCGTATAGACCAAAAATCAAGATTATTACAGAAAATAGCTTAGCAACTACTAACAATCAGATTACTGAGAAATTCCAGAATGTAGGAAAATGACAGAATGTAACAGGGCTGAAATAAAGAAGTATAGATGATGGAGTTAAAGAAGAGAGAAAATTCTTATAGCCACGCAAGTGATGAAGCCTACAACACGTGAATATCTTCAATGCCTACATGTGGAAGATCTGGAGAAAGTGTTGGGGTTGTATAGGGGTTTGCCTTAGTCGAACCCCTATTTTGGTGTTCCCACCTCCATGGATAGCTAGATAGAAAGAGAGTGAACTAAAATGGATAAAGTGTGTGGTGAAAGAAAAACCTGCTTCAGGAGTAGAACCCACACCACCAAGTAGGAGTGATAAAATTAAACCCCACTCGAGGAGAGCTCGTATTACAAAATGTAGGTGATAAAATAAATCTCCACTCGAGGAGGAGAACCCGCATCATGAAGTATGAATGTGATTGATAGGGGATATGGAATCCCATGATGCTTACAAGAATGAGATAAGGGAGATGAAGTTGCAAGGCTTAAGGAAGCCAAAGAGGGATACAAAGAGAGTTACAAGAGCCAAGAGAGCTACAAAGGGTGTTGTGAGACCTTAAGAGCTTAAAGCTACTGTAACAAGTTGTATGAAGCTGTGCAAGAAAGATAGCAAGGCAAAGAGAAGAGGAAAATGGCAAAGCCAAGGCTAGAGAGAAGTTAGAGTGAAGCTAGAAGTAGAGGAAGACAAAATATGAATTGAAGAGATAGATTTTAAAGAGAGAAAAGAAGCAAAAAGAAGCTTCTTGAGTGGTTACAAGACATATCAAGCCATTACCACTAACCAAAGGAGGTGACAAGTGGAAAACACGCTCAGAGGTGGTCATTTGAATGTTGAAACATTGCACCGTGCTAGTGTCTGAACACGTCACACTACAAAACAACAAGAACGAGAAAATCCCAAGGTTGACATGTAGAGGGTAGCTATTGAAAAGGGGTGTTGGAGCATCTTGAGAAGGGAAAAAGGATGATGCAAGGGCTAAAATGAACCTACACAAGTGCTAAGGGAGTGGACACTAAAGTGGATACAAGAATGTATGTGAAATTGCAATGGGTACAATTTTACGACGTTACAAGTAGATATCCTCTAAGTCTAGATTAGCTAGAAGGCACTTCATATTGCAATCCATACCCTATGTCTTAGTGGATGACATACTTTTTAGAAAATATCTCAATCAAGTTTTGTTAAGGTGCATTGGAAAAAATCAGTCAGCAAATTTTTAGAAGAATTTCATGGTGGCTCTTCCAGTAGTTATTTTTCTATGAGGATCACTACTACTAAATAATGAAGGCTTGATATTATTGGCCACGTATTTAATGATGCTCATAGATGGGTGAGAAACTATAAGAAATGTGATTTCTCTTTTGGAAATCAAAGGTTAGCTACCCTCCCTCTTCATCCCATTCAAGCAAACCAACCATTTACACAGTGGAGATTGAATTTTATCAGCATGATAAATTCACCATCTAGTGTTGGTCATAGGTGGATTTTGATAGCCACATACTGCTTCACTAGGTGGAAAAAGGCCATTTGATTAAAGGATGCTACAAAAAATTCATTTCTAGATTTCTTTGATAGAATTGTGACCAAGTTTGGTGCCCATTCCACCATCATCTTCAATAACGCCAAATCATTATTTAGCAGCCAAATAAGTGATTAGGTAGTTAGGCATGGTATATAATTATAAATCTCATCAAATTATTACCCTCAAGGTAATGGATTAATTGAGTCCTCAAACAAAAACCTCATCAGTATAATTAAAAGGACTATTGAAGATAATCAAAGTTCTTGGCATAGTGACTAGAAGATAGCCCTTTAGACTAACAAGATCACTCCCAAGAGAGTTATTGTTGATTCTCCTTTCATGATAGTTTATAGAAGGGAAGCAAGGCTACCATTATCATTGGAGTTACTTTCTCTGTCGATTCTCCTTTCATGCTAGTTTATAGAAGGGAAGCAAGGCTACCATTATCACTGGAGTTACTTTCTCTTGAGTTATAATAGTAATTGGAATTAGCAGAAAATGATGCCATGATGGTGAGGTTGGTTGAGCCAATATAGTTAGAACAAACTAGGAACAAGGCTATGCATGCCCTTGAGTCTCACCAAGTGTGGGTCAAGAGAAATTTTAACAAGAAATTTGTCCATAGAGCATTCCAAGAGGGAGACTTGGTGCTAAAATGGGATGGAAAAAAATCCAAAGCAAGAAGGAATACAAAATTTGACACCATTTGGAGTGTCCCATACATCATCACCAGTTGTAAGGAGGCCAATGCATTCCATCTCTCTAGGGTGAATGGTGAGGCTCTTCTTATCCCAGTTAATGGGATTCATCTCAAACCTTATTTTTGAGGGTTTTTTGAGAAGTCATGTATATTTTAGCTTAGTTGTTACTTTTCCAAGAAGTGTTCCTACACACTGTACATTCTCCTTAAGGGAATGTACAATCTAGGTGTTTTTTTTCCTCCAAGTGCAAACCTACACATATTATTGTGTCATGTGCATTTTTAGGAAAGAGAGTTATTGTAGCTCCCCTTATGACTCTATGCCCAATGTGTTATCACGAAATCTAGCAGCGCTTGTTCCCGGATAATCCCCTACGAAACTTGTCCGTTTCCTAGGATTCGTGAAGTTCAAGTACGCATAACGAAGTGATTTTCAAGCCACCTTGAAATGCATTCCAAAGTCTCGAATAGTCAATTCAAGCATTCCCCCATGTTCGCCTCGCGAAGACCTTCGAAACGAGCTCCTTCACAAAGTCTCACCGTTTGTACTTAGCAAATTGCGAAAAATGCAGTGGCACTGAAAAAGTGCGCTCCTGCTCTAAAGCCAAAATTTGGCTAAGTATGAAAAGTGCAGGGGCGCTAAATTTTAGCGCCCCTGCATAAAAGTGAATTTCTAAAAAATGTAATAGCGCTAAACTTTAGCGCCATTACACTTTTTTCCTGACACTTAGACTTTTTTGGCCCTGGCACGTTTCTTCATGATTTTTGCATTTTTTGTCAATCGTGCCACTTTTCGTGCCTAAATTTATTGCTCGACTTGAGTTAGGTTTTCGATTTTCTCTTTCACTTAAAAGTGTTTTATTTCGCCATTTTCATTGTTTATGGTCTTTGTTCTCCTTTTCTTCTTGCTAGGTGAGTTCTTCTCAAGCCGCAATCACGTGGTTTGGAAATTCAAAATTCTTCTCCAGTGTTTTTTGCGTTTCATCTTTGTAAGTTGTTACCCTTGCTTTCTCTTTATTCTCCAATTTCAATGGCAACTCCATGCATACAAACAATTTGCAAACCCCAAACGCCATTTTCATGCACCGTTACATCTTTTTTACAAAACCATGTCTCAGATGCAGAAGCGCTAAAATTTAGCACCCTGACATGTTGAACATGTCAAAATAATTCTAACTCTGAAAGTGCAGGAGCACTAAAATTTAGCGCCCCTGCATCAAAAACTGAAATCTCAAAAATGTAATGGCGTTGAATTTTAGCGCCCTTACACTTTGCACTTTTTCCAGACTTAGTCATTTTTTGTGCAATGGTGCTGAATTTTAGCACCTTTACATTTTTCTTCCAGACTTAGTCATTTTTTGTGCAATGGTGCTGAATTTTAGCACCTTTACACTTTTCTTTCAAACTTAGTCATTTTTTGTGCAATGGTGCTGAATTTTAACACCTTTACACTTTTGGCAGTTTTTAACCTAGTCTCTTCAAAATTGCTCTATTTCCATTACAGACCCCATTTCTTCGCTCTTGCATCGTTTTTCGTGCCTAGTTGCTTGTTTCACGCTTGCTCAACATCGTTTCTCGCTGCACGCTTCCCAATGTTGCTTTTTCTGCTAACGCCTGTTGATTCACCATCCTTGCAGTTTCTCTCCAAATCTCGTCAAATGATCCCAAAGGTGATGTCCTTTGATCTTGGTTCTTCCAAATAAAAAGTTTATGCAGGAGACCAAGAAGAAGTAAGAAGACTCCGCGCCCAAGCAAAGAAACATGAAGAAGCTTCCTGTTCTCCAGTGTTAGACATTTTCGGTGCATCCCTTTATGCATCTTGTAAATATTTCTCAACATTTTGAATGTCTTTTTGTAAATTGTAATTACACCAAGCTCTCAAAAGATGTAATATTTTGAACAAATTACACTTTGACTTTGGTCAAAGTTAGGTGAGATCTCCTAAAATCGCTCACCTAACTTTCCCTGATTTTCTCAATCTCTTTCCTTCTTTTGCTCATCCCTCTTTCTATATAATGTGAGGGATTTTCATTGTAATCTATCTTTTAGCCTTTTGCAACAAAGTGCTGCCCTTTTGTAAGCAAATTTGTGAAACTTTGCGTTCATGCTTTGTGAATGAGATTCGATCAATAAAGAAAAGGATTGCAAGACAAACTTTGCGTTGGATTCGATACTTTTGTGAGTTGATCTTATTTGGTGGTGATTAGTTCGAGGAATCTGAAAGACTCTAAGTAGTCGATGTAAACTTTGTGTTACATTTGTTATTTAGATTGCATTGTATTTATTTTATCATTGGTTGGATGATCTACAAGACTTTGTGCTTGTAATCATTCATGCTCTTGCATGTTCTGGTTGAGTGATCTACAAGACTTTGTGCTTGTAATTATTCATACTCTTGGATACTTTGTCGAAGGATCTACAAGACTTTGTGCTTTGTAATCGCTTCAGGTTTCTCATTTATTAATTTTGTTGAGTGATCTACAAGACTTTGTGCTTGTAATCGCTCATGTCGCTTGAAGAATTGTTGCGTTTGGAGAAGACTTTGGCATTTCTTAACGTGAAGCAAACCGCACGCCCAATAATAAACTAACATTGATAAAAGCGCGTAATCCACTTTGTGCCTTCGCGAGCTTTCCCTTTTTAATTTATTTGTTTGTTATTTAATCACTTCTGGTATCTCTACGCTTCGCTTTGACGAGATAAAGATATTGGTATTACTGCTAGTTGTTCGTTTCAAGTTATCAAGAATTCCGAACTTTCAACGGTGAAGCATTGTAAACATCTTCTCTGAAAAAAAGAGAAGGATGAATGTAACACACCCCCCACTGCGAATTTTTGTGTACATTTTGTAATTACTTCTTGTGTGTGATTTACTATTGTTTCTCTTAGCAGTAGTTAAGGGCTTCCCTTTTCCGAGAGGGAGAGATTCACATTCACATACGGGTTGAAGTCCAAGCTGTGTAATCTATCGAGAGCCGATTACATAATTTTCACCCAAATGCTTTTGGCTTAATTTCATCGATACGATAATTTATCTCTAAAAGCCTTTGCTATATGCTTTGTTTATACAATTGTCCTTTCTATATTGTAATTTATTTTCTTGTAAGTTTTTCAAGCTTTCACCAAGGACATGTAATGGCTTCTCAAGGTCCTTAGGGAAATGCTTTTGGTCTGTTGAGCCTAGTTCTACCCTTACATGCTCTTCCTGAAGGCTCACGGAAGAACTTTCCCAAGTTTTTTGGTGATGGACAACATCCTGACGAGCACGTTGCTGCTTTCTACATTGCTTGTGGAGTTCATGGTGTTGAATACGAAGATGTATCTATAAGACTGTTTGTGGAGACTCTCCAAGGCATTGCTGCAGATTGGTTTTATCATTTGGTGCCAAGTACCATCACAAACTGGGCAACTCTCATAGCCAAGTTTGAAGAAAGGTTCAAGCCTCCTGAAGATGCTCATGCTTTGTTGGCTCAGCTCACCCAATTGAAGAAGGAATCTCACATGCCCATGCGCGAGTTCATTGCTCACTTCAACAAGTTGACTCGAAGAATTCCAACTGTTGCTCAACCTACAGCTGAGAACCTGAAATGTTTCTTTGTAAATGCTCAAGTGCCCGAGGTTGGTTTCCTATTGAGAAGAGCACCTCCAGCTACTCTTGCAGTTGTGCAGACCTTGGCGACAAAAATTGAAGATGATCTCATTCTTGCTTGGCAAATAAAAATTGACTCAGATGAATCTGAAGAAAGCTCTTCTTTGGAGTTATTTTCTTCCATCACAAGGAGGGATCCTATGGTGCAAAGGTTGGCAAATGAGCTATTTGACCTCAAAAAGCAGTTAGCTCAAGGCATGTTTTCTGTGCCTTGCAAGGACATACCAAGGAGGTCAATTTCAAATACTGCTCATAATTTTGCTGTTGGTAATCAACACAAGTTATCTTCACCTCCAAAGAGGCTTGCTCTTGAGGTACCATTAGTAAAAGGAGCAGTGAAGCATCCTGACTCCGATCCAAGTGATCTCGCTGTTCTCTTCCGAGAAAAGGAAGTAGACATAGCTGGCGACTCCCAATTCTGGTTTATGCAGTCTCAGAAAGCCATTGATGAAGAGAAAAATGATGAAAGTCATTTTGTTGAAGTTCAAGTGAATGAAAATAATTTTTTTTTGAGATCTGAAAAGATGGACATGCATGCAGGTTTCAGTCAAGTTGAAAAGAATGCATATGTGTCACGTGAGGACCTTCTTATAAATAATTTAGATTTTCCCAAGTCTGAGGATGGTGAACATCATATTGAGGTATGCAATGCAGCCATATCTTCATTTGAGTCACATGAAGGAGATCATCCCAATTAGCATGAGGTTTCCATGGTTGATGAATCAGTTGTTGAGGTAGCAACTGGTAAGAAGCATTCAATCTTTGATCAATCAAGGGAATGTCCCATAAGACATCTTGCTTGGTTGGAGGCCAATGGGAAGACAGAGGTTCCACTTGCACCTGAGCATGAAGATAAACTTGAGGATGCAGCTAAAGATATATTTGTAGATGCACAGGAGCAGCCTGGATTCCATGATTTATTTTGGAGCAGCAATATATCCATAATATTTTCAAAGGTAGCTAAACCTGTTCATCTCCTTCATGAAGCAATGCTTCAACCTCATCTACATGTAGCTGCTAATGATCATGGAAGGCCTTGGAAGCTGCTGAAGAAAGGCAACTATTTTGTTGAACCTGTGAACGGTTTCATTTGAGAAGGTCTCATTAATGGCTAGTTTTAATTAGGTAGGTTTTTCCCTTTTCAATAAGTGCATTTGCATAAGTTTGCGTCTTGTTTTAGTAAATTTGTTTTTCGTCGTTGTCACCTGACTCCAAGCCCAATGGATAAAGGCACTTGAATTCTGGAGTTCTTCTCCCTTCATTCGTTTCAAAGAACGGTTGAAGGAAGATCCCCAACAGGAGCCAGCTGTTATCACGGAATCTAGCAGCGCTCGTTCCACGGATAACCCCCCTACGAAACTTGTCCGTTTCTTAGGATTCGTGAAGTTCAAGTATGAATAACGAGGTGATTTTTGAGCCACCTCGAAATGTATTCCAAAGTCTCAATAGTCACCCGAAAGCATTCCCCATGTTCTCCTTTTGTGAAGACCTTCTCGGAACGCAGAGTTCTTCGCCGTTCATTTTCGTACTTTTAGCAATTGCTAAAATGGCATTGAAAAAGGCGCCTCGCCTCGGGGCTTCAAAATTTACAGGAAGTGTGGGCCAAATTTAGCTCTCAAGATAAAGTGAATTTCTAGGAAATGTTACGCACCGGATAAGACTTCGACGACTTGTCTTTAATCATGATTTCTTTACGAAAGATCATACACTTTCAGGTTCTTAATTTATTGTTCGACTTTGAAGTTTCGATTTATTCTGTTTCTGGATTTCACCATTTCTATTTTGTTTATCTTTGTTCTTCTTATATGAAGTTCTCGTCGCGACCATCGTGGTTCTGAATCCGGTTCTCCAAAGATTTTTTCAAGGCTTCATCTTTGTAAGTTGTTACCCTTGCTTTCTCTTTATTCTCCAATTTCAATGGCAACTCCATGCAGACAAACAATTTGCAAACCCCAAACGCCATTTTCATGCACCGTTACATCTGTTTTACAAAACCATGTCTCAGATGCAGAAGCGCTAAAATTTAGCGCCCTGACATGTTGAACATGTCAAAATAATTCTAACTCTGAAAGTGCAGGAGCGCTAAAATTTAGCGCCCCTGCATCAAAAACTGAAATCTCAAAAATGTAATGGCGTTGAATTTTAGCGCCCTTACACTTTGCACTTTTTCCATACTTAGTCATTTTTTGTGCAATGGTGCTGAATTTTAGCACCTTTACATTTTTCTTCCAGACTTAGTCATTTTTTGTGCAATGGTGCTGAATTTTAGCACCTTTACACTTTTCTTTCAGACTTAGTCATTTTTTGTGCAATGGTGCTGAATTTTAACACCTTTACACTTTTGGCAGTTTTTAACCTAGTCTCTTCAAAATTGCTCTATTTCCATTTTGGACCCCATTTCTTCGCTCTTGCATCATTTTTTGTGCCTAGTTACTCATTTCACACTTGCTCAACATCGTTTCTTGCTGCACGCTTCCCAATGCTACTTTTTCTGCTAACGCCTGTTGATTCACCATCCTTGCAGTTTCTCTCCAAATCTTGTCAAGTGATCCCAAAGGTGATGTCCTTTGATCTTGGTTCTTCCAAATAAAAAGTTTATGTAGGAGACCAGGAAGAAGTAAGAAGACTCCGCGCCCAAGCAAAGAAACATGAAGAAGCTTCCTATTCTCCAGTGTTAGACATTTCCGGTGCATCCCTTTATGCATCTTGTAAATATTTCTCGACATTTTCGAATGTCTTTTGTAAATTGTAATTACACCAAGCTCAAAGATGTAATATTTTGAAAACAAATTACACTTTGACTTTGGTCAAAAGGTGAGATCTCCTTAAATCACTCACCCAACTTTCCTTTATTTCCTCAAATTAGATTCCTAATTTTTCTCATCCCTCTTTCTATATATAATGTGAGGGATTTCCTTTGTTTTGTTCATCATTTAGTATTTTGCAATGAAGTGTTGCCCTTTTTCAAGCAGAAGTTTGAAACTTTGTGTTCATACTTTGTGAGTGAAATCTGATCAATAAAGAAGAAGATTGCAAGCCAAACTTTATGCTTTTGATTCGGAGCACTTTCTTTTGTGAGCTGATCTTATTTTATGGTGATTAGTTCGAGGAATCTCGAAAAGACTTAAGTAGTCGTATGTAAACTTTGTGTTACATTCAAGTATTTCTTAGATTGCATTGGTATTTCTTTTTATCATTGGTTGAATGATCTACAAGACTTTGTGCTTGTAATCATTCATGCTCTTGCATGTTCTGTTGAGTGATCTACAAGACTTTGTGCTTGTAATTATTCGTACTCTTGGTTACTTTGTCGAAGGATCTACAAGACTTTGTGCTTGTAATCATTCGTGCTCATTGACACTCTTGTTGGATGATCTACAAGACTTTGTGCTTGTAATCGTTCATGTTGTTCTAAGAATTGTTGCGTCTAAGAAGACTTTGTGCTTCTAACGTAGAGCAAAACCGCATCGGCCCACACAAATTCAATAACATTGATAAAGCTTACCGAACGACTTCGCGGAGCCTTTTAATTTATTTGTTTGTTGTTAATTACTTAGTATTCTCTATCGTATTTCGCTTTTGATGAGATAGGATATTGGCAGGCATTAATGCTAGTTGTTCGCTTCTGCTATCAAGAATTTTAAATCTCCAACACGCGGAAGTATTGTAAAACATCTTCTCAAAAGAGCGAGAAGGATGAATGTAACACACCCCCCACCGCGGAATTTCGCGGTACATTTTGTACTACTTGTGTGATTTACTATTGTTTCTCTTAGCAGTAAGAAGGGCGCCTCCCCTTTCCGAGAGGAGAGATTCACATCTCACATAGCTGTGGCTGAAGTCCAAGTTGTGTAATCTATCGAGAGCTGATTACATAATTTTCACACAACACAATGGATCGATAAGGCCCCCTATATTCTATGATTAGTAAGCAATCACCCCATAGAAGTCGCCTTAAATATTGACATTTTATGCCCCTTTTGTGGTCTATCAAATTTCATAATTTGTGCCTCAATACCTTTCATTAGCCTTCTTCATTCATACCTTAGTCAAAATCCAAAAGCGTCAAATATTCAGATATCGTTTAGACATTTGGACAAAGTCCAAATGTACATGTCCTTTTCCCTATCCTTGCTCCCACTTTCTTCCTTGTTGATTCCCAACGAAACTTTGGGTCTCGCTTGTACATTTGTAAAAATTCCAAATGCCTATATCTTTTCCCTATCCCTACTCCTGATTTCTTCCTCCTTGAGTCCTATTAGAACTTCAAGTCCCACTTGGACATTTGGACAAAGTCCAAATGTCCAAGTGGGGATAGGGAAAGGAAATGGACATTTGGAAAAAGTCCAAATGTCCATATTATTTCCCTATCCTTGCTCCCACCTTCTTCCTTCTCAAGTCCCATTGGAGCTTCAAGTCCCACTTGGACATTTGGTCCATGTCCTTTCCCTATCACCACTCTAGCTTTCTTCCTCCTTGGGTACTACCAAAACTTCGGGTCCCTCTTTGACATTATCCTTTCCCTATCCCCACTCATGCTTTATTCCTCCTCAGGTTTCATAAGAACTTCAAGTCTCACTTGAAATTTTGGACATTTTCCAAATGCTTGTGTCCTTTTGTTATCCCCACTCTCACTTTCTTCCTAATTGGGTCCTATTGGAACTTTGGGTCCCACTTGAACATTTGGACAAATTCGAAATGTCCATGTCCTTCCCTATCTCCGCTCCCACTTTCTTCCTCCTCGGGTCCCATCAAAACTTTGGGTCTCACATGTACATTTGGGAAAAGTCCAAAATTCCAAGTTCTCTACCTATTTCTTGTTTCCTTTTTCTTCCCTTTGGTCATGTTGGGGTTTTCAGGTCTTACAGGGATTTTTGGATAAAGCCTATTTTGACCTAGAATTGTTATTAATGTGTAGCAACTTCCTCAATTACCAAATTTGATTCATGGAGCTACAAGAAAGATTCTAATTTATTTTTTACCGACCCCAAGAGGAAAAGTGGTGCCCATGCTTCACTTATTGTTTGCAAACTACTTTTCTATGAGAGGATCATTCCTAGCTACAATTTTGTAGTAGATTTTGTGGGTTTTTTTGCTCTTGATCTATGGATTCATAAATGTGGAAGCATGGTGTGGATGTTAGGGTCATTTTAGCAAAATTTCAACACAAGTTTTAGGGCACACATGTCTGCACCTAATTTATGGGGTCTTGGCTAGGGTTTATTGCCAAGTCGTGTGCCCTATCTCTCTCCTATGACCTTGAGATGAATATAAGGCACTTTTGTGCTCATTGTAAGTGTTATTCCCTAGTTTCTCTTGCAAATGCATGTATGTTTCTACATTTTTACAACTATAAATTGGCTTATGTGTAAGGCCCAACCATACATGCTTAAGTTTCTAACCATTGTGCTTCCTTTGGTAAGCCCTATTAGCATAGTTGGTCAAGTCGATTTGATGGATTATCCAATTTTGTTTTCATAGGATTATATGATGTAGGATGTATAGGGTAATTGTACGAGTCCTCATAGAATGATCTAGGTGGTCAAATGTGAACCTCATTGTGAACTCAATCTTAGGAAATGAAGATAAATTAAATATTTAGGATTGGTTAAAAGTTGCGCATGGTATTAACATATTGCTTATGTGCACGATGTATTAGTGTGTAAAACCAATTATAGAAGTAGCCAAAAAGCTTTAGTGTTTAGAAGATAAGGCAAGTGATTGCTTTGTGCAAGTGAAAGTAATGATGTATAGAGTTTTATTTAAAAAGTCTTATACATTTCCTTCTTAAACATGAATGCATATGAATGACATCATAGTACATGAAATGGTATGATTGGGTGATTTTTTATTTATATCATTATAGAAAGACTTCATATCCTTCTTATGATGGTGTACGCATAGATGGAATTGATAAGTGTTTTAATCCTTGCATTGTCACTCATTTAATTTGATGTAGTTAAGACAGTAATTGTACTTTATTTACAACAAGGCCAAGCTTATTGTAACTTTTGATGCATTACCAAGATAAATGACTCTAGAAGTTTAGATAGTAGTCACCTTAAACATAACCCTTTTTATCCTAAATTATATTTTATGTGTATGAGTGACATTTTTATATTATAAGCTTTCCTTTATGTAAAAAATGCATCCATGGCCAAATATTTGATCTACGATAAACAAAGAGATTTGATTAGAATGATAGACGTGAAAAAATTGTGTCGGACAATTGTAAGTAGGATCAAGTTAGGTGCGAATAATGGAGGTAAGCATAATTGAGAAGTTAACCAAGTTAGATTTGAATTCAAATCATTATGTTGCATTTATTTCTGCAAGTTATAATCATAGAAAATACTAATGTGAAAGACCAGGATGGCACATTTTAAGCTTTAAGGTCAAGTCACGAACATCCAAATGTTGTCAATCAAGTATGAATGAGGTACATAAAATTAATTATTTTCTAGTCAGCAAATTGATTTTCAATACATATATATAAATATAAATCTATTTAATTATTCATTTTCATGGAGTACTAACAATTGGAGAAAGTGTGTAAATGGCCAAATGGGTGGAACAAGAGGTTCAATCAGGACCCTAGCTAACTTATTTCATGTCAGGAAGTGTATATGAGGGTGATAAATGGAGGGTAGGTGTGAAATCCCATATGAAAGCCATTACCCCAAGTTTCAAGCATGAAAAAAATGAAAATTAATATTGGAAGGCTATTTTTGAACCCCCAACTCAAGTATCTAGGGGAAGGGTACATTAAGAGGAGGTTAAAAAAGGAGATTGGAGCCTATTTTTGGGGGATTTTTTTCTTTCTTTTGGGAAGTTTTGGCGGCTGTCTGTAAAAAGAATGGAGGGAGAGCTCTGTCAAAAATTCCCATGGCTGCCTTGTCTTGTCTAAAAAGAGGTAAGTTGATGTTCTTAACATTTTTGTTGTTGTATACCCTTATGGTGTTGAGCTGGGAGATTGAAAAATTATGGTTGTGTAAACCCTGCTCCTTTTGGGTCTTTTGTGTGCATGTAAAAATCTGTGTTTCTTTATGTGTTGTGATGGGACTTGAGTTGAAAATCTTATGTTATAGAATTTGGGTTGAATGTCATTATATGTGTAGCGAATACTCATGAAGGGGTCCTGGTTGAGCCTCTTGGCTCGGGAGTTGGTGAGAGCTTTCATGGCTTGATGATCCATATGGTAGGGTGGATAGAGTGTGTTCTTCCCCATTTGGCTAATTGTTGACAAATATGCAGGTGCAGTTGGATTTTCTTCTCATTGTTCTGCAGTATTATAAATTTTATGAATGGTTCTTAGTTGCAACAAAAGATATCAGATAAAACATCAAAATCTATAGACAGGGTTAAATCTATGTGCAGTTCTTATTCCTCAAGGTAAATAAATGGCAATGTCCATATCGTTCAGGAAGGAGAAACTGGTTAGGTTTTTTAGCTACAAATTTTAGATAAGTCAATGAAAAATCCATCAATGTGTAAGCCTTCAAGTAGTGAGAAAAATAAATAGATAAATAAATAAAATGAAATTTGAATTTAATCTGTCTGTCAAGTCCATTCCAAATGGGTAATGTTGTATTATGTTATTGTTGTGCATGGGAGTTCAAACAGATAAATAAGATAAGAAATTTACATTTGCAGTTATGGTAGGAAGTGCACCAATGTTTCTGATATTTTATAGAGATAGTAGTTTACATATTTTTAAAAATTGTGATCCCAGACATCTCTGTGCATTTTTATTTATTTATTTTATTTTATTTGAGTATATGAAAAAGGAAGAGAATGGGGAAATTGGATATTATTTAATCTCCAAATTTTCAAGAGTACTTCTCCAGATGTTCTCTGGAAACATCAAACTCATGATAAGAATATTGGGTTTTGTCTCTTGGATAATACACAAGTTTTGTTGCTGTGCAAAATACTGGACATGGATTATGTCAAATCACAAAGTGTAGCAAACAAAACAGAACAGGAAAACTCACTGTTTGGTTCTTTAAGGATGGAGAGTAACAATGGTGTGAGACCCCTGTTTATTAAAAACAAAATTCTGCCAAGATTCTAATAATAAGCATATTTAGGTTTTAATACCAAGAGCATAAAAGTGATATGGCACACAACCCATAAAATCTATTGAATGCTGGAAAATCATACACTTAAATAATAATAAATAATATGATAAAAGTCTGAACAACTGACTCACTTTTTAGGAAAATAATTAATAGTTTATTGAAATAAAGAAAAAAACGTACAATTACAATTACATTATAACTTAGATGACGTACATTGGTTGGGCAAAGATTTTCTTTTCCACTTATGAATCTGTTTTTTTATTGGAACTTCAATAGATTTGTTTGGGATGTAAAAACCTTTATTATAAAAATTGATCATGAAATTTGTATTCATTTATCATTTATAATTTTATTTTTATTTGAGTAGCGTAGAAAAGTAACAATAAGTTGTATAAATTATTAAAAGAAAATAAAATCATTTGTTTAAATGTTAATTTACTTGGAATGTAAATTTAAATAACCCTTTTTTTTATTGTATACTCATTCTCACCATTGAACACATTGGAAATAAAATTTATAATATGAAAATATTAAATTTACATTTATTTAAGCCCATCTATGTACTAAGTGAATATATCAAAATGTAAATCAAAAACCAAGTATTCTAGAAAATAGAATAATACTTAACATTATTTTAAATTGTATATTTAAAATGAAAATAAATAATAATGAAAATTTGAAATTTAGACTCCATATTGCTATGGACATTGTGAAAAAAACAAAACAATATTTTAAGATAAAAATAAAAAATAAAAATGCAAATTTAATCAAGAACTCTTTCATGGAAGCCCTGCTTCTCCTATGACACTGTTGTAGACTTTAGACCTGCAAAGAAACCAAAGAAAAATAAATTCTTTTCCATATTGGGGAGAAGAATAGATGTTGCCTTTCTCTATTTTGCACTTGTAAATTAGGGCACCCAAATAAAAAGATTGAAAATGGACTTCAAATATATTTTCAATCCGCTGAACTTTAATCTCTTTGATTTTAAAATACTTTCTATTATTGTATTGAAGTCATTGTGTGAATCAATGATTTTTTTTTTTACAATAGTCCCTCCGCTTTTTCCTCCTATACTAATGGTTTAGAAACCAGAAATTTATAATATGAAAGCATGCATGTTTAAAAATTAAAAAAACAAAGAAACTTTTTAGGTTTTTAAAAAAATCATATAAAGAAAAAGATAGAAAGATACGTGGAAGATTTTAAATAGGTAAAAACATGCTTAAAAGGATAGTTAAGTCATGGAAATAGAAATAAGAATCTAAACAGGGAATTTAAAAATATTTAATCTAAGATATTTTAATAATTAATACTTAAACATTTTTAGAGGTATTTTTAATAGTTAATTTTTAAGGGAAGAGGGGGTAAAGATGTTCTATATTATCCATAATTATAATTAAATGCATATAGATAATTATATTTATTTATACATCATTATCTTTATAATTATGTATGATTTTTATTTTTAAATATTAACATAGAATATAAAAAAAAAATCATATATACAAATATTACTTGATCTTTATTATTAAAAAATAGAAGTTAAAATGAGTATATATTTATATAATAATTTTTATAAAATATATATATATATATTTGTGATCTTTTCTTCATGAATTATTGAGTACGGATCTAAGTCATCAAATATTGGTGACTAGCTATTTTGTGATCTAAGTCATGTATAATTTAGTTGTTTCTATGTTTAATTTTTTTTAAAAAGGGTTGTATTCTTGTCCTATGGGTAAAATATAGGGCATGACATAAGTTTTGGGTGAAAGTTTTAAAGGTTAAAATTTGTGACAACTGATTCACCCCCCCTCTCAGTTGTCTTGTTCAACAATGTAAGTGTTGGTTGGACAACTAAATTGAAAGTTTGTGAGAGGTAGGGGGTTTTGAGATATGATGTTTGAATTCACAAAATTAAAAGGATTCCCAGTGGAAATACCCAAATTTAGAGTGATATTTTTGGTTGGTTGCATTGTTGTAGTAACAGTTGGATGAGTATATGTAGGAATAGAAGCTATGGTTGTAGGGGGAGGATTTGATTTCCTCCTTGACTTTGAGTGTACCCTAAAGCTTTAGCACAACTAGCCATTATGGAATATGGTTATCAATAATGTGAGCTAGGCTACACACAGTCTCTAAACTTTGGTCATTATCAAGCATTCTCCTCATGTTATCTATGATAAGAACAACATGCCAACAATATACTCTGTACTCACAAGGTCTTGAAGTTTTTCCAAGGCTTTATCCATTTGTTTCAAATTTTCTTGAGGGACATGAGCAACTAGGTTTTCAAAATTAGTATAAGTGGTTGATGGTAAGGTGTTAATAGGACATGCGACATCAAGGATGTGGTCCAGAATGGGTTGAATAGTGTCAACACTATAAGTGAAAGAGTTGGAAAACTAAAGATCCATGGTGGATGTACTAGCATAGTATGTCATGAGTCACAAACTATGTCTCACTGAAGTATTGGTAGTAGGACACCAGGTTGTGATACTCATATAAGTTTCACCAAACCAAAAGTGTACCCAGAATAGACAAAAAACACTGAATAAAGATAGTAGACACTTAGAAATAGAAAGAACAATGCAAGTATTGAAGATATTGCAATATTCATACTAAAATATGATAATTGACTGATTTTGAGATGCAAAATCCTGAAAATGAATAATTTTGAACATCGATTTTGATCTTAAACAATGTACTTTCTTTCACCAATTAAATCAAATGCAAACATCTACAAAATTATACAATTTTTGAAACTGAAATTGAGGTCTATATGTACAAGAAAATGAAGCAGACAAAGACAAATAAATGCAAAGAATTTTGAAAAATCACCTATACAAGGATAGGTTTTCCTAAGGGAAAATAGGCCCTTGCACAGGGTTCTAAAAAATTTAAATTTGAGTGTTTGATATGATATTTAAGCTCACTATTCCTAATTGCAAATAGATTCTTCAGTAATATTTTTTCTAGATTTTTTTATTAAATGTAAACGAAATTTGTATGACAATTTTTTTAATACAATTTTGACTGTAATTTTGATCTAAATGACTGAAACATGTCTTAATGCAAGATATTTTGGATTTTTATGATTTTAAATGATGCAAACATGCAAGATGTAACCCTAAATAAAATGCAAAATAAGATAATGCAAAACCTATATCTAGGGTTTTAAGGACCTCAAAATCAAAAAAGTATGATGTAAGAATGTCAGGTTCACCAAAATGAAATAAGGGGAAAGGGGTGTTGCAAGGTGTTTCCCTTGGTCTCCTCAGCATGGGCCAGCGTGACGCTTGGGCTTCGTGACATGGTTTAACTGCATTCTATGGATCTTGGATCTTGTATAAATCTAGTAGTTGTTTTAGGCATTAATAGTTCAATCTTTTGGTGCAACGACAACCACCTTTGCAATAATTGGTATCAAATTCGAGATCACAGGTTCAAACCCCTCACTTGCGTTGGGGGGGATTGTTGCAAGGTGTCACCCTTGGTCTCCTCAATGTGGGAAAACATGGCACTTGGGCTTCGTGACATGGTTTAACCACCTCCTATGGGTCTTGGATCTTGTATAAATCTAGTCGTTGTATCAGGCATTGACAAGTCAATCTTTTGGTGCAACAACAATCACCTTTGCAACAAGGGGATCCATCTTCAAAAGGGTTTATAATGATGATGTTTTATAAAACCCTTAGGGATCTTAATAGGTTCCTTCCCCCATAAATTTCATTAGTAAAGAGATCATAAGGTGTAAATATCTACTTTCAACCTCAAAGGTGAGCTAATCATACTTAGATCTCTATCCTTAAGACAATAAGACAAATCTAAAACCAAATTAAAATAATTTACAATGCTCAAACTAAGTGAACAATAAGACCTATTATCTAAAATTTAGGTTTTAGAAAATACAAAGATTGTTATAGAACTTTATAGGAAGATCTAAGAAGGGTTTGAACACATGTCCCTGTCACCAGAAATTTGTTTTGAGTGAAAAGGGCCTCATTCTCCCCTAGGTGAATGGGTATCAATCTAGGGCTCCAAAATAAGTTTTGATGGTCCTTTAATGTAGGATCTTAGCTTTAGTTTGACACAAGTCCCATTTTTAGAAAGTCAGAAATAAATTCTGCAACTTAATTTCTATGGCGTGACAACAATGATGACAACTTGTGTAACAATGCAAAATCACTTCTTCAAGATTTCTCTAATTTTTCTTCAACCTATAATTTTCACATACACAAAGAGGAATTTTTTTTTGTTTTCTATGGGGGTGTTGGAGATTTATTGGTGTTTTCATTATTGTTTTCATTGATGTCAACCTCTAGTATGGTCAAGGAGATTATTCGTGATTATTGCGCTATGTTGGCATTAGTGTTGTTATTTGATGTCAACCTCTAGTGTGGTCATGATGAGAAGTGTTTTTGGTATTGATTAGTTGTTGTAGATGTTGTAAATATGTTGAGCAGGTGTTTGTGGTGTTGTTGATGCAATTGGTTCACTTGGTTTCCAAGTTCTTTTGAGAAAATTTGAATAAAAGAGTGTGTAGTGTGATAGAGATGTGTTTAGTGTTGTTCTTCACATTTATCCATGGTTGAAGATAGGATTATGTGGTTTGGATATGATGATCAGAGGTCTTCAAAGGTATTATATCTATAGATTCAACTTTTGGATCGTGCGACAGTGGAAGTTGTGTTTGACAGTGTGTTGTCTGTGAAGAAGGTTGTCTGGGAGAAATGAGATTGCTTCACATTTCTCCACATTGAGATTTCTTGTCTTGTAGATTTAGTAACACACTAATTTTGCATTTTCCTAACTTTCCTTGGAGTATGTAGTATTTAGCTACTCTGCAAGCTTGGATTCATAAAGTGTGTTATGTGGCAGTATACCTGGTTGCATAGAATGAATGTGTTCTTTAGTTTTAGGTGGTTGTGTTAGTGGTGTTGAATATTTTGATGGTTTTGAATATTCTTGGATGTTGTGGAATGTTTCTATATGGTTTGGATGGTATTTTTAGACCTGGAAAGGCATGTATGTGTTCACTTGTTAGTGTTAGTGTAGTTTTGGCCAACATGGCGTGCTAACACTAATTGCAAATGTTGTTTGTTGTTTGTGGAAGCATGGAAAAGCATGTCATTATAGATTTGGATCGTAGATAACCCTTGGTGTGGTCTACCTTCACTTCTTTCCATCCTAGAAGTCTTTGATGCTAACCTATTTAGTGGTTGCATGTTTGAGGTGCATATGTTTCATTGAAGCTGACATGGAGAATGTTTTTGAGGTTGTGGAGCATATATAAAAAAGGTTAATTGTTGGAGATGTGTGTGGTAGATGTGAAAATGTTGTGTGATGTGAATGTGATCAAGTGTGATGATCTGAGTATCAGCTGAAATGCCTAAGGCTACTAGATGTAGTGAGTTGAAGGTGTCTACATTTTCAAGGTACCTAAAGTTGTTGGAGGAAGTGAGCCAAAGGTTGTGGATGGTGCAGAGTTGTAATGGTGAATTTTCCTATTGCTTTGAGATAGTGAATCTATCTGGAACAATCTTCTTCTATTATTCTTTATTTTGAATAGTGAGTCCTTTGGGCAGTGAGCCCTTGGTAGCGATCCATTCTTTCTCTTTTAGACAGTGAGCCCTTCTGATAGTGATCCTATTATATTTAATGTTGTTATTCATATATATGTGAAGTAATCCTTACCATGGTTTTTCCCAGATTAAGGCTTTCCACATAATTCTAGTATTCTCTTATGTATTGTGTTGAATGTATGTGTGTTTCATTTGTTTACATTCCACTGATAATAATAAGGGTTTGATGGTTAATACAGGTTTAAGGTTTTAATGTACAACTGATTCACCCCCCTCTCAATTGTCTTGTGTGTCTAACAATTGGTATCAGAGATATGGTTCCTTGTAAGAAGATTAACCCCTTGAGGTAGATCCAGATGGTGCATAGGAAGGGTGTCAAAGCTTCTATGTTCAATGGAATGAATTATGCTTATTAGAAAGCCGAGATGGAAGCCTTTCTTATCTCTCTAAGGTTTGGAGTCTAGAAGCCGGTTGAAACTGGATATACTATGTCTGCTAATGGTCTGACAAATGATGATGAGGTCAAGGATTTTGAGAATAATGACAAAGAAAGGAATGCTATCCTCAGTGGTCTTTTTCATTCTAAATTTGGAAAGGTGATGATTCTCAAAATTTCTAAAGAGGTCTAGGTGAAGTTGCAAAGCATTTATGAAGGAGATGATAAGGTCAAGCAAGCAAAGATGTAGAATTTCAAAGCCAAATTTTAAAACATAAGGATGTCAGAAGATGAATACATTATAGCCTACATGCTCAGATCAGATGGAGTTATCAATGCCATCAATGGTCTTGGTGGTAAGTTGGAAGAAAATGAAGTTGTAAAAAAGTGTTGAGAACTCTTCCTAATTCTTATAGTTCTAAAATTTATGTTATTTAGGAAACTCAAAATTAAGATCAATATTTTAGAGATCAGATGTTTGGTGCTTTATTTTTTTTGAATTGAGAGAGTTTGGTCAAGATGATACAAAGAAAGAAACTGCCTTTAAAGTTAGAAAGGTAGAGAAGGATGATGAATTAGATCTTGATGATCTTGATGAGGTAGAAGAAAATTTTGTAAGGAGATCAAAAAGAGCACATACAAATACAAAGGTAAGTTACCCTTTAAGTGTTTCAATTGTGGAAAGATTGGTCATTATGCTTCTAAATGTCTAATCAAAGTTGCAAATGACAAAAATAAGGATCATAAAGGTAAATTTGTCAAGAAGAGTTATTATGTTGAAAAAGACACTGGTGTATCTGAAGATGAGGAATCAGACAAGACCCTAATGAGGATAGTGATGAATGCTTGTTCATGGCTCTAAATGTGGAACTAATTCTATAAATCCTAAAAGATGTGTGAAGTAAAGTGTTCCAGAAATAGGTCACAATATTGGAGGAACTATGTCAACTACTTTTCATGCAAGAAAGGAGAGAAACTATTGGATAATTGATAGTGGATGCTCAAATCATATGATAGGTGACAAAATTAAGTTTATTAAACTTTAGAAGTATGATTTTGGTCTTGTTAAGTTTGGTGATGATACATCTGCTAACATTTGTGGAAAAAGTTTAATTAGTTTTGATGGCAAGCATAAAATAGATGATGTTCTTTATATCAAGGATCTCCAACATAATCTTCTCATTGTAGGACAAATATGCAGTAGAGGATGTTTTAGGATGATGGTTGTGAAATTAGAAAAGGAAGCTCCAAAACTTTGGTTGCTATAGGAACAAGGATAGAAGGAAATGTTTATCAACTCAAAGGTGGTGGTGTTAAGTGCTTTATTTCACAAATCAATGAAAGTTGTCTATGGCATAGAAGAATGGATCACATTAACTTTGATATCCTAGTAAAGTTTAGTTCTATTGATGTTGTGAGAGATCTACCAAGGATTACAAAGCCTATGAATGCAATCTGCAAAGAATGTCAGTTTAGAAAGTGTTGAGACTCAAAATTGTCCTGACTGATATTGCACATTTGAATTTGATTACTAGCACTGTTTCGTCCTGAATCACCTCTTTTCAACCATTTAATTAAATTATCTTAATTGTTTAATTAAATTCATCATTTTTATCTATTAATATGATAATAAATTTTATTAGGTTAATTCACCTCCTTTCACACTAATTTTCATCATGTTTAATTGGATAATGTGAATTATTTAAATTAAACCCCTTATGTCCTCTCATTTAATTAAATAATATTAATTATTCAATTAAATGTCATTTAACCACCTTTCATTAAATAAGTTAATTATTTAATGATAATCCTAATTTCCTCCATCTTACACAATTAAAACAATGTTTTAATTATCTAAATGGATAATTTCCCTCACCCTCCCACTTGCAAGGGAATATTCCTCCATTTGAACTCATTCAAAATGGGAATATTCTTCTAACAACTTCCTAATTTTTAGGAAGTGTGCTTCTTTAAATCAATAAGATCCATTAATTAATTCCTTGATCCTTGTCAACTTGCATTCTCATCCATTGATGAGAATCCTCAATCCATGCCATCTCCTCTCATTGCCTCTCATCCATTGATTGAGCAATTTGATCCAAACCATTGATTCACCATTTTCTCCTATAAATACTCCTCATTTCTATGAGAAAAGGATTGACTTCCATTTTAACAAAGTTATGTTGCACATTTACTTACTCATTTTAGCATTTAATATCCATTTATAGTTAATATTGTATCCATTTTAGCTTACCATGCATCCATTTTAGCTTATCTTCATTAATTTTAGCTTATTTTCATCAATGACACCCATCTTTGAGCTTGTTTCATCAAAGGGATTGGGAAAGGGATAACATTCCACATCAATGCAACACCAATCCCCCAATGGGATGAGGTTTGAGACATTACAATAGTTTCCATTATGCATTCTGGTTTGTTTCATGTTTTAATGGTTTCTTTGTTCATTGTTTTCAATAATTTCATTGGGATTATAGCTTAACTAGTTAGATATCGCTTAAAATATATTGGATCTAGCATGTTTAGATTAGGTTATGATTATGCTCACATTCTAGTGCTAGGAGGGAAGAAATAACCAAATTTATGAATTTTGTGTGAGTTTTATGTGATTTGCAGGTTGTAGGGCCTAATGACGCTTTTGTTTAATGCAACGCAATTCTATTGAAAATAGTGACGCTATTGTTTGCATTGCGACACTATTGTCCTTTTATCAAAGTGATGCCTTTGTAAATAACAATGCTATTGAATATAGCACCATTATTGTTTACATTGGAATGCCTTTATCATTTTTTTATAGCAACACTTTTGATATATTGATGATATTGACTATTCTATTTTTTTATTATAGGTTCACCAGAGCAACACCATTGAAAATAGCGACGTATTTCTCAAAACTTTGATGCAATTGACCTCTCTAGTTTCTAATAGAGCGACATCTAGAATTTCACTAGAGCGACGCTTTTTTAAAACAACACATTTGTCATATAACGATGCCTTATTTCTAAACCAGAGTGCCATAGTTATCTACACAACGATGCAATTATTAGGTAAAAATACATAGAGTTAAATTTTTATGTTTGCTTTGAATTTCAACTTAATTTACTCTCTGGTCATTTACTGACTTTTATTTTTTATTTTTTATTTTTATTTATTTTTCTTTAAGGCTAACTATTTTGCAGGTTTGAGATGGAGAAAAATATCACTTGATATTTATTGTAACCTATCATATGCTACTTTATTTCATGATTTAGGAAAACTAGCTTTCAATTGGGTTTAAAATTTGCAATGCTATGATCTTTCAAAGTTGGCTAAAAATGAACCCAAACATCCTCACCATTGCAATGTTGGTTTAAAATTGAACAACACAAATTCATACTTCAATTTGGTGCTATTAAAATGAAGTCATCATTACCTTTCAGGATTTAAAAAGAATGAGTGTATTTTGTGCTTTCCATGCTTGTGTGAAATTTTAGTGCATATCTACTCCCCTTGTGCTTTGTGCAATCTTGGTTGAAGAGAAACACTCTAAGTTTTAAAAAAAAATTGAGTCACCCAAGGACTTGCTACATATCCTCTCCCCTTGCGTTTCATGCGATCTTGGGTGAATATATATAGCATTTTCTTGTCTTTATTAGATAAGGGGCTACCTATGAGACACATCCTGCAATGGAGAACTCATAAGTGACCCTAAAAGCATGTTTACTGACAGGCTATATATAGTTTGTGAAATTGAAAGAAAGTAGCTTATATCGGGGGCATGGTAACATGATAGTGACTAATCCTCATTCAAACATAATGAGTTGGGTAGGAACAACTAAAGCTTTAAGTAGCTTATGTATGGTTTATACCCCCTATGTTCACAGTTGTCATTAAACACCTTTGTCTTAGCAACCTATCCTTGTTTTATAAAACATTATTTGAAGTAGTGCATGGGAGGTGCACCCCTCCCAGAACCACGCCTAATTTATAGTTGAGGCATAAAGCTTAAGAGTTAATTCTCTTGTACAAAGCTATGTGTGTCAAGACAGTACATCTCCTTGACAAGGCCTATTTGACCCCTCTATAAAGATGGATTGCATCATTCCTTCGGGGGTGAGGTAAGCCTACTAATAAGATGCGTACCTACTCCTTAGGGTTGTTATGTGATTGATTTTGTTGAGCCCAACTAGTAAGTCTTATGGAAGAAGACTTGAAAAATATCTCCATCACCTTTTGAGTCAATTATAAAAATTACTTGTTATTAAAAAAAACTCAAAACTAACATTAAACATTGTCATCAAAATCTTAAACCCTTTGAATTTAATATGAATACATTTGAAAAGCACTATATTATTGTATGTCCCTAAGGATATATATATATATTTTAAAAATATCTCTAAGGCTTCCTAATATTTGGTCTTATATCTCAATTCACATTATTCCAAAGTCAACATAAGGTAATATGGCATTACCATCCTAATTTTCACATTTCAAGATTTGTGGAAAGAAAGTTGCTTAGTTATAGACATTTAGTTTTAAATTAATCAAGACATTTGAATTTGGTAAAATTAATCTCATTAATCAAATTTTAAATCAATTAAACACACCACACATTGGTCTTATTTTAAAAACATCTATGCTTCCAAACAACAAAATGAAAATGAGGAAATGTATTACCAAACATTGTATCAAAGTTCTACCATCCAAACATTGAGTTATTAGGTTCATCACTCCGAGGGTAAAGCATGTTTTTCACTACCTTTATCTTGTAAAAAAAGTCCCTCTTAAGTTCAAAATATTAGGATCAATCATCTCATCCATCTCAAAACATTCGACATCTCACCTCACAAACAACTTTGAAACTTCAGACACATCAACATTCTAGACTCAAGTTATCATCAATCAAATCCCCTAGTTTAGTTATATGTGTGTAAATGAATCCTTTTTCATACATTTAGTTAAGTTAGAGATCATCCTTTTGAACAAGTATATCCTAAAGGTCACAAGTCTACCTTTATATTCACAAGTTCACTAACATCTTTATCCAAAAAATCAAACATCAAACCTTTAGTCTAAAGTGTTATCCAAATTTTACAAGTTCATCATCCATATCACTCACCCCTTTCATCATCCATTCACATCATTGGTCCAAAACATCTTAGAGGGTCACTTTTACCAAAATTTTAATCAACTAAAGAGTTCCAACAATATAAATCCCAACACACTTCTCCCATAGTTGATCCAAGATTTTTGGTAACAACAAGATCACAATACAAGAAAAACATGGAGAAAAACCAAAATACATCTACCATGAGTGATCCTGACCAACAATAATTTGATCCAAGAAGCTACTCAACCCCATCACAAGATCTGCCACAAACTTTACTATAAATTGGGTATGAAGTAGAAGATGTTACTAAAAATCCACTTGAACTCACCACAGAGGAACTCCTTGAATATCAAAAAGACCCCAAAACACACTATATCATCAACACTTTGATGAAGATGAAACCCAACCAATACATGCTATCCTTAGCAAAGGAAGGTGCTAAAATCCCTTCAACATTCAATTTGAACACAATTAGGGAAAAATCCTTGGGAAATATGGCTCCTATTCCTTGAGCTTCCATCACACAACCCTTGGTACAAGGTGTGACTCAATCTATCATTCAACCAACTTCATCACACACACAAAGTCAACCTTTAACTTATAGTCTCGCAACTCGAATAGGAACAAACCTTGGTCTCACTCCCAATTTAGGAGGCAACACAATTTTGGGTACACAAGACACAACCCCTCCCCAAAACATAAATTGGACACCAACATTTAGTGCCCAACCATATTCTTCCACCACCAAAAGTACCCAAAGTGTTCCTAATGTTACACAAATTCATGTGATCCAAGTACCTTGAGTGGAACAACAAGGGTAAGTGAACATCATCATACAAGGTCAATCCTTAACACAACAAGGTCAAACATCAAACCCCCTATTGACACATCAAAATAATTAATGGTTTCACAAGCCACTCAAACCAACCCACAAAACACATCAAACCCATTTATCATGAATCCCATCAATCAAGGAAACCCATTGGTCACAAATCCCATCAACAGAGGTAACACATTATCCTCAAATCAAACACAACAAGGGAACTATTCCAATCAATTGATCCAAAGCCAAAGTATGCCACTAATATCGCAACACCAAGTGGCACCATCTCAACCTTTGGTCCCGCAAGTAATGTAAAATAAAATGGGACCCCAAGCCTACATTCCTCCACCCCAATCTCAAATTTTACAAGGAATGATAGCACAAAATCAAGGACAAAATTTACCAAATCCAAATCTAATGTCCAACCCTCAAAATATCATCACACAACAACCACCCCAAAATCAAATCAACCCACAATTCACTCACACCATGGTCCCTCAAAATCCACCACACATTCCACAAAATCATAATATCTCAATCCAATACACACAAACAAGTCAATTTTTCTTGAACCAAAACATCATTTCACAATCCCAAGGACAAAATACATTGGCTTGTCAAGAACCCATTATAAATCAACCACGCCAAGTTCAAATGATAGTGCAACAACAAGCACAATTGCTAGCACAACAAGAAGAAGCACAACTACTAGCACAACAACAATAATATCAACTCCAAGCACAACAACAAGCCCAACAACAAGAACAATTTCAAGCGCAACAATAGGCTCAAACACAAGCCCAACAACAAGCGCTACAATAGGCTCAATTACAAGCCCAATTGCAAGTCCAACAACAAGGCCAACTACAAGCACAACAATAAGCTTAACAACAATAAGTTCTTGGACAACAACAACAACAAAAACAACCATAACAAGGCTTGTACTACAACCCCCAATCATACACAAACACACAACAAAATGTCTTCAACCCAAATGTACAAGGAGCACACACACCTCCACCACTATCACCATCACCTACACAATATCAAAATCTAACCTACACAACATATAACACCCCCATATCAAAATCCCACCTACAACTCATCTACCATCCCACAATATAACACATATGTTCCCCCACAAAATTTGCAAGATGATTTTCCCTCACAAATTAAGGCACTCACACAAAAAATCCAAGACATCCAAATGGGGAAAACAAAGAAACAACATGTGCAACGGGACTTGTGTCCATACCCCTTTGATAGAAACATCGCGATGATACCTTTCCCACCTGGATTTGAAGTCCCAAAATTTGAAAAATATAGAGGACGAGGAAATACGGTGGATCATATCAAAGAGTTTTATGTAGCATTTATGGAAGTTGCTTACAATGATTCCTATTTAATGCACCTTTTCCCACATAGTTTGGGAGGCCCAGTGATAGATTGGTTCTCACATTTACCTCTAGGAATTCAAACCTTCAAAGGAATAATCGATCGGTTTGTGGATAATTTCTCCTACAACCCAAACATGTACGTGAGCTTGGAAGACCTACATAACCTCAAACAAAGTAAGGGTGAATCCTTCACAAATTTCCTGCAACAATGGAGGTAGAGAGCTAGCAAAAGCAAATGGCCTATTCTCAAAGAGAAAAAAATAGGGATCATCATTCCTAATGTAGACACAGATCTATCCTTTCAATTGAAAATGCAATGTGTCACATCATACGAAGAGCTTATCCCTAGGGCCCTTAATATAGGAAGCACACAAGTATACAAGGGTGATCGCCCATCTACTAGTACTAATGACAAACCTCAATTTTGGGTTAAGAGCAAAAACATTACTAATGAAGGTGTTGTTGATGCAAAAGTGGTCCTAAGTGCTCCTAGACAAGCAAACACCCAACTCATGAACACACAACAACCATACATGCAACTGCCAAAAAATCAACCAACAATCAATGCTACAAACACTTAGAGGACCACAAAGAAAAAAAAATGCTCCTAAACGACAATATACTCCCTTAGGGGAATCTATGGAAGATGTATTGAAGAAGTTGATACAACCTAATCTTATTACACTCCCAAATTTCAAGAACTATCAAGAGCCACAAGTTAAACCTCCTAGCTATATAGAAGATCATTTTTGTGAATTTCACCGATACAAAGGTCATAACACACGAAACTGTTTTAGACTTGAGCATCTAATCTAGGATCTTATTGAATAAGGAGACATTGATGTTGATAAAAAAATGTAGGAATTACAATCTAAAAATTTACAAAACTCCTATGCCTAATCATGCAAAAGTGAAAGATTCAAGAAAGGCATCAAATAATGTAAACCGTACTGATGATACCATGGTGGGACACATTCATGTTATTCATTCATCACAACATGAGGAATCAGACACACATCAAGATATTTTTTTAAAACAAAGTACAAACCAATCAACAGTTTCTAGCAATATTTCATACCATAATGACATTAAGTATGTGTCAAATTGTGATATCTCTCCCACATATAACTTCATGATTGGGAATATTGAAGAAGTTCCAAAGGAGCAAGAAATATCCTTTATTGCACCCATTCCTAAAAAATGTTGCAAAGATTCTTTTATCGATGATGTATCATCCACCCAAGGATCATGTCAAGAGGAGGATCTTGAGGATAATGAAAGTTGCTCTGAATCGAGTCAAGATGAAGAACCCTTATCCCCACAACATTTTCATCATTTGCATAATGTCTTCCAACCCATGAGTGACAATTGCTCTACCCTAAGTCAAGATGAAGAGATCACTTCCCCAGAGTTTTATCAGGATTTGATGAACATCTTCCAATCCATCTTAAACACCAAAGATATCCCTGACATCACCCAAGATATTTTTTCTTCTAACGGACATATAGATGTTCTTCATCCAAAACAAGGGTCTCCCACTCTTGACATCCCCACACAAGAGCAAGCAACAATCTAGATTATCTATTCTTACAGTGATTGTGCATCATCAACATCTTTTGACTCAGCACCAACATTTTCTGAAGCGGTATCAACAAATAAAGATGTCATGGAATTAGAGAAAATAATTAATATTATTGAACAACAAGAACCCATAGCAATATCATGTATTTATGATAAGTCATATTCAGTGGCCATTGATTAAAGGATACATTATCAAGGCAAAGGATTAGGTATTGTTAATGACATCTTGAAATTAACAGAATCAAAGCATATCAGCAATACCTTCACAAATCTAAGGGAAATTTTGTCAAATGCAAACATCAATGTAGGGGGCATGAAGGATCCTTATGATGAAAATGTCAATGCTACAACTAGTTGTATCATGAATCATCATCCACCCATCATCTCATACACGAATTGGGACCAACACACAAAGAAATATTCCTATCAAAGCAAGGAGAAGATCATCAAGGAAAATGAAGCAGTAAAGCAAAGGGGACAAAGCAAATACAAATGGATACCAAAGAATATAAAAGAAAATCATCCCAATCATACTCCATTAGTCAAAGAAACTATGGGGAAAAGTAAAAAAGGGAAATGTATCCATCGTAGATGTCTGCAAATACAAAATCAAGCTTCTCAAGTGGTGTACGAGGTATATCAAGAAGGTGGTCTCAATCTCATGCAAATCCCCCATCATTGCTCATCTACCCAAGTTTGGAGAGTCAAAGGTTCCAAACCATCGACCAATCCATCCCATATTCCTTCATACATGTCACCATAAACTCCATTCATGATATCCAATTCTCACGTTGACCGTGTGTTGGCAACTACACTTCATCATAAGGATTTTGAAGGCACTCTATCACGATGTGCACACATAGACGAGGTTAATTCTGGTATAAATAAGGTTGATCAAAGTTCTCAAAAGTTGCATTCAAGTGTTCATATCTTAGCAAATCATCTTCTTCAAGCAGGATATCATTGGCATGTTATGATGGTTGCATCTATATCAGTACCACTAGGTGGTTCAACATGAGGGTAAGACTTTAAAAAATCAAGAAAATAGTAAAAAAATAAAAAATTGTCATCCAATGAAAACCACTACGGTGGCACTTTGGGCATGTACTATGATGAAAACCTGGAAAAAAGGAATCATGAGTAGAATTGAGCATCTATACAATCCTTTTCAGATGGAAGCATCTCATCCAATTCATGATAAATCTAATATTTCCTCCATCCATCCAATCCATCTTTATCTAGATATTCTAGTTTATCTTGATCTTGACAAAGGTTTGGCATATATTTCAACTCTACTCATGGCAAGCTCTTGACAAGCTCTTTACCATTTTGTCTCATGAAGTCCTATAGCCCATACCTAGCATGATAAAACTTTGTTGAACTATACATTACCTATCTTGGTTTGTCCATTGAACTATGAAACATTGCTAGACACTAGAGGCAGGTTCTTGCACTCTTGTTTTTGAATAAATCTTGATCCATGTCTTGTATCTCATAACATGACATCAACATCATGATCTAGGTATCATTTATTCTGAAAATCATCAAAATCCAAAAACACTTGCAAAATCATCAAAAATCCAAAAACATAAAAATATTTCATAGACAAAATCCAAAAACATTCAAAAAGTTGTAAACTCAAAATACGAAACATTTGAAACACATCAAAATCCCTAAACAAGTCAAAAATTCAGAAAATCAAAAACATGGTTGTCAAATTACGTTGTCTTTGAGCTTGAATGTAGGCAAGGCCATCATCAATGCACCCTCGATGCATTAGGTTATTCTTTAGGAGTTCGTCATAATAAGCTGACAATCCATCAAATGTTCATATCTCATCAATAAATGGTTACTAGTCAGAGTTAGTCGAACCTGCGTGTATAATGTAGGCAAGGCTAATCTTTGATAAGCCCTCGAGGCTGTAGGTCAATCCCTCATAGGTCTTGGTCAAAACTATAAAAAAAACACAAAAACATTTGAAAAACTCTAAAAACACAAAAACACTTGAAAACATTCAAAAAATCCTAAATAGCTTCACATACCCTAAAAACCTAAACATTCACATATACCCAAAAAGATCCAAAAATAACCTCAAAACATTGTAAAATGTCAAAAACATTAAAAAACTCCAAAGGGTCCAAAACCACCCATCCTATATCTCTTTCACTCGTAATAAACTTCCATTCATAATAAACTGATTGTTATCATCAACCTTTGGTAAAACACGTGGAAACAAGTGTGGAAATTAATTAAGTGTGAACCTAAATGTGCAAATCTAAAGTCTAGATCATGAGTAAACAAGTTGGTAATGTTTGTATCAACGGCCTATCAAACAATTAGTCTTATTCAAAACATCTAATAAACATGTCCTAAGATGCATCCTTCCTACAACAGACATCATCGTCAAAAATCACCCTAGCTATGTTACTTTGGCAATAGATATAAATAACATTGATTGTTTGTTCATTTTGATCTTGTCTTATGATTTATCTTGTTGACCCATTCCAAGGACCCCTCAATGATGTCTATCAAAATTATTTAGAGAGAAAGGAATGGGGCATCAATCATTATCTTTCATTTACTATGCTTGTGGTATGTTCTTGTAAAATAAAATTGGCAAATACTTGCTTTGTTGTGTGTAGGGAGGTCATTTTGAATAGATTGTTGACTATTGTGTATGCTTTGGTCTGAGATGTTCTAAAAATATAAACTATGTTCCAACAAGGTTTTTGTATGTCAAGGTGTGAGCAAGGATTATAGAGTCAAATTCCATCACACTAGATACAAATTCATCCTGGTTATCAATATTGTGATGCATCGTGTCTATGTGTTATATCAAAAAATAAGGAATGAAATGATGAAGTATCCCAATCCTTGAAACAAGAAAATCATCAATCTCATCACCATATCTAGTAAAGTCTCAAAGACTCGTAGACTTGTTGGACTTCTGAATCAATCTCAAAATCAATGGTTAATCCACTCATCTTATTCTTCTATCTTCTTTCCACGCTAACCTGGTATCATGACAATCAACAAAAATAATAATGCATCCATCCTACATCCATAACCCATCAACATACATACATCCTACATAATCATAATCATAATAATCACACATCATTATCATACGAGAAATACACAAAAGGAAATGCATCCATCTCATAAGATTCCATATAGAAAAGATACTGAAAAATAAAGTAATTCATCCATCGTATTGCATGCCATATGGCATCACCTCATAAACTCATACATAGCATCACATCATATGCATAAATAAAGAAACACATCCATAACATAAAACTCTGCATCCATCCATAGCATGTGCATCCATACATGATCATAAAGCATCACATGAAATAAAATATCACATAATAAGTATCGAATCGAAGGCCATCTCATATATATAATCAAAATGTAACTGTCATGATACAAAAATCTAAATCAGTGTGTAAATTTCACCCAAAATAGATATATAAGAGGCTATCAAAATCAACCAGTGAATGTATATACATGTTAATAATCAAGGTTGTACATCAAAATGTGTCTATGAGGAGGTTGAACTATCCTCGAATCTGGCGATCATCATGATGGGATTGGTCCTAGTGGCCACTCGACGATTGTCAGTGGCTGCTCCCTAAGGGCTGCCTAATTGAAGGTCTTGTTGAGCCACTCGGCACAACTCTACTCCTCTTCGAGCAATCCGGTTGTCTCTGCTCTCTAGGGACATCTTGTAGGTACAAATTCCTATAATAAGAGGCCTCATCTATGTCATCTCTATATAGTGGTGTAGGTAAACTACCCTATCCTACATGTGCCCGGAACTATGTAGTGGCCTCTAATTGCTATTGATGCCCTACCTCTTGTTCCAACTGTTGTCTCTGTTGCCACTCCTAGTCATGCTCTCTTGTGACCTACTAAACCTATGTGTGGGCAACATCCTGCTCACCAGTCAACTACTGAACCTACTACCAAAACTGGTCCCTCTTCGCTATGACTACTAAGATTTGGGTGTCCCATGGGTTGGGACCCTATGCTTGTTGTTGATCTTGTGGTGGTGGTGGTGGTGACTGATGTAATGGATGTATCAATGGTAAATGTCCAACCACCTATCTATCATGACCAGGCACTTTTCCATCATGACTCGGCTCCTATCCTCTGCCTAGCCTTTTTCCTCTACCTCGGCCCAAGATCTGTCCCCCAACTAGATCTATCAGCCATACTGGGGCATACTATAACCACCATGAATCATAGACAAGAGTAGTCCCTGCATCATAAGGCCCACCAAAGTAGACCCATCGCTATGGCACCAGTGCTTTGAAATCATCTACAACCACCTATGAAGGGATCATTTATCCCCAGATGGTCTCCCTAGCCATCCATGCAAATATCACTATGTATTCAAGAGGTGGTGCATCTTGTACCTCCCCAAACTACCTGGCCACTTGATCAGGTAGGTACCACTCAATCATATGGTGCTCCCTACCCTACATATATCTGGCATGTCGGGCATAGAACACTAGTAGAATTTGGAAAATAAATGAATAGGTGACTAAAACTTTTAGTCACAACAACTAAAAATGACTTAATTCTACTCATTTTTTGTAACTCAGCTATAAATGAGTAAATAAATGACTAATTTGGTCCTTGACTAAAAATTATTTAGTCACTCAAATAAAAATGACTAAATAGTTAGTCATTTATTTAGTCACAATCCATTTCAATAAATCATTTAAGGAATCAAGAATATAGCCTACCAAAATACTCTAAAACTTTAATAAACATACTCTAAAACTTTCGTCGAAATCTTATTTTCAGGCATAGCCCATCAGAATGGAGTTTTCATTTTAATAAACATGCTCTAAAACCTTCGTTGAAACCTTATTTTCAGGCGTAGCCCACCAAAATGGAGAAGTGTTTCAATAAAGAATAACAGAGAAAGGTAAGGAGATGTGCATGACAGGAGGCATAGGATTCATTGTTGCTTATCTCATTCCTGCTCAACAAGGGTTACATTTTTTGTGCTATTGTTTGTAATCCACATATTTAATTGACATATATTTACATAATCTCAAATTCCTTCAGATTCTTTTGAAGTATCAATGTATCCTATATAGGGTTTAGAATGATTTCTTTTAATTTTAAAAAATAAATTAGATGCTTTTGAAGTATCAATGTATCCTATATAGGGTTTAGAATGATTTGTTTTAATTTAAAAAAAAATGATGTATTTTCCTGTGATTAGATAATGTGGAGATCTCCTAAATATGCCCCAGCACACCGTCATCTTTGGCACTATATTCATTTCTCCAACTACTAGGGTTTTTCATGTGACATCTTTAATATCTTCATGACAATGGCTTTTAAATAGATCTTGGTCTTTGCTTTAATCATTATCATCATAACCCTTGAGTTCCATAATCCACCTTCAATCTCTTCTAATAATGTTGTCTTAAGCTAGACTGCATAGTATGCTTATAAAGAAAGTCCTTCATACCTGACATTGTTCCAAACCACCACTCACTATCTTGCTTAAAATGTTGCCTCGATAAGCACAATAGCATGTTTTAAAATCATGGTTTCTAATGATTGACCATTAAGGTCACTACTTTCATCAAGATACAATGAGATTTTTGTCTTCAAACCCAAGGCATTATGCAAGATAACATTGTGAATTGTTTGTTGTGTATGATTTTATTTTCTTGCACATTTACTGCTTTGCTAACTACCTTTAAGACTGGATATTGCACCCTTAGCTGCAATCCCAAACAACTCACTCACTGTCACTTGAAGATTCCTTTCATGAGCATCCTTAGACTATAAAATCAAACTATGCCCTATAGACTGCCTACTTACTTGCTACAGGGGACTCATTGTTTCATGGTATTGTGGGTCTTAAGATCCTTCAACCTTATTGTCACTAATTCACATTCCACAAGGTATTATTCAGTATTCTCCCATCTTTGATGAGTTTCAAAACACTGCTCAAACATGCAATCCACTACCTCCATTATACAATGGCTAAGAAGAAACATTAAACTTATGATTACCATTTTTACTTCATTTGGAAAGTCATTCCCTGATTGCATTTGCCTTGTCTAACATTGCCAAAAGCATTTGAAAAACCCTTAAGGTTAGCAAGGAGTAAGGAAACTCACTGTTAAAATCTCCACTTTACTATGCAAGGCTTGAGCTTTATTATCTTGTCATTGCTCAACCTCTTTTTGACTTACAATAGATTGCATTTACAAATGTCACTGAGCTACATAGTGTGCTTTTTATTGGCTACAATCTTTAGATTGCAAAATTTTGTTATTGGCTACAATGTCTCAATCTTTCTAGTATTGAAACCTCACTAATCCACTAGAGTTATTATTTATGTTTCTACGGAGGCCTAGGGTTTGTACCTTGGTCATTTTCTTACCAATGCCTCTGTTGGTATTAAAAAACAACCTTAAATCTTGGGTCAAAAAATTAGCTATCTTGACAGGGTTGTGGTATGATCTTGGATTGTATCCTAGAGTGTGTGGGAAGCTTGTGTTTGATCATTAAGGTATGTAAACCTGATCAGGGAAATGTATCCTATATAGCATGGGTCTTGCTTTAATACTTTCCATAATGGTTATTAGTAGATCACATTATTATAGTTTGTGGTAACCCATGATTGCATTCAAGTATGTAACAAACTTGGTTTGTAGTTTAAGTTGTACACTTAAGTAACATTCATAAGGTTTAGAGAATCTTGATCACTCTCTAGAATAGCCCATTAAACATGGGTTGTGCTTGAATGCATTATATAATTGATATAACACAAGCACTCTGCATATCAACCAGAGTTATAGGCTCTTTATTGCAGCAAGAGCTAATCGCTCTTGGATCATCTTATCATTACATCATAACCTATTAAACTTGAGTCAACCTGAATGCACCCAATGATATGATTGACACCTAATTATGATGACAATGATTTGTACATGAATTGTGCTCATGAGTGACTCCATTTCTATCACAACATAGCCACATTAAACTTGGGTCACACATGAATGCATCCTATATTTGTTATAGCACAACTGTACCACATGACCAATAGATTTATGGATCACATAATTACAGTCACAAGAATTTGTTCCTCAGTTGTGCTCTTATGGTGATTCCATTACCGTTACATTGCTTATTTTCTCTTTGGATGGATTGCTTCATGAATTTTTTGTAATTTATACAACTTTTGTTTTGATAGTAAATGACATCAGATTCTTTCTAAAGCTAAAATGATTTATTAATTACAGTTTTATGATGATTTTTAGTTTTATTTAGAAGGCCTGGTTAATATGTGGCATTTTTATTTGCAAGAAGAATAGATTATGATGCAACATTTGGGTATGGATGGTTCAGGTAAAATTAGATTGCTATCGATGTCATAACCAGGTTGGAGAGTACCTTGAGTCGGTGTGAAGCACTTCTGGGTGTTTTCAATAGGAAGAAAAACCTAATTGTAGTAATTTTTCAATATCCGACAGAGGAAGTTCCTTTATTCTAAAGATAAAATCATAAAACTCCTTGTCCAATTGGACATCCAACCTGAGATCTTTAATATCCAATAGATAAAGTTTGTACATTCTAAAGATAAAATCATAAATCTGTTGGATCAATTTTAGATTTGATTTGAGGTAGTGAAGCTCTGACAAAGGAAGTTCCTACATTTTAAAGATAAAATCATAAATTTTATTTGTCCAATTTAAAATCCAATTTGAGGTTGTGAAGCTCTGACAAAGAAAGTTCCTACATTCTAAAGATAAAATCATAAATTTGATTGGTCCAATTGTAAGGATTTGTCTTTTTAATTATACTTTCTAACATTAGGCTTGATATAGATTATTACTTTAGAATTATGGTATTGCTTTTCTTCTAATGTTTTCAACCCTCATTTTAGGGAAGAGCTCCAAAGATTATTCCTTCAGATGGAGACTACACTTTTCCACTATAGGTTTCGTCTAGAAACACCAAAAGCTCAAGTATTGTCATACTTAGGTACAATAGATTTTGAGGTGAATTGCACTTAGTATTTTATGTTGATATAGATATGTTCTAGCTTGTAGTTAATTGTTGTAGCATAATTGATAGGCTAAATAGTTGTTCATATACCATAGTTTCAAATTCTAAATTGCTATACCTTATTTTAGGAGCAAATCATAGGGGGAGTCTATACATAAGACAACATTGTTTCAAATTCAAAATTGTTGGCTCTTTCACAATTTTTTGCTTCATTTATTTGATCTAAGATAGCTTGTTGTATAGAAGATTCTCTCAAAATCACAGTAAAATCCTTTATTCTAGGATGATTGTTCAAAAACTTTCCCATCATAAAAATGAACAAAAGTATCAATCATTAACCTGAAATTTGCAAGAGTTTCATCAAATTCTACTTTTCCACTCTCTTTTCCATTCTGAATTTTATTCCCAATTTCATCCATGAAGAACTTCCTCATCCTGTAGATCCTTTCAATTGAAAATGCAATGTGTCAAATCATATGAAGAGCTTATCCCAAGGGCCCTTAATATCAAAAGAGCCCTTATTGCACAAGGAAACACACAAGCATACAAGGACGATCGCCCATCTACTAGTTCTAATGACAAACCCCAATTTTTGGCTAAGAGAAAAAACATTACTAATGAAGGTGTCGTTGATGCAAAAATGGTCCTAAGTGCTGCTAGACAAGCAAACACCCAACCCATGGCATTAAGTATGTATCAAATTGTGATATCTCTCCCACATATAACTTCATGATTGGGAATATTGAATAAGTTCCAAAGGAGCAAGAAATATCCTTTATTGCACCCATTCCTACAAAATGTTGCGATTCTTTTACCGATGATGTGTCATCCACCCAAGGATCATGTCAAGAGGAGTTTCTTGAGGATAACGAAAGTTGCTTCGAATTGAGTCAGGATCAAGAACCCCTATCCCCACAACATTTTCATGATTCACATAATGTCTTCCAACCCATGAGTGACAATTTCTCTACCCTAAGTCAAGATGAAGAGATCACTTCCCCAGAGTTTTATCAAGAGTTGATCAACATCTTCCAATCCATCTTAAAATCCAAAGATATCCTTGACATCACCCAAGATATTTTTTCTTCTGATGGACATATAGATGTTCTTCATCCAAAACAAGGGTCTCCCACTCTTGACATACCCACACAAGAGCAAGCAACGATTGAGATTCTCAATTCTTACAGCGATTGTGCATCATCACATCTTCTGAATCAGCACCAACATTTTTTGAAGCAGTATCAACAAATAAAGATGTCATGGAATTAGAGAAAATAGTTAATATTCTTGAACAACAAGAACCCATAGCAATATCATGTGTTCATGATAAGTCATATTCAGTGGCCATTTATCAAAGGATACATTATCAGGGCAAAGGATTAGGTCTTGTTAATGACATCTTGAAATTAACAGAATCAAAGCATGTCAACAATACATTCACAAATCCGAGGGAAAATTTGTCTAATGCAAACATCAACATAGGGGGCATGAAGGATCCATATGATGAAAATGTCAATGCTACAACTATTCGTATCATGAATCGTCATCCACCCATCATCTCATACATGAATTGGGACCAACACACAAAGAAATATTCCTATCAAAGCAAGGAGAAGATCATCAAATAAAATGAAGCAGTAAAGCAAAGGGGACAAAGAAAATACAAATGGATACCAAAGAATACAAAATAAAATCATCCCAATCATACTCCATTAGTCAAAGAAACTATGGGGAAAAGTCAAAAAGGGAAACATATCCATCGTAGACGTTCGCAAATACAAAATCAAGCTTCTCAAGTGGTGTACAAGGTATATCAAGAAGGTGGTCCCAATCTCACACAAAACCCCATCATTTCCATCTACCCAAGTTTGGAGAATCAAAGGTTCCAAACCATCAACCAATCCATCCCATATTCCTTCATACATGTCACCGTAAACTCCATTCATGATATCCAATTCTCATGTTGACCGTGTGTTGGAAACTACACTTCATCATAAGGATTCTGAAGGCACTATCACAATGTGCGCACAAAGGCGAGGTTAATTCTAGTATCAACAAGGCAGATCAAAGTTCTCAAAAGTTGCATTCAAGTGTCCATATCTTAGCAAAGCAACTTATTCAAGCAGGATATCATTGGCATGTTATGACGATCACATCTACATCAATACCACTAGGTGGTTCAGCATGAGCGTAAAACTTTAAAAAATGAAGAAAATAGTAAAAAATTAAAAATAGTCCTCCAATGAAAACCACTACAGTGGAAATTTTTGCATGTATTATGATGAAAACTTGGAAAAAAGGAATCATGAATAGAATTGAGCATCTATATGATCCTTTTCAAATGGCAGCATCTCATCCAATTTATGATAAATCTAATATTTCCTCCATCCATCTAATCCATCTTTATCCAGATATTCCAGTTTATCTTGATCTTGACAAAGGTTTGGTGTATATTTCAACTCTACTCATGGCAATCTCTTGACAAGCTCTTTACCATTTTGTCTCATGAAGTCTTATAGCCCATACCTAGCATGATAAAACTTTGATGACCTCTTCGCATATACATTACCTATCTTGGTTTTTCCATTGAACTATGAAACATTGCTAGACACAGGGGCAAGTTCTTGCACTCTTGTTTTTTGAATAACTCTTAATCCATGTCTTGTATCTCATAACATGACATCAACATCATGATCTAGGTATCGTTTATTCTCAAAATCATCAAAATCCAAAAACATGAAAATATTTTATAGAAAAAATTCAAAAACATTCAAAAAGTTGTAAAGTTAAAATCCAAAAAATTTGAAACACATCAAAATCCCTAAACAAGTCAAAAAATCAAAAAATCAAAAACATGGTTGTTGAACTATGTTGTCTTTGAGCTTGAACGTAGGCAAGGCCATCATCGATATGCCCCCAATACATTAGGTCAGTCTTTAGGAGTTTGTCATAATAAATTGACAATCCATCAAATGTTCATCTCTCATCAATAAATGGTTACTGGTCAGAGTTAGTTAAACTACGCGGTATCTACGTGTATAATGTAGGCAAGACTAATCTTTGATAAGCCCCTAGGGTTGCAAGTCAATTCCTCATAGGTCCTTGTCAAAACTCAAAAAACATAAAAAACATTTGAAAAGCTCTAAAAACACAAGAACACTTGAAAACATACAAAAAATACTAAACAACCTCACATACCATAAAAACCTAAACATTCACATATACACAAAAAGATCCAAAAACAACCTTAACACATTGCAAAATGTCAAAAAATTAGACATCCCATTTCACAAAAAAATTAAAAAATTCCAAAGGGTCCAAAACCACCCATCCCATTTCGCTTTCACTCATAATAAACTGATTGTGATCATCAAGCTTTGGTAAAACACGTGGAAACAAGTGTGTCAATTCATCAAGTGTGAACCTAAATATGCAAATATAAAGTCTAGATCATGAGTAAACAAGTTGGTAACATTTGTATCAATGGCCTATCAAAAACTTAGTCTTAGTAAAAACATCTGATAAACATGTCCTAAGATGCATCCTTCCGACAATGGGCATCATCATCATAAATCACCCTAGCTATGTTACTTTAGCAATAGATATAAATAACATTGATTGTTTGTTCATTTTGATCTTGTCTTATGATTTATCTTGTTGACCCATTCCAATGACCCCTTTCTGATGTCTATCAAAATGATTTAGAGAGAAAGGAATGGGGTATCGATCATTATCTTTCATTTACTATGCTTGTGGTATGTTCTTGTAAAATAAATTTGGTGAATACTTGCTTTGTTGTGTGTAGGGATGTTGTTTTGAATAGATTGTTGACTATTGTGTATGCTTTGGTCTGAGATGTTCTAAAATTCTAAACTATGTTCCAACAAGGTTTCTGTATGTCAAGGTGTGAGCAAGGATTATAGAGTCAAATTCTATCACACTAAATACCACACCATCCTGGTTATCAATATTGTGATGCATTGTGTCCATGTGTTATATCAAAAAATAAGGAATGGAATGATGAAGTGTCCCAATCCTTAAAACAAGAAAATCATCAATCTCATCACCATATCTAGTAAATTCTTGAAGACTCGTAGACTTGTTGGACTTCTAAATCAATCTTATTCTTCTATCTTCTTTCCGCGCTAACCTGGTATCATGACAGACAACAAAAATAATAATGCATCCATCCTGCATCCACAACCCATTAGCATACATACATCCTACATAATCATAATCATAATCATAATCATCACACATCATTATCATATGAGAAATACACAAAAGGAAATGCATCCATCTCATAACATGTCATATAGAAAAGATACTAAAAAATAAAGTAATTCATCCATCGTATTGCATGGCATATGGCATCACCTCATAAATTCATACATAACATCACATCATATGCATAAATAAAGAAACACATCCATAACATAAAAATCTGCATCCATCCACAGCATGTGCATACATACATGATCATAAAGCATCACATGAAATAAAATATCACATAATAAGTATCGAATCAAGGGCTATCTCATTTATATAATCAAAATGTGACTATCATGATACAAAAATTTGAATCAGTGTGTAAATTTCACCAAAAATAGATATATAAGAGGCTATCAAAATCAACCAGTGAATGTATATACATTTCAATAATCAAGGTTGTACATCAAAAATGTGTCTATGAGGAGGTCAAACTATCCTCGACTCTGGTGACCATCATGATGGGATTGGTCCTGGTGGCCACCTGACAGCTATCAGTGGCTACTCCCTGAGGACTGCCTGATTGAAGGTCCTGTTGAGCCACTCGACACAACTCTACTCCTCTGAGAGTAATCCGATTGTCTCTGCTCTTTGGGGATATCCTAGTGGTACAAATTCTTGTAATAAGAGGCCTCATCTACGACATCTCTATATAGTGGTGCAAGTAAACTACCCAATCTTGCATGTGCACAGAACTATGCAGTGGCCTCTAATTGCTATTGATGCCCTACCTCTTGTTCCAACTGTAGATCCAACTGTTGTCTTTGTTTCCACTCTTGGTCATGCTCACTTGTGACCTACTAAACCTATGCACGAGTGACATCCCACTCACCAGTCAATTGTTGGACCTACTGCCACAACTGGTCCCTCTTCACTGTCACTACTAAGATCTGAGCATCTTGTGGGTCGGGACCCTATGCCTGTTGTTGATCTCATGGTGGTGGTGGTAGTGGTGGTGCATGATATAATGGTTGTATCAATGGTACATGTCCTGCCACCTGTCTATCATGACTAGACACTTGCCCATCGTGACCTGGCTGCTATCCTCTACCTTGTCCTTTGCCTAGCCCTTGTCCTCTACCTTGGTTCAGGATATGCCCCCCAACTAGATCTATCAGTCATACTGGGGCATATTATAACCACCATGAATCATAGGAAATAGTAGTCCATGCATCATAAGGCCCACCAAAGTAGACCCATCGCTATGGCACCAGTGCTTTGAAATCATCTACAACCACCTATGGAGGGATCATCTATCCTTATATGGTCTCCCTAGCCATCCATGCAAATATCACTATGTACTCAAGAGGTGGTACATCCTGTACACCTCACCAAACTACCTAGCCACCCGATCAAGTAGGTACCGCTCAATCATATGTGCTCCCTGCCCTACATATACTTGGTCTGTCGGGCATAGAACACTAGTAGAATTTGGAAAATAAATGACTAGGTGACTAAAAATTTTAGTCACAACAACTAAAAATGACTTAACTCGACTCATTTTTTGCAACTCAACTATAAATGAGTAAATAAATGATTAATTTGGTCGTTGACTAAAAATGATTGTCACTCAAATAAAAATAACTAAATAGTTATTCATAAATTTAGTCACAATCCATTTGAATAAATCATTTAAGGAATCAAGAATATAGCCCACCAAAATACTCTAAAACTTTAATAAACATACTCTAAAACTTTCGTCAAAATCTTATTTTCAAGCGTAGCCCACCGGATTGGAGTTTTCATTTTAATAAACATGCTCTAAAACCTTCATTAAAACCTTATTTTCAGGCGTAGCCTGCCAAAATGGAGAAGTGTTTCAATAAAGAATGACAAAGAATGGTTACATTGTTGAAAATGGAGATGTGCATGACAAGAGGCATAGGATTCATTGTTGCTTATCTCATTCCTACTCTGCTCAACAAGGGTTACATTTTTCGCGCTACTGTTTGTAATCCAAGTATTTAATTGACTTATATTTGCATAATCTCAAATTCCTTCAGATGCTTTTGAAGTATCAATGTATCCTATATAGGGTTTAGAATGATTTCTTTTAATTTTAAAAAATAAATCAGATGCTTTTGAAGTATCAATGTATCCTATATAGGGTTTAGAATGATTTATTTTAATTTAAATAAATAAATAAATGATGTATTTTCCTATGATTAGATAATATGGAGATCTAAATCTGCCCCAACACACCATCCTCTTCGGCACTGTATTCATTACTCCAACTGCTAGGGTTTTGCATGACATCTTTAATATCTTCATGGCAATGGCTTTTAAATAGATCTTGGTCTTCGCTTTAATCCTTATTATGGTAACCCTTGAGTTCCATAATCCACCTTCAATCTCTTCTAAGAACGTTGTCTTAAGCTAGACTACATAGTATGCATATAAGCAAGTCCTACATACTTGTCATTGTTCCAAACCACCACTCATTACCTTGCTTAAAATGTTGCCTCCATAAGCACAATAGCATGTTTTAAAATCATGGTTGCCAGTGATTGACCATTAAGTTCACTACTTTCATCAAGATACAATGAGATTTTTGTCTTCAAACCCAAGGCATTATGCAAGATAACATTGTGAATTGTTTGTTGTGTATGATTTGATTTTCTTGCACATTTATTGCTTTCCTAACTGCTTTTAAGACTAGATATTGCACCCTCAGCTGCAATCTCAAACAGCTCATTCACTATCACTTGAAGATTCCTTTCATGAGCATCCTTCTATAAATTCAAACTATGCCCTATAGACTGTCGACTTACTTACTACAGGGGACTCATTATTTCATGGTATTGTGGGTCTTAAGATCCTTCAACCTTATTGTCACTACTTCACAATCCACAAGATATTATTCACTATTCTCCCATCTTTGATGATTCTCAAAACACTGCTCAAACATGCAATCCACTACCTCCATTATATAATGGCTAAGAAGAAACATTGAACCTCTAATGACCACCATTACTTCATTTGGGCAGTCATTCCTTGATTGCATTTTCCTTGTCTAGCATTACCAAAATTATTTGAAAAACCCTTAAGGTCAGCAAGGGGGTAAGAAAATTCACTGTTAAAATCTCCACTTTACTATGCAAGACTTGAGCTTTATTATCTTGTCACTACTTAGCCTCTTTTTGACTGTCACACCTCAAGTGGCTGTCATTCTTTTTACCATAGATTTCATTTACAAATGTCACTGAGCTACATAGTGTGCTTGTTATTGGCTACAATCTTTAGATTGCAAGATTTTGTTATTGGCTACAATGTCTCAATCTTTTTGGTATTGTAACCTCAAGTTAATCCACTAGAGTTATTGTTTATGTTTCTACGGAGGCCTAAGGTTTGTACCGTAGTCATGCTCTTACCAATGCTTCTATTGGTATTAGAAAACAACCTTAAATCTTGGGTCAAAAAATTAGCTATCTTGACAGGGTTGTGGTATGATCTTGAATTGTATCCTAGAGTGTGTGGGAAGCTTGTGTTTGATCATTAAGGTATGTAAACATGATCAGGAAAATGTATCCTATATAGCATGGGTCTTGCTTTAATACTTTCCATAATGGTTATTAGCATATCACATTATTATAGTTTGTGGTAACCCAAGATTGCATCCAAGTATGTAACAAACTTGGTTTGTAGTTTAAGTTGTACACTTAAGTAACATTCATAAAGTTTAGAAAATCTTGATCACTCTCTAGAATAGCCCATTAAACATGGGTTGTGCTTGAATGCACTATATAATTGATATAACACAACCACTCTACATATCAACCAAAGTTATAGGCTCTTTATTGCAGCGAGAGCTAATCGCTCTTGGATCATCCTATCATTACATCATAACTTATTAAACTTGAGTCAACCTGAATGCGCTCGATGATGATTGACACCTAATTGTGATGACAGTGATTTGTACATGAATTTTTCTCATATGAGTGCCTCCATTTCTATCACAACATAGCCACATTAAACTTGGGTCACACATGAATGCATCATGTATTTGTTATAACACAACTATGCCACATGACCAATAGAGTTATGGATCACATAATTACAGTCACAAGAATTTGTTCCTTAGTTGTGCTCTTATGGTGATTCCATTACCATTACAACATAACCCTTTGGACTTATATTGCTCAAATCCTTACATTGCTTGTTTTCTATTTGGATGGATTGCTTCATGGATTTTTTGTGATTTATATAACTTTTGTTTTGATAGTAAATGACATTGGATTCTTTCTGAAGCTGAAATGATTTATTAATTATAGTTTTATGATAATTTTGAGTTTTATTTAGAAGGGGTTAATATGTGGCATTTTTATGTGCAAGAAGAATAGATTGTGATGCAACGTTCGGGTATGGACGGTTCAAGCAAAATTGGATTGCTATCGATGTCATAACCAGGTTGGAGAGTACCTTAAGTCGGTGTGAAACACTTATGGGTGTTTTCGATAGGAAGCAAAACCTAACTGTAGTAATTTTTGAATACCCGATAGAGGAAGTTCTTTTATTCTAAGAATAAAATCATAAATCTACTTGTCCAATTGGACATCCAACCTGAGATCTTTAATATCTGATAATGAAAGTTTGTACATTCTAAAGATAAAATCATAAATCTGTTGGATCAATTTCATATCTAATTTGAGGTAGTGAAGCTCCGACAGAGGAAGTTCCTACATTTTAAAGATAAAATCATAAATTTTATCAGTCCAATTTAAGATCCAATTTGAGGTCATGAAACTCCGATAGAGAAAGTTCCTACATTCTAAAGATAAAATCATAAATCTAATTGGTCCAATTTGAGGTCCAATTGTAAGGATTTGTCTTTTTTATTATACTTTCTAGCATTTGGCTTGATAGAAATTGTTACTTTAGAATTATGGTATTGCTTTTCTTCTAATGTTTTCAACCCTCATTTCAAGGAAGAGCTCTAAAGATGGATCCTTCAGATGGAAACTACAGTTTTCCGTTGTAGGTTCCGTCTAGAAACACCAAAAGGCTTAGGTACTGTCATACTCAGGTACAATAGAGTTTGAGGTGAATTGCACTTACTATTTTATGTAACTGATATGGATATGTTCTAGCCTGTAGTTAATTGTTGTAGCATAATTGATAGGCTAAATAGTTGTTCATCTACCATAGTTGCAAATTCTAAATTGCTATACCTTATTTTAGGAGCAAATCATAGGGGGTTCTATATATAAGACAACATTGTTTCAAATTCAAAATTGTTGGCTCTTTCACAATTGTTTGCTTCATTTATTTGATCTAAGATAGCCTGTTGTATAGAAAATGCTCTCAAAATCACAATAAAATTCTTTATTTTGAGATAATTATTCAAAATCTTTCTCATCATAAAAATGAACAAAAGGATCAATCATTAACCTAAACTTTGCAAGAGTTTCATCAAATTCTACTTTTCCACTCTCTTTTCCATTCTAAATTTTATTCCCAATTTCATCCATGAAGAACTTCCTCAACCTTACATAATGAAATTAGGAATAAAATTCAGAATGTAACAGATAAAAGAATTCATGTTGTATATTTATGTCTTTAAAATTTAATGATTATTTTATGTAGGAAACTAGAAATATATATAGTTTAATTGAAAATGAGTTGTTCTTATTCATAAAATAAAAGAAGTTGCACTTAATAATTACTTACCTGCCCCTTGGATCAATTATTAGAGTTGTTAAGAACCTTCGAGTACACTCTAATTGTCGTACTGCAACTAAATTCATCTCCACGTTTGTTGCAACAGAAAATGTTCTGGCGGATGTGAACCATCTCCATCATTTTAAACAGGGACAATGTTCTTGTGAGGATTACTGGCGATGCCAAATAAAACAATCTGAGAGTGGGTATAAGATCCACTGAAGATAATCCAGAAGGTTTGCTCATGCTTTTGATCTAAAAGAGATACCAAGAAGGTAACAGCCAAGGCCCTCTTCAAATCCGCAACCTAGGATGATCACAATCATTCTTAACCGACATGACTGACTCAACCTTCCCTATCCATAATTTAGAACTGATTTTTCTAACCTCACAGAGTTATCGATTTTGCATAGGAAGATCTGAATCCACGGTTTCACATAGCATTTACAAATTTCGCAAGGGAATACAAAATGAATGAGGTTAATAATAACATAAATCCGTTACAAAAGAAACGCCAGCAACGTACAATGCATGACCATAATGAAATGATATTGAAAATTGGAAATGTGTTTTATTTGACACAAACTTAAACCCTTTCATACAACATTCAAGATTGTATTATTTTATTTCTTGCTTTCGCATTATTTTCATTAAAAATTATCACTGCAATTATTCCAAATCGTTCAGCGGCCCAGCCCCTAAAACACGTCCTAAGAAAGATGACAATCAATAACTGATTATCTCCTCATGAAAATGGCAAGCAATAACGGAATGTCAGGCAACAACTCTAATTTATTTAACTAAACCCAAGTCCTCTAATAGTGCAGATCTGCAAAATTCGCCCTACTGAAAATGACCGTGAAAAAGATAAAACAAAATTATGCATACGGCTAAAGGATATTGGATAAACTCTGGGAGTTACAAGCTGCAACAACTACTTTAGGCTGAATAAGGGCTGAAGAGTAATTACAAAACTTTTATTAAAATGGTTCAAAGGATACAAGGATGCATATCATTCCAAAAACTGCACAATGTGAATCAGATGTGAAGAATCTGTATGTTGGCATTTCACTCGGAAATTGGAATCAATTTGCAGCTTTTTCACAATGAGAAGAGGAAATAGAGATAATACTTACAAGGTTACCATTAAAGGTTTAGGCGAAGGCAGGAATTACAAATGCACGGAAATGGATAGGCAGCGAATCGATCAAGTACTACTTATAATTGAAGCAAGGGAAGAAGCATCAAGTTTCATTCTATCGACTTATCAGAAGTAAAGCCGAATAGATAACACTTTTTACAGAAACGCCTGCACCTGCTTATTGGAAACTCAACATAATTTAAAAACATTGTAAAATAAAATGATTCTGCTACTGAGCCTAGGGACGGATAATAATTAATACAAATCCTCTGGACCATTATAATCTAGTTCGTATTGATTCAAGGATATTAACAAGGTTTGCCAATCAAAATAAAACTAAGATATGAATGCAAAACAAAACGTCGACAAAATCTTATTATCTTCTATTATGGAGTAATGCCCCAAAGGAATGAACTTGTTTCCTAAAAATGCAGGAACATGTACTTTAAACATTATCATCTAATGCTGATAACACAGGATAGACATCGGGCGAGACGAGATATGAGCAAATACTGAAGATCAAATAGCTCTAAAGAAACACAAGAACCCAATATTTCAGGCTGCACATTGAATGCCGATTGGTTAAATAACAGTAGTGGAAAAATAGATTTAAAAGCATCACTTAATAACTTTAGCAGAAACAGTTATTGCACTAAGCTGCATGATTACCCCATAAATGATTCACAATCATAAACTATCATTCAGAAGAAAACGTAACCCTTACCATCATAAAAGCGCATAACCGATTGAAAAGAAACGGGATCAGAACTTTACCTTACTCGATTAGAGACTATGTTGTTCCAGCAAGAGATATTATCATATCGACAGATTTAAGGCTACCAGTGCATACTATTAACAAATATATGAACTTTCCATGTTAATGAAAATACCATTGCTAGAATGACAGAGTTAATGTTTTATTCCTATCTTTGAATATACACCAAATTATAAATGAGCAGTTATACTTTTGCGTATGAAACAAGGAAAGAAGACAACAATAAAGATTGATAGAAAGGGAAAAGGATCGGCTGTGAGACTCATTGCACGGGCAGGGGCTAACAACTGTAAGACGCAGAGCACCGGCTGTGTTTCCAACTTAGATTATATGAAACGCTACAGGGATGTTACTAGTAAGGAGCATTGAATTAGCAGCAGCCAATAATTACCGATACTCAAAACAAAAACTGTTCATAAGATGAATTACAGAGATAAAGAGAGATAACAGAGATAAAGAGAGAGAACACCACAAATTTACGTGAAAAACTTCAAACTGGGAAAAAACCACCCAAGAAAGATCCGCCGCTTCGTTTTATTGATAATAAATAAAATACCCCCTTCTTACATCCAATACATGGGCTTTTAAAGCCATTGTTTTCCTGTGAAATAACCATTCCAACTTCCTCTAGGAAATAACTTCCCAAAACTACTATAAATTTTATTATTAAAACTGGCCTAATAACTAATCTATTAAATGTAGACTTTAATTCCAGACTTTTCGCCTGGGTAACAATTTTGTCATTGAGTAGCAATTAGAATTACCTCCAATACTTTTATTTGAAACATTAGTACATTCGAGAAAGGTAATAACATTATTAAATAATGTAAATTAGATAAATGTAGAAAGATAAAAATTGGTGACAAATAAATTAATAATTTCTTTTATCAAATATATATATATACACCTTTTACAAATTTCAATTTCGGGAGGGCATTACATGATGAACCATCCTTCTATTCTGTCATTGAGCACCAATTAGAATTACCTGCAACACTTTTATTTGAAACATTAGTACATTTGAGAAAGGTAATAACATTATTAAATAATGTAAATTAGATAAATGTAGAAAGATAAAAATTGGTGACAAATAAATTAATATTTTTTCTATCAAATATATATATATATACACACGTTTACAAATTTCATTTTCGGGAGGGAATTACATGATGAACCATTCTTCTATGATGAAGTTTGCAGGATACACCCAAGAATAGATCTAAAAATATCAGATTTTTAAACCTTCAGATCTTTGAGATCGTTGCAAATTTGATTTGATTTTTGTATAGTTGGACGGATCTAAAAAACTACATTGTTTGAAAATGATGTAAATAAAAATGTTATTTGTTCCAAATAATCTAAGGGTGTTATAAAAAAAAATTGTCTACCTTAAGATAACCGTTAAAATTATCATTTTGTTAATCATAATATTTCATTGTATATTTGTATTTTGTTAGATTGTATTGGATAGTTAATAGTTAAGTTCTTTTTTAAAAATAAATTCAGCATAATATACTTTCCATGTACTTCTTTTCATCACTTGCGAATCTAATTTTTTGCTACTTTTTGTGATCATAAAAAATAGAGATGATTTTAGTCTCTTTGAAATATTTTCATGCATGTTTGAGATCTCTACAAGGTGATGAAAAAGGCCCCAGGGTTTGGTAGGGTTTCAAGTATCCTTATTTTTTTGATGGTAATGTTGTCACTAAGTTCTCTCCTTGCCCAAATATAGTCACCTAAGAAACTACCATGATGCTCTTGATTGTAAATTACTTTGTTCTCCCTACCTTCTCACTACAGGTCTAATTCTTCAACTCTACCAATTGCCCTTCCATCTCAATGTCTTTTCATGCTCTTGCATCTATTCTCTTATGAATTTATTCTTATGACTCTGAAAGCTATCACTAGGTCTATTATGACTGTTAGGTCTTTGAGGGTATGTGATTTTCTACTATGAACTCTTAGATTGTTATACTTTTGATGAAAATTCTCCAAGGATGTTTGTTCACTGACTTAACTCTCTGTATATTCTCCATTATGCATTGAAAATTGATGGTTTCTAGTTAACTATTTATTGGTGTAACCATTGCCATGTTTCTTGGGATTGTCATCACCATAGGATAGCTTCCTTATAGATCTGAATGTAATTTAAAAGGTGCCCATAAATATTGACAAGTTTCATAAGACTGTTGTGTCAAGGTAGTAGATGGTCGTGACAAGTTTCATAAGACTGTTGTGACAAGTTTCATAATACCGCCATATTGCAAGAGCCAAGAATGTTTGCTCACTAACTTAACTCTCTATATATTCTCCATTATGCATTGAAAATTTATGGTTTCTAGTTAACTATTTATTGGTGTAACCATTGCCATATTTCTTGGGATTTTTGTCCCTATAGGATAGTTTCCTTATAGATCTAAATGTAATTTAAAAGGCACCCATAAATATTGACAAGTTTCATAAGAGTGTTGTGTCAAGGTAGTAGATGGTCATGACAAGTTTCATAAGACTGTTGTGACAAGTTTCATAATACCGCCATACTGCAAGAGCCAAGAAGACACAATGTGATGTAGCGATAACATCCCGCATTACCGCGAAGTTCGAGCAATAAATGTGTAGTATGGCGATAACTCAAATACTTCTCTTGCATCCCCACAAGAGCTAAGAAGACACGATGTGGTGTAGCGGTAACATCCTGCATTACCACAAAGGCCGAACAACAATGGTGCAGTGTAGCGGTAACATCCTACATTACCACGAAGGCCAAGCAATAACAGTGCGGTGTAGCGGTAACATCCCGCATCACTACAAGGATCATGTCAAAATGGTGCAGTATCACGATTAAACTATAAAAAGAAATATCACATTTCTTTTAGGAATTTTTTTGAAATAGTTTGCTTACCTTGTGTATATTGCTTCCACATTTTCATGTATGTCTAGCAGGGCACTTGTAACTACAGCATATGACAAAAAAAATCCCTTTTGTTATGCTCTGATGGATGTCCCTTCATTATTACTAGATATCTGATGTGGTGCACATTATTATAGTGTAAGCCTATTTTTCAAATTATTTCATTTAGCATCACCAATATACTCCAAAAGAACATTGTCCCTGTTTAAAATGATGGAAATGGTTCGCATCTCTCAGAAGAATTTCTCTTGCAACAATCTTGGAGATGAATTTAGATGCAGTGTGAAAATCATAACATACTCGAAGGTTCTTAACAACTCTAATAGTTGTAATAGGGGCCATGTTTAACAAACCAAATGCAATTGCTAACTTTTCACTATGGTGGCAGATAAATGATTCTTTTTTCTTCTATTCCACAACATTGAGTAAAAGTCTTGAATCTAAAAATACCCTACTACTTTCATTTGCCAAGCCAATTTCTCCAATTTTGCATAGATCTCCCATGTTTGTGGATGTGTTTTGTCTCCACAAAAAAGCATGCACCATTTTATGCCCTTCAATCCAACTACATGCAGGTATCTTTTTAATTCCTCTATCTTTCATCAATCTCCTTCCTATTTGAACCTCACCATACTTGCTCACTTCTACATAGATGTTTTAGAGAAGAACATAAATTATAGCATTTTTAAGATCCAACTAAAAAATTAGTGTTGCTGGAATACTCAGCCTATATTCATATATGATCCACAGGAACCAAAGGTTTAACTAGCATCTCAATAATAATGTTTAGGGTGTCCTCAAGATAGAAAACACAGGCATGAAGGTCAACCATGCACACCTAATGATCAACTATATATGTAATGCAATAAGGGTTACTGACATGTGAAGTATGTGCAACCCTCATCCACTAAACCTGCATGATTGCATGCATCTAGAACACAAGCAAAGCTTACAATGTCGGTGTTCAAGAGTGCTTCATTAATTCAAATATTTTGAGAGCTTCCTTGCAAAATCCATTTTGTGCACATTCTGCAATCATATAATTTCATTCCATGAGATGACATCTCTTTGAGGCATTCTGTCAAACAATTCATTTTGTACTACATTTTGGTGTCAAATCTTTGGTAATTATGGTTAGTTTCATTACATTCAAATTTTGAATTCTGCGAAATTATATACAGTAAATAGATTGATGGTTGTTTGGATAGTGAAATTAGCTCTCTTAGAAATTAACTAAAATATCTAGAAGGATTATTTTAATTAAAGAGGATTTTATTGATTTTACAATGCAGCTAGCTTGCTATTTTAATTTGAGATACAAGTCATCAAATTCAAGCACATACCAAGAAGATGGTACTCTACTTCAAACCCTCAACCTCACTTAGTTTAGTCTGCTTACATGGGGATAATAAGGAAGTTGGTAAAAAATTAATATATATCATTTTGTTTTGTGAAGGAGAATCCTATGAGATTCAACATGGTAGTGGATCAATATCCAGTTTCTTAAGTAAAGATGATGTCACAGTTGGGAAACTTGTAGTGAAACATTAGGTTAGTAATTTTGGATGTTAAGGCTTCCCAATTGGATATCAAAGATCTTTTATTGTCAACTTAATTTGGAATTTATGTATAAATGGATTCTTTAATGGTGCAGGTCTTTACTGAGACAACACATGAACCAGGGTCAACATTTTTGTTGTTTAAGTCTGATGGCATCCTTGGGCTTGGTTTCCAGGAAATTTTAGTTGATAATGTTGTTCCAGTCTAGTTAGTGTTGATAACCTTCATTCTATAATATGTCAACTTCATTATATAATCTGAGCATATCACCTTTCTTAAATTTTGAACAAAGTTCTAAAATCAAGGGTTCAATATGCATATTTCAGGCCTATGTTGAACACTTTGTTTAAGGCATTTATTGAAAAGGCTACAAGTTTTTAATTGATTTATCTTTCTGTTGTGTTTGGACTTTCTTTTGTAAACTTGTAATATACAATGCACTTTTATTCTTTATGAATTGAGACTAATATTAATTTTGTTGGTTGTATTGAGGCACTTCATTCATGGTGGAAAAGGAAGCACCCTGTTGCTCATATCAGATGGCACATTGCATATAAAGGAGGAAATATTCTAGTTGGGTTATTGTTGACTGTGTTGAAGGAGAGAGCTTCATAGATGGGACACGATCAACACTCTCCTTGGATTCTACACATTACAACTTTCTCTAGGAAGATTTCCCACATTGTAGAAGTTTTAAGAGATGAAAGGGGCATGTGCTCGCATTGAAGGGCTTCAAGCATGCATTTCCATCATTGTAGAAGTCTTTTGGAGAAGTTTCTTTCTTGCAGTCATTTCTCTGCAATATTGTACCTCATATTTTCAGTCTTGTGACTAAAAATAACAATTGTAATACTCTATTTGTAAGTTGTAACTAGAACACCTTTCTTTTATTAATAAAGTTTACCAATTTTTCCTTCTCAATGGTTGTCTTATTGTGTTCAATTGATGATTGATGTGTATTTTTGTGTTTTATGCCTAAATCCTCAAATATCGGTCAATTAAAATGACTAAATATACTACTAATTGACATCAATTAATAATTAAATTGACTAAATATACTACCAATTGACATAAATCAGTGAATACTGAATAAATATGACTAGATATATGACCAATGAAATCAGTGAATAAAAATGACTAAATACACTACCAATGCACATAAATCAGTGAATAAAAATGACTAAATAAGTGACCAATTAACAACAATAAATGACTAAATATATCAGTGAATAAAAAAATAACTAAATAAGTGACCAAATCAACAACTAAATAAGTGACCAATTAAATATATTAGTGAATAAAAAATGACTAAATCAATGACTAAATATAACGGTGGAAAAAAAGTGACTAAATAAGTGACCAGATCGCAACAATGCATGACTAAATCAATGACTAAATATACTACCAAATCGATCAATCAAAACAACCATTAAATGACTAAAAATGGTTTAGTCATCAATTTGGTTGTGTTATATATGACAATAAACTACTAGTGGTCACGTGACCAACTATAGTCATTTATAAGTAGCTTTTAGTATTTTTTTAGTAGTTTATTGTTGTTTCTATACTAGTGGAATAACTATTACTAATCGTCATACCATGGATAGGCCTGGATCCATGGTCTCCATCTGAACACTGTCATCTCATCAATGACTCACCTCCAGTATAGGATCTGTGTCGTACCTATGCTACAGGTTGGTCATGTCCAAACAGGCTCATTGGGGTCAGTGTCAACAAGTGTAATCATAGGTTTGAGCATGACAATGTGCTCCCAAGTCCATATTTATAACAATGTGACCCCAACTCCTAGACTTTGCCCTTTTAGGTAGACAACCTGGTGTATGTCATGATATAGTGAGGCAAGTATGACTAGGCCTCGAGCATACTGAGTCATGTTGAATACCATCCCTTCCCAAGTAACTCCCCAACCAAGGCTAAAACCTTTGGCTCGTCTATCAGGGACAAGTACCCCTACAATCAATGCTCTAATCACCAAAGTCAAGATAGGAGCCTATCCCTCATAATCATGCAGGTTGATCTGGTAGCTCCCAACAATTAGAGTATCTACACCAAGAATCTTGAAAGTGGCATCAAACCCTGCCTGGGTGTCATAAATCACCCTCTCCCCATGGATCAGGACTCGCAAGATGTGCCACATGTCCTCCAAGGTAATTTTGGCCTTGCCAGTGGGAAGGTGGATAGATGCATCTGAATCTCTGGCATGTATGCCACAAACCCTAATCCAATCATGCCTAGAAACATCTTTTGCTCATCAAAAAGATATCAGGAACGACGGAGAATACTAGATTGATGCTCGTGGGACATGAGTGGTTGAATAACCTCTTGCGTGCATGAAGTGAGCCACATCAAATTTGCTAAAAAATGATGAAAATGATAAGTTTGAACCCCAAAACTATAATAGTCTCACAATTTACAATTGTGTCACTTTGGTTATTCTGCAAAAGTGACACCATTTGACAATGGCGATGTGATTCAGCAAAAGCGAATCGACATTCACACACAATGCTAGATCAAAATCTATCCTCACGACACAATCCTGCAAAAGTGATGCTATACAATAGCGTTGCTCTACTAAAATTGCATAGAGTGTCACTATCCTACAAAAGCGGTCCTATACTTAAATTTGATATAGCATCACTATTTCACAATAGCAACACCCTAGCGACAATAGCGTTGTCAACCATAGCAAAAGTGATGTAATATAGCACTGCTATTGTATGACTAACTTTGACCCCTAATAAATGCAAGAAAAATGCAAAAACAAGAAAAGTTTTGATTTGTGTACTAGGGGTTATGCATCGGTGGGCCACTGGAACTCTCACACCTTGTCCATGAGGTGCTCAAGAAGTGCATGATCAGCCATATCCCCAGGAGGTCAGAGCAAAATCAACAACAATTAACTAAGGTCAAATGTGCAAATGATTTGAAAATGACCCCTCCACCTCTATTTAAGCCTACAAATTAGGGTTTTTTCCCCTAATTTGAGGGGGGAAATGGGATTTTAATCCTTTTTGTCAATTTTTGAGCTATGGGGCCTATTTTGTGACGTTTTTCACAATTTTGAGCTTGTTTTTCGTGTCCCAGAGCCTTTTCTGCACCTAAACCCATGTTGAACCTTTGTCATGATCTCCACCTGAAAATTAAAAAAATTGCCTAATCTCTCAAGGGGGCAGGGTACCAGCATAAATCCTTCCACTAGGGTAACAATGGGGCATCCAAAAAATCAAGAATTTTTAAAAAATTTATCTGAGCAGTAATGTAAATCTGAAAAGCGTCAGTCTTTGAACCAATGTAACAAGTACCTCACTTCAAAGAGGGGAAAAATGTAGACACTTAAAATTGTAAGAGTTTGTTGCTTCTGGATTAAACTGTCTATTTGTTTTTGGATCAACATTTTGGATCACACTCCGTGATTCATCATCAAAATGCAAAAAGAGTTGTAGGAGAAGGAGATGCAAATCAAACGAGATATATAAAGGAGGAGGTTGGGGGAAGATTACACAAGAACCAAGAAGGTTACAAAAGAAAGAAGGATGAACTAATAAAGAAATAGAATGAAAATAAGGAAAAATAAAAAATAGAAAATATTAATTAATCAAAATTTGAAAAATTCACCAATCATAAGAAAGAAAATACAACAAAGAAAACCAAGATAAATATAATGTTGAGAAAATTAAAAAAAATTCTAATAGATTGGACTTAATTAATAAACTAAAAAAGAAAAGAGTCAGAAGAAAGAAAATTTAAAATAATTAGCAACAATAAAATTAATCAAAAAAAATAAAATTAAAATTCAAAGCCAAAAATTATAAACAATATATTTGTAAACATATGTGCAAAGATACTATATATGATTTAATATATTTGCAAATCTATTTGCAAATGTGGGAAACCTCTAACTAGAAGACAAAAAATAGAAAGGAACCACAATTAAAATAACAAGAACAAAGAAAAAACTTGAAGGAATATAAAAAATTGAAAATCAAACACATTAAATACAACAAACTAATAAATGATATAAGATAATAATAAGGAAAGAGATCAATAATAAAATAAAAAGAACAAAACAAATTGAAAAAGATAAACAAGAGAAGAAATTGGACTAACTTGAAAAAAAGGAAAACAAAAAGAAATATAAAAATTGAAAGGAAAACACATAAAATAAAGAAAACTAACAAATAATATAAATGCAAGCATATGTGCAAGGATAATATATGTAAGAAAATATAATTGCAAATCAATTGGAAAATAAGGTAAACCTTCAAATTGAAGACAAAAAATAGAAAAAAAATCAAATTAAAAGAATAAAAACAAAGAAAAATCTTGAAAGAATATACAAATTGAAAATCAAACACATTAAATACAAAAATTAACAAAAAAACATATAAGAAAATAATAAGGAAAGAGATAAATAATATAATAAAAAAACAAAACAATTGAAATAGATAAATAAAAAAGAGAAGAAAATGGATTAACAAAAACAAGAATTTTTTTGAAGAAATATAAAAATACATAAAATAAAGGAAACAAATAATTAATAAAAGATAAAAAGGAAAGAGAAAATTAATATAATAAAAAGGAACAAAAAAATTAAACAAAGATAAACACAAAGAAGAAAATTGAACTAAATTTAATAAGACAAAAACTAGAAAGAGGGCAAAGAGAAGGAAAGAACCAACCATAAAAATGAAAGAACAAAAGACCAAGAAAGATCAAAAGAAGAAAGAATAAATATACAGAAACGTGCACTACAATTACATGTATAAGAATATGACAAAAAGTTGTAAAGACCATAGAGATAGCCAAACAAGATAGACCAAAAGAAGAAAGAATATAATCAGCAAAACAATGAAAAAAAGAACGAAGCAATTCAACAAAAAGGAGAGATAGCCAACAGAAAGAAAATACAACAAAAGGAGAACAAAATAGGAAGGAAGAAAAACCAAATCAAAGAACAAAAAGGAAAAAAAAGGCAACAAAGGATAGAAGCAATAATTGAAAAAGGAAAATCAAGAGGAGATGGGAAAATATTAAAGAAAAAACACTACGTCAAAAAAGAGTAAAAAGGTTGGTTCTTTCCTTCTCTTTGTCCTATTTCTAGAGAGACCATCTGGGGACAGACGATTGCATGTACCTAGCAACGACGGTAAAGAGTCGTTGGAATTCTGAGAAAGCTTGGTTGCCTCCCTCCCTTACATAGAAGGCTTATCTAAAAATATTTCTAAAATCCTTCTCAAAAAGGGCATTCAGTGTGCTTTCCCCACCTTAAGAAACCTCATCCCATCCCCTAAAGACCCCAAGGACATCTGCCTTGATTTAGGAGTCTACAAGGTGTCTTGCTCTTGTGGGATTTCTTATATAGGTGAAATTTGTCCCTCTTTTAAAACCAAAATCAAAGAGCATTGTGATGATATCAAGCATGATCATGTCCTCAAGTCTACCCTTGCCGACCATTCTTCCTCTTATAAACACCATATTTGTCTTGAAAACACCCAAATCTTATCCATTGAAAGAAATTATTTCAAAAGAAAGCTCAAGGAAGCTATTGAGATCAACAACCACCCCTTAAATCTTAATCAAGACGATGGTTGGACCTTGAGCTCCTTGTGGAAACCTCTATTATGCAACTTCAATCCATGAGTCCCTCCCCTTACCTAGCTTCCCCTATCTCCCTCTTGTGGTTTCTCATCTCTTGTACGCCCCTTTCTTCTTTCCCATCCTTTCCCTCTTCCTTCTCTCTCTTTTTCCTCCCTTGTGTTCTTAGCCTTCTTCTCCTCTCCTCTTTCTTTCTTCCTTGCTCTGCTCCTGCCGAGGTCTTCTTCTTTCTTTTTTTGGTTTCCTTTTCTCCTTTTTACTCTTTTTTGACGTAGTGTTTTTCTTTTCAATTTTCCCATCTCCTCTTGATTTTCCTTTTTCAATTATTGCTTATGTCCTTTGTTGCCTTTGTTTTCCTTTTTGTTCTTCTTATTTGGTTTTTCTTCCTTCCTATTTTGTTCTCCTTTTGTTGTATTTTCTTTTTGTTCTCTATCTCTTTTTGTTGAATTGCTTTGTTATTTTTTTCATTTTTTTGCAATTATATTCTTTCTTCTTTTGGTCTTTCTTGTTTGGTTATCTCTATGGTCTTTACAATTTTTTGTCATATTCTTATAAATAATTGTAGTGCATGTTTTTGTATATTTATTCTTTCTTCTTTTTGTCTTTCTTGGTCTTTCAATCTTTCATTTTTATGGTTGGTTCTTTCCTTCTCTTTGTCCTATTTCTAGTTTTTGTTTTATTAAATGTAGTTCTTTTTCTTCTCTGTGTTTATCTTTGTTTAATTGTTTTGTTCTTTTTTATTATATTAATTTTCTCTTTCCTTTTCATCTTTTATTTAATTGTTTGTTTCCTTTATTTTATGTATTTTTATATTTCTTCAAGTTTTTTCTTTGATTTTGTTAGTCCATTTTCTTCTATTGTTTATCTATTTCAATTGTTTAGTTCTTTTTATTATATTATTTATCTTTTTCCTTATTATTATTATATTTTTGTTAGTTTTTGTATTTAATGTGTTTTATTTTCAATTTATATATTCTTTCAAGTTTTTTCTTTGTTTTTGTTATTTTAATTTGGTTCCTTTCTATTTTTTGTCTTCAATTTGGAGATTTACCTTATTTTCCAATTGATTTGCAATTATATTTTCTTACATATATTATCCTTGCACATATGCTTGCATTTAAATATTATTTGTTAGTTTTCTTTATTTTATGTGTTTACCTTTCATTTTTTATATTTCTTCTTGTTTTCTCCTTGTTTTTGTTAGTCTAATTTCTTCTATTGTTTATCTTTTTCAATTTGTTTTGTTCTTTTTATTTTATTATTTATCTCTTTCCTTATTATTATCCTATATTATTTGTTAGTTTGTTGTATTTAATGTGTTTGATTTTCAATTTTTTATATTCCTTCAAGTTTTTTCTTTGTTTTTGTTATTTTAATTTTGGTTCATTTCTATTTTTTGTCTTCTATTTGGAGGTTTCCCATATTTGCAAATAGATTTGTAAATATATTATCATACATATTATCTTTGCAAATATGTTTACAAATATATTGTTTATAATATTTGGCTTTGAATTTTAATTTAAAAAAAAAATTATTAATTTTATTGTTGCTAATTATTTTTAATTTTCTTTCTAGCTCTTTCCTTTTTTAGTTTTAAAAATTAAGTCCAATCTATTGGAAAATTCTTAAATTTTCTCAACATTATATTTCTCTTGGTTTTCTTTGTTGTATTTTCTTTCTTATGATTGGTGACTTTTTCCAATTTTGATTAATTACTATTGTAGACATCCAAATTTGAACACTTAATTTATCCAAATTTATCACTTTTCGTCTAAACATCCTCTTATCCGAGTTAATTAAGTAATATTACTATTATTTAATTAATATCTTTAATTCTGCCAAATCCCTAAGGTATTTAATTAATAATTAATACCTTACCCTCCTTAATCCTCTTTTTATCAAATAAATTAAATAAATATTACATTTATTTAATTCCTCACATGTCATTTTCATCTAATCCTAATCCATCTCCTAATTTTTCTTCATTAGGGATGTGCACATGCCTAATCCTTGATTAGGATGTGTCACATCCTCCAACCTTTGCAAGTTGGCTTCTAATCCTCATTTATCTTCTAATTATTGATTAATTAATCTTAATCAAGACCTTGGTCAACTCTCTCCCATCCCCAAGGAATTTTAATTCTTTTTATTCTTCCAAGAATCCCTTTTCCCATGCATCTTCTAGAACCTTTGACTTGTCACATCAAGTCACATGTGACAAATTCCCACCTTTTGGGAACCTTGTCTTATCCACAGATTCTTCCAATCATTGTGAATTTAAAATTCACTTTTATTCACCCAAGATTCTTCCCATCTCTCAATGTACTTGCAAGGTACTTGTACTTCCTCCACATCATGTACCTTTTGGCCACCTCACTTGCACCTCATCTCCCTTAGCCACTTCACCATCCACATGTCAAGATGTGAGGGCTTGTGGGTTCTCAACCCACCATAGCCCTTCATCTTGGCCTTGTTGGATGCATCTCAACCATTGAATTCTCTAGAGAATTCAAATTCTCCTACAAATACCCCTCCTCAAGGGCATTTTCAACACTTTTGATTTTCATAACTACATGCTGCCAATTTGCATTCTCAATCATTCACCATCATCTAGCTATCCATTCTAATCATTTTGCACATTCAACCTTGCATTTAGTCACTCAAGAAATCATCTAAGGAGCACACAAAATCATCCCAAGCAAGGGCCAATCAAGGAGACATCAACAACAAGGAAGGTGAAATCGTTTGTATCTTGTTTTATCCATTTTCCTTCTTGTTTTATCACTCTTTAGGCTAATCTTGAAGTGTCCTTAGTCTTTTATCACTTGCACTTTTAAGTTATTTTGCACATTAGAGTAGGATAAAATTCTTAGGTTCACAACTATTTTCTATTTTCTATTTTTCTTTATTGTCATTATATTTCTTTATTAATTTCTCCTCCTTTCTTTTGTAACCTTCTTGGTTCTTGTGTAATCTTCTCCCAAACTCCTCCTTTATATCTGGTTTGATCTGCATCTCGTACTCCAACAACTCTTTTTGCATCCTGATGATGGATCATAGAGTGTGATCCAAAAACAAATACACAGTTTAATCTAGAAGCAACAAACTCCTACAGATATGGACTGTGGAAATCTAATGTCTTTGAATTAAAATTGTCTTGACTGATATTGCACATCTGAATTTGATTACTAACACTATTTTGTATTGAATCGCCTCTTTTCCACCATTTAATTAAATAATCTTAATCATTTAATTAAATTCATCATTTTCATCTATTAATCTAATAATCAGTTTTATTAGATTAATTCACCCCCTTTCACACTAATTTTCATCCTGTTTAATTAGATAATGAAAATTATTTAAATTAAACCCCTTATGTCCTCTCATTTAATTAAATAATCTTAATTATTCAATTAAATGTCATTTAACCCTCTTTCATTAAATAAGTTAATTATTTAATGATAATCCTAATTTCCTCCATCTTGCAAACATTGTTTTAATTATCTAAATGGATAATTTCCCTCACCCACTTGCAAGGGAATATTCCCTTGGAATATTCCTCCATTTGAACTCATTCAAAATAGGAATATTCTTCTAACAACTTCCTAATTTTTAGGAAGTGTGCTTCTTTGAATTAATGAGAGCCATTGATTAATTCTTGGATTCTTGCCAACTTGCATTCTCATCCATTGATGAGAATCCTTAATCCATGCCATCTCCTCTCATTTCCTCTCATCCATTGATTGGACAATTCGATCTTGACCATTGATTCACCATTTTCTCCTATAAATACTCGTCATTTCTTTGAGAAAAGGATCGACTTCCATTTTAGCAAAGTTATGTTGCACATTTACATACTCATTTTAGCATTTAACATCCATTTTTAGTTAATCTTGCATCCATTTTAGCTTATCTTTATCCATTTTAGCTTATTTTCATCAATGGCACCCATCTTTGAGCTTGTTTCATCAAAGGGATTGGGAAAGGGCTAAAATTCCACATTAGTGTAGCACCAATCCCCTAATGGGATGAAGTTTGAGACATTAGAATTGTTTCTATTATGCATTCTAGTTTGTTTCATGTTTTAATAGTTTCTTTGTTCATTGTTTTCAAGAGTTACATTGGGAGTATAGCTTAACTAGTTCGATATTGCTTAAAATCTATTGGATCTGGCATGTTTAGCTTCGGTTATGATTATGCTCACATAAAGAAAACAAAGAAGAGCTTCAAAACTAAAGAATATTCTACTGCCAAACCTTTGGAGTTGGTGCATACAGGTCCCTATGTGGACCTACCAGAATAAGAAGATCTCAAGGTGACATATATTTCATGTTATTAATAGATGATTATACTAGAATGACTTGGGTGACATTTCTTAAAGAAAAATCAGAATCTCTAGATAAGTTTAAAGAATTTAAATCTATGGATGAGAATGATTTATGGATTTGAAAATCAAGTGCTTGAGGTCTGACAGAGGTGGTGAGTTCACCTCCAATTAGTTTAACAACTTTTGTGAAGATCATGGAATAGAGAGATAGTTATCAACTCCTAGGACTCCTCAACAGAATAGAGTTGTGGAGAGGAATAACCATGATGAAGGAAGAAAATCTACCAGATGTCTATTGGAGAGAAGCAATTCATACTGCAATATACATACTTAATAGAGGACAAGCAAGATTGAATAGTTCAAAGAATCCTTATGAGTTATGATATGGAAAACCTCCTACTATGAAATATTTTAGAGTGTTTGGAAGAAAATTCTATATAAAAAGAGATAAAGAAAACTTAGGAAAGTTTGATGCAATATTTGATGAAAGAATCTTCCTTGGATACTTTACAAAAAGCAAGGAATACAAATGTTATAACAAAAGGTTGAACAAGATTGTTGAAAGTGAAAGTGTCAAAGTAGATGAAGAACCACATCAAAGTTTTGTGTTGATAGAAGGATATGAATTTGATGAACCCCCTTACAATGAAGAAGAAAAAGAGATGATAGTGGAAGAGGAGGAACTTAGATGAGAAAGATCCCTAAGACTTCTAAGTATATGTAGAAGAATCATTCTGAAGATCAAATCATTGGAGATAAGAGAAAAGGTGTGTTGACAAGAAGAAAAGTTGCTATGATAGAGGAACACGTAAACTTTTGTTTAATTTTAGAAATAGAACCTAAAACTGTAACTGAGGCATGTAAGGATGAGAATTGGATCAAAGCTATGGAAGAAGAGTTGAGATAGATTGAGACGAATCAGACTTGGGAATTGGTCCCAAGACTAGGAAACAAGAATGTGATAGGAACTAAATGGATTTTCAGGAAAAAATTGAATGAGGATGGAAAGGTTGTTAGAAATAAGGCTAGACTTGTGTGTAAGGGATAATCATAAGTGGAAGGAATAGATTTTTAAGAAAAAATTATTTTAGTGGCAAGAATGGAATTCATTATAATGTTTTTGGATTTTTCAATACATAAATACTTCAGAGTGTAGTAGATGGATGTCAAGTCTGCCTTCTTGAATGGTGAGTTAGAAGAAGAGGTTTGCATTGAACAACCGAAAGGTTTTTCATTGTTAGAAGATACTGATATGGTTTGCAGATTAAAAAAGGCATTGTATAGAATCAAACAAGCTCGTAGAGCTTGGTATGCAAGATTGGATATATATACTTGTTGCAACAAGAATTGAAAAAGGGCACTACAAATAATAATCTTTACTTCAAGGTTGAGGGAGATCAAATCTTGATTGTGGTTGTGTATGTTGATGACATAATCTTTGGAGGAGACGAAGGTATGTGTAAGAGATTTACAGAGCATATGCAAAAAGAGTTTGAGATGTCAATGTTTGGGGAGATGAATTTCTTCCTTGGGTTACAAATATGTCAATCAAAAAGGGGCATTTTAACTTCATAGTCAAATTATGTCAAGGAAATGTTGAAGAAGTTTGGAATGGAGGATTCTAAACCAGTGTGTATTCTTATGGTTACCAATTGCAAGTTGAGAAAAAATTATAGATCTCCTAAGATAGATCAAAGCAAGTATAGATCAATGATTAGTGGATTGCTATATCTTACTACTACTAGACCAGATATCATGCATGTAGTTTGTCTTGTGTCAAGATTTCAAGAAGATCCTAGAGAATCACATGTGGTAACAACTAAAAGGATATTTAGATACTTGAAGGGCACTCTAGATTTTTAATATGGTATCTAAGGGATACTCATTTCTCTTTGAATGTTTATACAGATGAAAATTGGGCAGGTTGTGTAGATGACAAAACAAGTACAAGTGGAGGTGATTTCTTTCTTGTAAGTAGGTTGGTTTCTTGGTTGAGTAAGAAGCATGATTCAATTTCATTATCTACTATAAAGGTAGAATATATAGCAACAATGTCATGTTGTAGATAGGTGATGTGGATGAATCAGATATTGAAGGATATCAGAGTGTCATATGATGAACCTATTTCTATCTTGTGTGATAATACAATTACTATCAATATTTTAAAAAACTCGATAACACATTCAAGGATAAAGAATATCTCTATCCAATATCACTTTCTAAGAGAGAAAGTCATAGAGAATGAGGTGAAGCTAGAGTGTACGCCTACAAAGGATCGAGTTGTATAAATTTTCACGAAGGGTCTTCCAAAAGATACATTTGAGTATCTTTGGCAGAAGTTAGGGGTTATTACCCCTCCTTTCAATTAGATGCATAAGAGTGTGCATCTATCCAAGGAGCATTTCAAGATACATTTCTTGGTCCTGGACTAATGAAGGCTACATCTCAGGGGGAGCAGATAGTGGTGTGTTTTAATTGGTGTAGTCAAGGGGAGCATATGTTGTACTCCTCAAGAGGATTAAGTGGAGATAGAGAAAGTAGTGTGCTAGTGTTTCCTAAAGTGAAAATTATAGCCGATGTCAAAGGGAGAGGCTATTTCTCTTTTCCATTGATGTCAAAGGGGGAGAGAGGTTGAAGTCTAAAAATCTCCTCAATTAAGGGGGAGAAAAATGAAGGAAAAAGAAAGAGAGAGTGAAGTTTGAGAATGTGGTAGAAGTGTAAGGAATGTCCTAGTTAGGGGGAGAAACTAAAGGGGGAGAGATATCTGAGTGTTGGAGTTGCAAAGTTTCTTCTGCTGATTGATGGGTTTTTAGAGCTAGTGTTACCATCAACAAAAAGGGGGATATTGTTGGTGTTGTCGTTGATGTCAACCTTTAGTATGGTCAAAGAGATTGTTGGTGATTATTGCACTATCTTGGCATTAGTGTTGTGATTTGATGTCAACCTCTAGTTTGTTCATGATGAGAAGTGTTTGTGGTATTGAGAAGGTGTTGTAGATATTGTAGATATGCTAAGCAGGTGTTTGTGGAGTTGTTGATGCAGCTGGTTCACTTAGTTTCCAAGTGCTTTTGAGAAGATTTGAATAAAAGAGTGTGTAGTGTGGTGGAGGTGTGTTTAGTGTTGTGCTCTACATTTATTTATGGTTGAAGATATGATTGTGCAGTTTGGATGTGATGATCAGAGGGTTTTAGAGGTGTTATATCTAGAGTTTAGGTTTTCGATTGTGCAGCAGTGGAAGTTGTGTTTGACAGTGTGTTGTTTGTGAAGAAGGTTTTCTAGGAGAAATGAGATTGCTCCACATTTCTCTACATTGAGGTTTCTTGTCTTATGGATTTAGGAACATGCTAATTTTTCCTATTCCTACCTTTCCCTAGAATATGTAGTGTTCAACTTCTCCAAAATCTTGGATTCATAAAGTGTGTTTTGTGGCAACATGTCTGGTTATACATAATGAATGTGTTCTTTAGGTTTAGGTGGTTACGTTAGTGGTGTTGAATATTCTAATGGTGTTGAATAGTCTTGGATGTTGTGGAATGTTGATATATGGTCTGCATGGTATTTCCAGACTTGGAAAGGCATGTATGTAGTCGCTTGTTAGTGTTAGTGTAGGTTTGATCAACTTAGCATGCTAAGGCTAAATACAGAGGTTGTTTGTTGTTTATGGAAGCATGGTGAAACATGTTGGTGTAGATTTGGGTCCTAGTTAACCCTTGTTGTGGTCTTCCTTCACTTATTTCCACTACAAAAGTGTTTGGTGCTGACCTATTTAGTGGTTGCATGTTTTAGGTGCATACGAAAATTATTGAGGTCAATATGGAGAAGGTTTTTGAGGTTGTGGAGTATATATTAGAAAGGTTAATTGTTGGATATGTGTGTGGTAGAAGTGTGAGTGTTGTGTGATGCAAAATGTGATCAAGTGTGGTGATTTGAGTGTGAGCTTAAATGCCTAAGGCTACTTGATGCGGTGAGAAAAAGGTGTCTACATTTTCAGTGTGCTTGAAGTTGTAGGAGGAAGTGAGCCAAAGGTTGCAAATGGTGCAGAGTTGTAGCATGTGGATTTTTCCTATTGCTCTGAGATAGTCAATCTCTTTGTAAGTCTTCTTCTATTCTTCTTTCTTCTGGACAGTGAATCCTTTGGTTTGTGAGTCATTCTTCTCTTTTGGGTAGTGAGCCCTTTCGACAATGATCCTATTGTATTCGGTGTTGCTATTCATATATATTTGAGCTAATCCTCATCGTGGTTTTCCCTAATTATGGTTTTCCACATAAATCTGGTGTTCTCTTGTGTATGGTGTTGAATGTGTTTGTGTTTCATTTGTTTACATTCTACTGATGATAATAAGGGTTTGATGGTTAATGAGGGTTTAAGGTTTTAATGTACAACTAATTTGCTCTCCCTCTCAGTTGTCATATGTGTCTAACAAGGGGTTTTCCTTGGTCAAAACCCAAGTTTGGTAATTAAACCTTGATAGAAATATAATAATAAAGGAGAAGGAAATGATGAATGGACACTTGCTTGCTACAACTCACCACTCTTTAATGCCTTCCCTTAAAGGACTGAATATAAACACATCACTCCAAGGAACTTGATCTTTCTTTGCTTGATGGATTTGGATACTTTAAATGCTTGAATGCTTTAGGATCAACAATGCATAGTAGCCTTCACAAGATGACATGAACACACATAAGCTTGAACATGATGTTAGGATCTTGATATTGCTACAAAAAATTATTGTTAAATCTACTCTTGAATGCTCTTGACAATAATATTTGCTAATAGGAAGTCTTGATTATATTTCTTGCTAGGTGTTAGATTTTAAATGATAAAAGACTGTATTTATAGATGTTTATCTAATTTCCTGAAAATTAGATTCAAAAAGCCAACAATTGCAAATTGAATTTGAATCATTAAAATATCACCAAAAACATATTTTAAAATGGGTCTTAAGACTTAAAGGGGACCCATTCGCCTATGGGCGAATGGGTCCTAGCCTATAAGTCCAACACACATATTCTATGGTGATTAAAATATTAAATACATTAATTAAATATCGGTTCCCCTTTCAAAAAAAATAAAAATAAGGCTTTGGAATGCATAATTCGATAAATTAGAAGCTTAATTAATTCCAATAAATTAAGGGACCCAAACATAGTGTGAAATTGTAAAGGTATATAATTTCCTACACTACATCACCAACTAGAGATCTAGATAAATAATTAAAGCTTAATAGTATCTACAAACTCTTCATAGTGTCTCCATTTCAAGCATTTAATATATAGGAGATACAAAACTTGAAATCATAAAATGGTATTTAGAAGCCCATGAGATAAAATTGCCCAAAAGTGGCACCCAAATTATTCCACAATTGGATATGCTTTATGATGTCTCATAACACACACCATAAGCTAGTCAACAAGTGCAACTCCCCTTTACAACCCTTTAATACATTCAACAATTTTTTACATTCCATATGTAAACTTCAACATGCCATAAATTTTTATCTAGTGGGTCAATTGGGCCCTTATTTTAAAAATAAATTAATCTAAGAGATCTACAGAATAAGAACCCTTGTATGTGGTATTGTACAACCAATCATTTTTATTTTGGTCATAAATAACCTATAGCCTAGAAATTGAGTTTCTCCATTTACATTTGAACATCACATCTTTTATGATATTAACATTATGAGTAAGGTTAGGAAATATTTCCTAATATTCTCCCACATTTCAAACACCTTGCAAAATAAAAGGGGGTATCAACACCATTTATCTAATTTATATGGGTTAAGAGGCCTCATAGACTCGTAGTACCACCTAAAACTTTCAATGCTCGCTAGATTTGTTACTACATTTGCAACATTCTTGAAAGTGTTAAATTTTTCCAACATCGCTCTCCCATCCTCTACCATAACATGAAAAAATGGTACTAGACATGAATATTCTTTTTCCTTGCATGAAAGGTTGGGTTCTCTATAAGACTATGGTACTCTGAATATCACAATGAACCACGAATCTTGCTTCTAGCCTAATATTTGAACATAATATATTAAGCCATATGAATTCCTTACAAGTATGAGTTTATTCCATGTAGTATTATTTTGTAGTTGACAATCAAACCACAAAATGTTGCTTACTCATGCAACTAATTATACCACCAAACATAGTGAAAACATATCCACTAGTGGATCTTCTACTATTAATATATATAACTCAATGTAAATCCAAAATTCATGAATGTAAAAATAATACTTGTCCCTTATAAGATAACCATGATAGCATAAGGGATACATAGATTTATCCCTCAAACACATGAATACCATCTTCATTGCATCCTAATGTACTCATCAAATATTAGTTATCAATTGGCTAAGGGCTTCCACTACTTGGGCAATGTTTGGTCTTTTCCAAACCATAGCATGCATCAAACTCCCGAATAAACTATCGTAAGGTACTTTTCTCATATCCTCAATCTCACTAGGATAAATTAAAAACTACTCAATTGATAACTTTTTCCCCATCGCAACAAGAACACACAATGACCTACAATCTATCATATTAAACCTCTCCAACACTAAGTTCACATACTCACTCTGGCCCAACTATTTTTTTCTATTCACTCTATCTCTTTTGATCTCCATCCCTAAGTTATACCTGACTGCCCCTAAGTCTTCGATCTCAAATTATGTTGAAATATGAGACTTCAAATCACAAATCAAAACTTTCCCATTACTAAGAATAATATATCATCAGCATATAATGCAATAATGAGAATACACTCATTTTTCTTGTTATGGTAGATGAAATGATCCAATTTTAATCTCACAAATCCCAAAGTTAAAATAAAAGAATCAAAATTTTGGTACCACATCCTAGGAGGTTGTTTAAGACCATACAAATAATTTTTCAACTTAGAGAACAAATATTCTCTGCCTTTCTCAATGTAGTGCTTTGAATGTGTTATATAAATCTCTTCCTCCAAATCACCATGAAGGAATGTTGTCTTGACATCCATTTTCTCAACCTCAAGAGAATACGTTATAGCAAGAGATAATAAAATTGAATGGATGTTAGCTTTTTCATTAGAGAGAAAATCTCAACATCTATTTCCTCAACATGGGAATAACCCTTCACAACTAATCTTTCCTTGTACTTCTCAACACTACCATCATACCCTATTTTTCTTTTGAACATCCATTTGCATCCAACAAGCTTTCATCCATTAGGAAAATATACTATGTTCCATGTGTTATTTTTCTTTAAAGAAATCACCTCCTCATCCATGGCCACTTTCTAGAAATTTGCATCATATTGAAATGTAGAGAAATGGAAGAGGGTGATGGACGAGATTCTAAATGAAAAGAACCTAGTATCAATTCCACTTTTCTAAGGGTGTTTCACTAGGATGCAAATCCACAAGGTGCATAGATTGACTTTCAACCTCAAAGGTGAGCCAATCAGACTTGGATTTGATCCTTTTGAGTCTTAGAAATGAATTGAATAATTTTGAATGATTAACCTAATTGAACTATATAACCTAAAAAAAATGCAATATTCTGAAGATGCATATATTGAAACTATAAATTATAGGTGGATTTGGGAAGTGTCAAATGATATGTACCTATCACCAAAAGTGGGATCTGGCATGTGCACAAGGACTCAATCACCCTTGGGCAAACGGGTCTTTGATGAGGGGTTCTAAAGTTTCTTTTACAATCCTATAATGTTGGATCTAAGCTTTTGATTCTCAGTTGTAAAATTGTTAGAATGTCAATGAATTTTGTAATTGAGTTTTTTGTAGCTTGACAAATTTTAGGGCTTTAAATACAACAATGGAGAATTTGTCTTCAATCTTTCCTTGATCCTCTTTAAACCTATAACCTACACATTCAAAGAGGAAGAGAATGTTGTGCCATTTAGGGGATTTCCTCAGTCAAAACCTAAGTAAGTGTTTCCAATTTTCACAATGGAAAATTTCAATGGATAAATGATAATAGAGATGAAGGATGAAATCACAAGGGGTTGTAACTCACCACCCTTCAATGGCTTCCTTGAAGAACTAAAGTCATACAAATCACCTTAAGGATTTGGATCTTGCTTTGCTTGAATGCTTTGGAGACCTACAACAAGGGTTATCCTTCACAAAACATGAACATAAACTCATATAAACTCACATAGAATTTGACATGATGCTAGGATCTTGAATTGCTACAACAAAGCTCTAAAATACTACTCTAGACTTGCTCAATAGTGCTGTTGATCATAAGTTTTCCAATATATTTCATGTTATATCTTGTTAGATTTGAAATGATGAAATAACTAGGTATTTATATGCAATTGTTCTAATTTCCCAAAAATTAGATTCCAAAAGCCGACACTTGATATTTGAATTTTGGATGTTAAAATACCACTAACAACATATTTAAATTTGGGTCTTGACTAAGAAGGGTGACCCAAATTTCTAGGACACACTTAGTCGGGAGAAAAATAACAATTAGATGCATTTATTCAATGCTTGTAATCCTTCATAAAATGGTAAAAATTAGGTTTTGGAATGCATAATTTGGAAAATTAGGAGCTTAATTAAGTCTATTAAATTGGGGATGCCAAAGCATAATGTTAAATTGTGAAGGGTGATAATTTCTAACACTATATTTAGCCCCCACTTTAGTGAGAGTATGAACTTACGCTTAGACTCACACTAAAGTAGAGAAATATGTGTCAAGAGGGGTTCAAATGTATAAATTTTGAAGAGATAGGATGACTAATGATCAAGGGAGATGACCAAGCCCTCAAGATCTAAGATCCCATGGAAAACCAACATAAGCACAAAGGAACACATGTATGAAATGTAGAAAGACCACATACATTTTAGAAAACACAAAGCAAACATGATGAAAATACACATGATACCATGGAACATAAAGATGGCGATGAAATGAAAAAAAACACAATGTAAACATGAAGAATACAGATGAAAAGAAACAAAACAAAACACAAGGTTAGTACTAAAAGATTTGAGTCAATAACGAAAAGAGACCTCAATCTTAAATCATCTAATACCAAACGTCATCCAGCAAATAAAGAAAAAAATGCTCCACGAGGACTAAAATACACATCACTTATGGAACACATGGCTCCACTGGAAATCGAGTTGTATTATGCTAGGTGGTCATGTTAAAAGGTGTGCATGACTCACACAATAGAAAAGATCGACATTTGCTAGGTGAATCACAAATCAGGAGACACATGAGGTAATGAAGTTTGATATTCACTAGGTGAGCCCCCAAGACAAGGTAAAATGAGAGGCACACACTAGGTCTGCAAGGTATGCCCATAACAACCATACCAAGAGTTGTACCCCCTGATAACCTTGATAAGGTGACACAAGATGCTATGTCAATGCTACACTAAGTTTAGTCCCTGTGAACAAAGTGAAGCAAAATAAGCTACACATGGCTGACAAGCTATATTATGTTAGGTTCTATGAGATAAAAAGGTTTGCACATGGCTAGCAAGTTGTCTTATACTATGTTCCATGAATATGAAAAGGTTTGACGTCATAGGGGACGAATATGATGAGGTTTTAAAGCATCAAGGTATGTTGTAATAAAATCACCACAAAAGGTAACAATTAAAGAATATTTACTTAATACATAAAGGTCACACCTTAGGGAACATCACACATTATATCACCACCAAGAGAGAACTAGTTGAGGAATAAAATATCACACCTTAGGGAATACCAACCATAGCATCACCACTAAGGGGAACACCATATTCCAAGAAAGGTCACACACTTATGGGACATCAAGTCTAATATCACCAAAAAGGAGACACATCACATGGATTAAGAAGGCCACACTTTGGTTTACAAGGTCACTTCCTAGGATATGTATGTTATCATCACTAATAAGGGACCATTTCCTATGCAAACAATGAGCGAAGGACTATATGCCCCCCTTTAAAAGGTTAGTGTACTTGCTACACTAACTTTTTAAGGAGATAAAGAGATCCCTTTCTAAAAGGAATACTCCTAGGAGAAGGATACCTAACCCCTTGCCCCTTGTGCAGGGACAAAGATGATCCAAATGGATTAAGATATGTCGCTCCTTTTAAAATAAAAGATGATTGCATAAATCCTAGTTTATACCCTCATGAATGGTGGTGAATATGCTATGATACTACAAATACCACATGGAAAGGAGCAAAGAACAACGAAAGTTAATAGATTATGCATTCAATTTGATCGGGCCATAAGGATCAACTCTTTCAATTTCCTCTTTAAAGCACGACATTCTTTGGTAAGATGTATGTTGGCGTTTAAATTAGCACCTCTAGAGTGTTGATTGTAAACGTTCAGCTATTTCAAATATTTTGCAACACTTCTTCGTTATTTAAAGAGGAGAAGTCCCTCTCTTCTGAAAGCAATGTCTAAGCAAGGGAATGGTAAACTAAGGTTCCTATCTTTTTGTACTTCAGCGATAGGACACAAGAGTGCACAAACACAATGTTCCATAGCTAAGCTTTTTCTCTGGTTTTTGTAGATCTTAACTACGACTGTTCTAGCTTTTAATCTATTGAATATCCTCAAGGTAAACAGAGCATGAGGGTATAGGAGCATGAATGAATTAGTTGGATCACTTGAATTCACCGTCTCCTAAGAATATGGCTAAGGCTTTGAACTCTCAGATATATGCTGGGATAAGTTTGGTACAAGTAAACACTCTTTACGGTAAGCTAGATCTGAGACCTGCCAAGGAGGAGGAACCCCTATCTGAGGTATGGGCTAGGAAATGACTTACAAGAAACAACAAATTACGATGTCTTGGCCGAAAAACTTGCTAAGGAGGAGGGACCCCTATCCGAAGTATAGGTTGAAGGACAATCCATTAGACAACAACAGACGCTAACTGCCAATGACAAATATCCAAGGAGGAGGAACCCCTATCCGAGGAGAGAAATGAAATAACAAGCTATTAGATACAAGACGTACAAAGAACTCAAATAGGTAGACCAAAATGCAAGCGACTTCTGACTTTCTTCTTCAAGCTTCATCAATAAATTACAAAGGTTGGGACAGTAAAGGAATGAAATCATGCACAACTACAATCAACCAACGAACTCTCATCCAAAAGTGAACAAATATTCACTTTCAAAGTTGTTGGCAACAATGGCGCAACAATTTTGCATAGAAAATAAAGGTTAAACAAATAATGAGCCTAAGACTCTTATTTATAGAACTCAAAGGAGTGGGCAACCCCAAAATCTCCTTGAGTTAACAATGAGTTCTTGCCAATCAATTAGCAAGATTTATTCCTAAAAAGGGGGAACAAGCAGTTAACTGGAAAACTACTTCAGTTAACTAAAAGTAAACAAAGAGTCAACTAGAAACTACTTCAGTTGACTGAAAGCAAACTAAAGGTGAACTTTAATGTAAATTATCCCTCCAAAATAGACATCCACATTTAGTGGAGATCTAAGATCCACAAATTATGGAAGCCGATTAGACATCCTTAATCAGTGGGATCTAACAATGCATGATTTATGGTATATGGAGTTAACTTGGAAAGGGGCATCAAGTTAACTCAAATTACATTTAATGTCATCTTGAGTTGACTTGGAAAGAAGCATCAAGTCAAACTCAAGTATCATAAATGCCACTTGGAGGGTGTAGGACGTCCTTCTTTGGTGCCTTTACAACTCACCATTAATCAACAGTGTTTTTATCCATTCGTTGACTTCATCAACCTTTGGGGAGTTAATGCTCTGTAGAATGATGGCGTGGCGTTTGAGCATTACCTCACCTGTTGTGAGTTGATTTTTGAAGTCTATACACTGAGATGTTGCCTCTTCAAACTTGGTTGATAAAGTTGCCACCTTAGCTAGCTTGCAACTATCTGGATCATCAAGAAAGGTACTACGGATGACGTCTCTGAACTAATTTTGTACAGTGACCATCTTGATGTATTCTCCTCCCTCATCTTGATATTCCATGCAAGGGAATGATATCACCAAAATTCTTGCGAAGTTGATAATAGTGGTGACCACCCGTCTGTAGTCAATCAACTCTACTGAGTGGGCGCCATAGGCTTTCACCTTGTACGCCAGCTGTTCTTTCCAAGCAAAGAGATGTTGCTTGTTTTCCTCAGAGTAGACTGACTGATATACCAATTGCAAGTCTACAATTTTGCTCTCGTCTTCTAGCCTCTTCTCTAAAATTCTTTGTTCTGATTGTTGGATCTCTGCACGAAGTCCATGTGCTCTATCCTGTAATTGGTATAGATTTTCCAGTATACATCTACCTTTGAGAACAAACTCTTCCACTTTATCTCTCAAGTGTTTTCCGTATGTTATCAGTTGTTGATGTTTTTTTTTTTGGGAGATCTAGCAATCCTGCTGGTAAGGCTAAGACATTCAGGGTGCCAAGCATCAAGCTGGAAATGTATGACCTCAGTTGTTGATTTTCAGCCTTTAAGGCTACTTTTTCTTTTCCATCCTTGGCCATTCTTTCTTGTGCGCTCACCAAAGCTATTATGAGAAGATCTTCCTCCACTTGTCGTGTAGTATTCCCGAGGTTAATTTTAGACAATGTATAGTCTTCTACTTGTACCTCGGTTATGCTTTTTTCTACTAGTGGGGCAACAGTCTCTATGATGAGCTCACAATCTGCATTCCTTTCTATGTGAACTTGCTTCTTCAACTTCTTCGTCGGCATGTCTTGTGGGACATGGTCGAATTTAGTGAAGTCAAGTTCATAGGAGGGTTTTTCCCTCTTTCTTCCTAGGAAGCCTTCAAGCCAAATGGAATCTCGACTAACTTCACTAGGAGGAGGAATATGGGGCCCTTGAATTCTCGATGTGTGAGACTATGCTGGAGCAATGTCTCTCGGTGGTGAGTCCAAGTCAATGAGGACTTGTGACTGTTGTGATGGTGGTGATGTGGCCGGCTTTGTTTCCATAACAAGCACCGTTTCTACTACTTCTACTAATGGCTCTTCAGCAACCATTGTTGTTGGCTCCTTAGCAACAACTTTTGTTGGTTTCAAGGTAGCAGTCTCTATTCCTTGCTCTGGGGCAACAATACCCATGACTATTTCAGGGCTGTGTGTGGCTTTCTCCACATGTGCCCTCTGTGTTCTGGGCTTTGTAGGCTTCGACATCCTCATCCCTTGGGGAGGATTGCACCACTGCTTTTTCCTAGGCTTCTTTCTTGAAGTGGAAGGTGGTGTAGACTAAACCTGTGGTGGCTCTGTTCTGTGAGGTACCACCTTCCTTGATTTCTTATTTTTGAGATAGAGTTGGCTATTTCTAACCACTCTACTCGTCCTTTCCTCTATAGAAATGTTTTCCTTGGCATACCAATCCACTCTTGGGATTGGTTGGGAGTAAGCTGAATCTACGAAGAATGAGGGGAGAATGACTTCCCCTTCATTGTCAGATAAGCCCTCGATGTCTACTGACATAAAATCAACAATTTGTGGGAGCCTGAACCTGCTATAGTTCCTTCTTCGCACTTCATACTCATCTTGACAATTTACCCAATAATCTTCCATAGAAGATTTATGTGATGAGTGTTGCTCAAGATGCGTTGCATAGAGCCCTCTGGGATCATAGGACTTCCTCTCAATGAGGTACTTGAGATTAAGCCTCCTTGTTTCCTGACTCATCATCCTAGCATCTGTTGCGAACTTGCATCTATAGAGTCCCATTCCAATGGGAAATTTTATAGCTATCTTCTTCTTCAAGCGCAAGTAGACATGGACTTCAGACAACTGTCTTAGGAATTCCATGAAGACTACCCTATCTGAAGGGTATCTTGGCATCATGGCTGGGTGACCAATGTAGCCATGCACGCATATGTAGGAGAATGTAGGGAATTGGATGAACCAATCTGCCCAATCCACCATTGCCTCTCTGGATGTCTATGAAATACGCACGTGCATCTCATGGTCTAGCTCTCGTACAGTGTGCATGATGAAGTGATCACTTGTTCTTTTGAAGTTTCGCTCCGCTTGAGTAAAATCAAGACATGTAAAATGCTCATGAACCTTCTGCACACCTAAGGTTCCCACATTGTTTAATATCCTGAAATCACCTTGGAAGGAAATCAAGTATACCAGGTAAGAACACATGTGAAACCTATGAGCTTCAAGATACCCGATGATCTGTTGTTGGAGTGTGTCACTAATCAAAGTGGCCCAGTCATAGTGTTCCCTTCTGCCAATGGTTTTTGCAATGACATAATGCATACATGACTGGAATTGATTGCCATCCTCTTCTCTAGTGATTCTATTGAGTAGAGTGATTAACACTGCGTACTCATCTTTACATTCTCCTCGTCCAACCAACTTAGGCAAGTTAGCCTTTGTCACTTTTAGCCATTTTTCAGCTATTATCCTTTGACATTTGTCTTTGGTTGTCTTGAATTCCTTCTCGCATTCCGTCATTGATATGACTTTTTTGTTAGGACATGATGGAATATCAAAACACTTTTCAATATCCTGAGGCTTTAGACTGCAAACAATTCTCCCATCCACTGCTTTGATTTCTCTAGTGGTAGGATTGTAATGCTTAATACAAGTGATTACAAGCTCCACACTCTGTAATGTGATGGGGATGGATGCAATCTATAGCAACCTGGATTCTTCAATGTTTTGCAATGTGATCTAATTCATGCCCTCTAGCTATTCTAGATCAACCACTGGATTTACCTGATGTAAGTTTGTGTCAACCATTTTCAAGTCATCATGAAATAAGGTTGTCTTGGTCTTGTATTGTACTTGAGAGTACTACATCTTGAAAAACTTAAAGATTGATTGTAAACTTGACCTTGTTCTGACAATTTTTGGAAACCCCTAAAAATAGCGTCCTGCTGAGAAGTATTTTTTTGGAAAAAGTCTAGCACATGGGTTTTGTTCGTGCTTCAATGTTGAACAAGCCCAGTTCCTCAGAATTTTGATTTTGAAATTTTTTCAAAAAAACCCCCAAAAATAGGGGCAACAATTTTGTTGATTCTGGAAACTCTGATGAGATGGGTTTCACTGGAAAATTATGTTGAATCTTCCCAGTTGATCAGATCTGATGTAGCCTGTTGCTTTGTGTGACATGCAAGAAAACCTAAGACAAGAAGAGAGGAAGTAGAAAAAAGATGGATTGGAATTTTTTTATCTGACTCCTTGAGAAAATTTGTCTCTGAATCCAACCTCAAATTAGCAATCTTCTTTTGCTTCAGATCTGCAAGAAATATCAAAGAACGAACGAAAACCTTGGCCAAATCTGTAAATTGCATCCTTGAGGGCTTATGGTTGTTCTTGATCATCAACTTGCAATGAAATAATGAAGTGAGACACTTATATCTTGATTATATAGACTTAAGCCTTAGATCCACAAGTTTGGGAACTTAACTCATGATCAAAAGTTGATTTGGCTTGATCTGAAGTTCAAAAAGGTGATTTTCGTTGATCATGGAGTGAGTTGACCAAGTTTATCTCAAAATATCTTGACTTTAGTCAATAACTTTGCCTTTGACCTTTTCTAGGCGTCCCTTTTGAGTTTTGCAAGTTTTTTATTATTTTCTTTGTTGAATGACCCCAATTTGATCCTTAATTTAGATTGATCTGTTGATCCTGAGCTGTTGTTGATACATTCACTGTCAAGCTAGAGGTAAACTAAAGAGAAGTGTCTAGGAGGCAGTAAGCTAAAAAGCTAAGTTTGTGGATTCAAAAGGAAGGGAGCCTTTCTCAAGAAAGGGCACTTTTTCCTTTGCCTTGGTGAATTTTTAGTATTAGTTCTTCAGCCTTTTGAGTTGACCTCTTGTTCCTTGATCTGTATTTCTCATTGATTGAAAAATCAGATGATGTTGTTTGATATCTCATTAGGTAGCTAACTCTGTTTTGTTGAGGATGATTGGAGTTAGAAAACTCAGAAGTCAATTTAATGAAAAGGGCATTGTTTCCTTTTGCACAAAGATTTTCACCTTTAAAGATGCTCCGGTTTGATCTTGATTATCTGTTGATTTCCTTGTCGGATGCTCATGCTGATGATTATGTTGTCGAGGTTGACTTTGATTGAGCAAACCATCTTGGGAGGCTTTCAGGCATTTGAGATCATTTGAAGTTCCAAAAATAAGGGTTCCTTTCCTTGGAAAGGGTGCTTTTACCTTGATCTTCACATTCGACAATCATTTCTTGATACTTCGTCAACTGCCTCTTTTCGCTCTGTCGACAACTGCTAGTGATCAACTCATCAGATGATCCTGTTGTTTATTTCGTTGTTGAGCCAGCAAGTGGATGCCGAGGACGACTGGTCTGGATATTTCAACAAGTTACATTTGACCCTTAAGAATCAAGGGTGCCCCTGCTTGAAAAAGGCTCTTTTCAGCTTTTTGAACTAATCTCTCCTTCGTAACGTTTCTAGAGTTAGTCAAATTTTGACCATTTGGGTTTCAGGAATCTCCTTCATCAAACAACATCTTTTTAGATCTTTTTCGCCATGGTTGTATCGTTGAAACGTTTGAAGCTTAGCTTTTAGCACCTGGTACTAGCCAATCTACCATTAATGGCTGAGGAGCTCCTAACTTTGTTCCTAAAAAATAGAAATAGACCCACCAGAGTAAAACGTGTCTTTTGATGATTTTGACTTGACCAATGTGATCGTGAAGTCATTTAATCCTATCAAAATCATTTTCAATCATTTCCAGGAAGGTCCTATTTTTGGGGGTTACCCTGAAAATAGGGGCGTAAAACCCTAATTCTCAAATTTTCAAAATTTTGCACATGTGTTCCTTGATAGAAACCCACAAAGACCTTATGTTTGGTTTGACCTAAAACAGACTTTAGATGGCATTTTAACAAGATTTAGCTCAATTTAAGCAGAATGCCAAAAAATTATTTTGGGTACAACAATGTCCAAGTGTTTTATGATACACACAATAAGACATTTTTGTACTCTTTCTTTTCTTATCTTCTCATTCATGGATAGGTGGTAATGTGATAAGTCCTAGGTTGAGAAGTGTTTATAAAGCTTGTTCAGTCTTTGTTATAGAATGCAGAAAAAAGGTAACTTCTTAAGTTTATAAGGTTTATTTTTCTTACTTGGTTTGTTGACTATTTGATGTGAAGGTGGAGGATCTTAGTAACCTAACCTTTTAGTATCTTCAGATGGTTTTTGTTCCAAAAGAGAGTGGACTTCATGTTCATTCTTAATGTCACTTCCTTGCTTATTCAAGATCCTAAAGCCTTGTCCATAAGTTTCTTCCAAGTCAATGGGTGTATTTGTAACCTTTTTCTCATATGATGAAGGTTTGGTTGATGTAATTTCCTTGTGATTGTTTTTGATAGGTGCTTCCATGTGCATTGGTTGAGGTATGCTTTGTGACTTTTTGTTAGGTTGTAAAATAGTGAGCATTTCAAGTGGTGGTATGGTAGGATGTTGTTGGTATGGAGTATTAGGCCTTTGCATTGAAGTATAAAAGGTTATATTATTCTCAAGGTTGCGTGGGGAATTTTGTATGAATTCATGAATGCTATCTTCATCATGACCTATGACATCAAAAAGACTTGAAATAGGAGATGGATTATCCTGATTCTCATTATCAAAATTAGGGTCATCATCAAACACACAACTTGAAACATCAACCAAAGTTTTCAAGGACATCCAAATTTTACCAAAACACATATCCATTTGGAAATGAGGTTCGGATTGTTAAAAACACAAGTGAAGAATAGCAACTCCGAACAAGAAATCTGAGAGCATTCTGTCACACAAAGTTGATTGATGCCTAGATAATAGGAAAAAGTTTCCCAAGGGAATCTAGGTCCTAGTTAGGGGTTCTAAAAGTTTAAATTTTGACTATGTACTACACTATTTAAGTATTTTGATTCTACTTGCAAACAGTTGAAACAATAAATAAATTTCTAGAATTTGGTTAATGTATCCCAATTTGATGCAAAATGCAAGTATGCAATGATGTTAAATATTTTTGAACAAATTTTGAATGTAAAATTCAGATCTAAAATGTAATAATTGACTAATTCTAATATGCAAAAGACTTGTAAATGATGATTTTTTTGAATGCCAATTTTTGAACACATAATGCACTTTCTTTCACCAAATGAACTAAATACAAAATGCCTTAAAATATGCAATTATGAATTTCAAACTGAGATATGCAAGTACAAACAAACTGAGCAGACAAAAACAAACAAGTTTGTAAAAGATTGTTGATGCACCTATACAAGGACAGGGTTGCCCAAGGGCGAATGGGTCCTTGTTCAAGGTTTTGAAAACTGAAAAACTAAATTTGTAAGTTATTGTTTAAGGTTATTCTTCCTATATGCAAATAGGTTTGATAGTGATTATTTTTTCAAAATTTTCCAATGTAATGCAAATGTATGACAATTTTGAAATAAAATGACACTTATTGAAAGCAATTTTGGAATGAAAATCTGATCTAAATGACTGAAACACACCCTAATGCAAGCTATGATGGCATATGGATGCAATATTTCTGAGTTTTTATGACTTTTTTATGATGCAAATATGAAACTCTAAATGAGAAAAGCAATACAAAATAATACAAAACCTAGATCGAGGGTTTGAAAGACTACCAAATTAAAAATTTATGATATATCACATTAGGTTCACCAAAATGAACGACAGAGAAATGGAAGAGGGTGATGGTCGAGGTTCTAAATGCAAAGAACCTAGTATCAATTCCAATTTTCTAAGGGTTTTTTATTAGGATACAAATCCACAATGTGCATAGTTTGACTTTCAACCTCAAAGGTGAGCCAATTAGACTTGGATCTTATCCTTTTGAGTCTTAGAAATGAATTGACAACAATTTGGAATGATAAGCTAATTGAATTATATGACCTAATATTAAAAATGTAATATTCTAAAGATGCATAGATTGAAACTATAAATTGCAAGTGGATCTTTGAAGTGTTGGATGATATGTACCTATCACCAAAAGCAGGATTTGGCATGTGCAGAGAGACTCAGTCGCCCTTGGGAAAATGGGTCTTTGATGAGGGGTCCTAAAACTGCTTTTACAATCCTCTAATGTTGGATCTAAGCTTTTGATTCTTGGTCATAGAATTTTTAGAATTTCGTTAATGAATTATGTAATTGAGTTTCTATAGCTTGACAACTTTTAGGGATTTAAATGCAATAATGAAGAATTTTCCTTCAATATTTCCTTGATCCTCTTCAAACCTATAACGTACACATTCAAAGAGGAAGAAAATGTTGGGCCACTTAGGGTCTTGCCTTAGTCAAACCCCGAGTAAGTATTTCCACTTTCTACAATAGTAAATATCAATGGATAAATGATAATAAAAAGGAAGGAATGATGAAGTCACAAAGTGCTACAACTCACCACCATTCAATGGCTTCCTTGAAGGATTGAAGTCATACACATCACCTCAAGGACTTGGATCTTGCTTTTCTTGAATGCTTGAATGCGTTGGAGATACACAAGGGTTAGCCTTCACAAAACATGAACACACATAAACTCACATAGAATTTGACATGATGTTAGAATCTTGAATTGCTGCAATAAAGCTCTGAAATACTAGTCTTGACTTGCTTAATAGTGCTCTTGATCATAAGTTTTCCAATAGATTTCATGTTATATATTGTTATATTTGAAATGATGCAATAATTAGGTATTTATATTCAATTGTTCCAACTTTCCAAAGATTAGATTCCAAAAGCCGACACTTGATATTTGAATTTTGGATGTTAAAATGCCACCAACAACATATTTAAATTTGGGTCCTGGCTAAGAAGGGGGACCCATTTTTCCATGGGTGAATGAGTCTTGACCCAAATTTCTAAGACGCACTTAGTCAGAGCAAAATAATAATTAGATGCATTTATTCAATGCTTGTAATCCTTTGGAAAACAGTAAAAATTAGGAGCTTAATTAATTCCAATAAATGAGGGGGGAAAAACATAATGTGAAGTTGTTAAGGGTGACAATTTCCAACACTACACATACATACTTGTGGATACGAATGCTATACACACACCAACAATTAGATAAATTCTCACAGAGGACCGTGGGGACCTACCTCTCTTGAAAGACTCCACTGGGAAACCTAAATCTAAGGCAAACTCAGTTTGATCCCAAAGCTAGTTTATGTCAGGTCTTGATGCACTAGGTTCACTCAGGGTTTGTTGTGATTTTTTTATTAAATATGAGGGGTAAATTGTCATTAAGAATTGGCTGGTATCTGAAAGATAGAAACATAATCTCAGTCTAGTCATTCAAATGTCACTCAATAACTTCATGAAATCAAATAATTTTCAATAATATTTCAAAAACTCAAATTAACTTGCATACATTCAAGTATATTTGGCATTAAGCATTCAAAAACTTCATGGAATCAAAAGATTTGTAATAAAACTTCATGCATTTATCATTTTTAGAACATTTTCCAGAATATAAAGCATCTATTCTAAAATAAAGCATAAAAAATTATTGAAAAGTAAAATTTCTCTCAACTATTATCCACGCATGCCTCAAGAAATAATTAAACCAAAGCAAACCATTCCATACATCACCAAATTGCTTTAAAACTAGGCATAAAATGATGCAAGAGTTTAAAGAAAGGGGGATCATTTGCCACTGAATAGTGTCAGTATGCACCCTTAAATGGTGCAACACACAATCTTGTCCAATAGGAACAAACAATCAGCTATGTAAGATTTCATATCAGGAAATAGCTTTGAAAATGACTCTGATATTAGTTAAATTTTAATGAAACATACAAGTTTTTAGTCTAGAATGGAACAAAAAATAGGAAAAAGAATAAAACTTGAAAAAGTTTTAATTCTCCAACATCCACAAATTTTGAACTTAACTTCAAATGAAGCATCTCTCAACCTTTTATAAGAACAAGACACTTGGTAAATTCAATCAACACATGAGAGGGAATCCAAGGGATGAATCACAACAAAGCACGTGGCATATGACAATTAGCAAGAGAACTTTTGAATGAGTCAACAAACTTTGACCCTCTTCAACACTTTGAAACCTTCAAACTTATGTCTTTAAAATTCAATTAGGAAATGAAACTGGATTGAACAAATTTGTCAAACAAAATGTAGTAACTTCCTTTGCTATATATTCAGACTAATTCGGTGGAACTAGTTATTCAAATCCACCAGCACTTTTGTTCCTACATTCAAGTTCGAGCTTTAGGCTAAAACACCCGGAAGTAAGTCACCCTAGAGCTAGGCACCCTCCTTTGTCACATGCGTAATACACAAGTCCCTAGTCTCTCGGTTGCCAATGTTTCTTCATGACAAACTTTGTTCTCGCATGAGGTTTCAAAGTGTGCCACCGAACCTGGTAACATCATCAAATATGCTTGCAACCCAAATTTTCCTGACCATCCATACCGAAACATTTTCCAACAACCTATTTCTCCTACATAAAATTCCATATATTAATCCCTTTTAAAAAATATGAATAATTCTCACTAATAGAAAACCATCATTAATAAATTAATTCTTAAAACAAGTCATAAATAACACGCTTCTAATGCATTCTCGTGTAATTATCACTTTGGGCGGGCTACCAGGCATCTTAGGCATTCAGGAAAAATTAAACAATCAACTTTAACACTTCAACACCAATGCATCCTTTACCTGGTACCCGACATATTTCAGCTTTACTGGAACAAAACTCACCTAGATCTTGGTTACCACCGAAACTTTTATATCTCTTGGGGAATGCAAAAACTTACCAAACTCTACTTAAACATTTTAATCAACCCGGTGTCTCGGTGCCCTGTATATTTAACACATGGTACCTTCTTCCATGAATTATTTTAAAGATTTCTACGTTAACATTTTCTCCCTTGGTGATCCTTAGCAAACCAACACCTGCCACAAGCATTAATTTTTTAATTTGGGTCCCCAAGCCTTACATTCTTGGGGCATGTTGTGAGACCACACAACAATACCCATAACCTCCTTTATAGTACTAGGCTCATCAATATTAGTAATCAAATCAAAAATACATCTCCAATCAAAGGAAGTTTACCTTTTTAGTTGATTTCTTTGCTAAATGGACCTCCTTAATGATGGAGGTGGAGGTTCTAGATCTCTTCTTCAGAACTATTTGAACTCTCTTCCTCTTTAATTCCTTCACGGGCTTTTGTTTCAACCTTCTTGATCTTTGGGGTTACTTGAACCAAATATTTATTTTCATCCTTCTCTAGTTTTAATATTGTGAAAGAAGACTTAACTTCTCTAAATATAATACTTTTCTATATAGAAATATCTCATCCATGTGGTACCAAATCTTAATTCCTTTCACACCACCACCATAGCCAATGAAGATAGATTTTATAGCCCTATTCTATAATTGTGACCACTTCTCCCTAGGCACAGGTGCATATACCTCACAACCAAAGACTTAAATATGTCTCAATGATGGATTTTTCTCAACACACCTTGATAGGCATCTTATGAATAAGAGCTAATTTAGGAGATCTATTAACCAAGTAGCAAGTTGTGGCAACTACTTCTTCCCAAAAAAAATATTCTAGGCCAACCCCACTTAGCATACTCTTAGCCCTCTCAATTAAGGTCATATTCATTCTTTCTACAACTCTATTATTTTTAGGGGTGTACAAAGTTATCTTATGTCTTTCTATCACATGGTCCTTAGAAAATATATCAAAATATGTTCATCAAAACTCACTATCATTATCAATCCTCAAAATCTTCTTGCCAATATAACTCTTTACAAGATCCTTATACTCTTTAAAATGATCAAATAATTTAGATTTAGTTATAAGGAAATATACCCATCTCCTTCTACTGTAATCATCAATCGAAGAAACATAATATATAGATTTGAAAATCGAAGGAACAATAATTTTTTAATTTGGGTCCCCAAGCCTTACATTCTTAGGGCGTGTTGTGAGACCACACAACAATACTCATGGCCTCCTTTATAGTACTAGGCTCATCAATATTAGTAGTCAAAGTAAAAATACATCTCCAAGCAGAGAGAGTTTACCTTTGTAGTTGATTTATTTGCTAAGTGGACCTCCTTAATGACGAAGGTGGAGGTTCTAGATCTCTTCTTTAGAACTATTTGAAATCTCTTCCTCTTTAAGTCCTTCATGGGCTTTTGGTTCAACCTTCTTGATCTTTGAGGTTACTTGAACCAAATATTTATTTCCATCCTTCTCTAGTTGTAATATTGTGAAAGAAGACTTAACTTCTCTAAATATAACACTTTTCTATATAAAAATCTATCATCCATGTGGTACCAAATCTTTTTTCCTTTCACACCACCACCATAGACAATGAAGATACATTTTATAGCCTTGTTCTATAATTGTGACCACTTTTCCCTAGGCACAGGTGCATATACCTCACAACCAAAGACTTAAATATGTCTCAATGGTGGATTTTTTTTAGCACACCTTGATATGAATCTTATGAATAAGAGCTAATTTAGGAGATCTATTAACCAAGTAGCAAGTTGTGGAAACTACTTCTTCCCAAAAAAAATATTCTAGGCCAACTCCACTTAGCATACTCATAGCCCTCTCAATTAAGGTCATATT
>VDFB02058242.1:242396950-242473446 GCA_007258455.2 Sequoia sempervirens | reverse complement strand
ATGATTGGGGGTTGTAGTACAAGCCTTGTTATGGTTGTTTTTGTTGTTGTTGTTGTCCAAGAACTTATTGTTGTTAAGCTTATTGTTGTGCTTGTAGTTGGCCTTGTTGTTGGACTTGCAATTGGGCTTGTAATTGAGCCTATTGTAGCGCTTGTTGTTGGGCTTGTGTTTGAGCCTATTGTTGCGCTTGAAATTGTTCTTGTTGTTGGGCTTGTTGTTGTGCTTGGAGTTGATATTATTGTTGTTGTGCTAGTAGTTGTGCTTCTTCTTGTTGTGCTAGCAATTGTGCTTGTTGTTGCACTATCATTTGAACTTGGCGTGGTTGATTTATAATGGGTTCTTGACAAGCCAATGTATTTTGTCCTTGGGATTGTGAAATGATGTTTTGGTTCAAGAAAAATTGACTTGTTTGTGTGTATTGGATTGAGATATTATGATTTTGTGGAATGTGTGGTGGATTTTGAGGGACCATGGTGTGAGTGAATTGTGGGTTGATTTGATTTTGGGGTGGTTGTTGTGTGATGATATTTTGAGGGTTGGACATTAGATTTGGATTTGGTAAATTTTGTCCTTGATTTTGTGCTATCATTCCTTGTAAAATTTGAGATTGGGGTGGAGGAATGTAGGCTTGGGGTCCCATTTTATTTTACATTACTTGCGGGACCAAAGGTTGAGATGGTGCCACTTGGTGTTGCGATATTAGTGGCATACTTTGGCTTTGGATCAATTGATTGGAATAGTTCCCTTGTTGTGTTTGATTTGAGGATAATGTGTTACCTCTGTTGATGGGATTTGTGACCAATGGGTTTCCTTGATTGATGGGATTCATGATAAATGGGTTTGATGTGTTTTGTGGGTTGGTTTGAGTGGCTTGTGAAACCATTAATTATTTTGATGTGTCAATAGGGGGTTTGATGTTTGACCTTGTTGTGTTAAGGATTGACCTTGTATGATGATGTTCACTTACCCTTGTTGTTCCACTCAAGGTACTTGGATCACATGAATTTGTGTAACATTAGGAACACTTTGGGTACTTTTGGTGGTGGAAGAATATGGTTGGGCACTAAATGTTGGTGTCCAATTTATGTTTTGGGGAGGGGTTGTGTCTTGTGTACCCAAAATTGTGTTGCCTCCTAAATTGGGAGTGAGACCAAGGTTTGTTCCTATTCGAGTTGCGAGACTATAAGTTAAAGGTTGACTTTGTGTGTGTGATGAAGTTGGTTGAATGATAGATTGAGTCACACCTTGTACCAAGGGTTGTGTGATGGAAGCTCAAGGAATAGGAGCCATATTTCCCAAGGATTTTTCCCTAATTGTGTTCAAATTGAATGTTGAAGGGATTTTAGCACCTTCCTTTGCTAAGGATAGCATGTATTGGTTGGGTTTCATCTTCATCAAAGTGTTGATGATATAGTGTGTTTTGGGGTCTTTTTGATATTCAAGGAGTTCCTCTGTGGTGAGTTCAAGTGGATTTTTAGTAACATCTTCTACTTCATACCCAATTTATAGTAAAGTTTGTGGCAGATCTTGTGATGGGGTTGAGTAGCTTCTTGGATCAAATTATTGTTGGTCAGGATCACTCATGGTAGATGTATTTTGGTTTTTCTCCATGTTTTTCTTGTATTGTGATCTTGTTGTTACCAAAAATCTTGGATCAACTATGGGAGAAGTGTGTTGGGATTTATATTGTTGGAACTCTTTAGTTGATTAAAATTTTGGTAAAAGTGACCCTCTAAGATGTTTTGGACCAATGATGTGAATGGATGATGAAAGGGGTGAGTGATATGGATGATGAACTTGTAAAATTTGGATAACACTTTAGACTAAAGGTTTGATGTTTGATTTTTTGGATAAAGATGTTAGTGAACTTGTGAATATAAAGGTAGACTTGTGACCTTTAGGATATACTTGTTCAAAAGGATGATCTCTAACTTAACTAAATGTATGAAAAAGGATTCATTTACACACATATAACTAAACTAGGGGATTTGATTGATGATAACTTGAGTCTAGAATGTTGATGTGTCTGAAGTTTCAAAGTTGTTTGTGAGGTGAGATGTCGAATGTTTTGAGATGGATGAGATGATTGATCCTAATATTTTGAACTTAAGAGGGACTTTTTTTACAAGATAAAGGTAGTGAAAAACATGCTTTACCCTCGGAGTGATGAACCTAATAACTCAATGTTTGGATGGTAGAACTTTGATACAATGTTTGGTAATACATTTCCTCATTTTCATTTTGTTGTTTGGAAGCATAGATGTTTTTAAAATAAGACCAATGTGTGGTGTGTTTAATTGATTTAAAATTTGATTAATGAGATTAATTTTACCAAATTCAAATGTCTTGATTAATTTAAAACTAAATGTCTATAACTAAGCAACTTTCTTTCCACAAATCTTGAAATGTGAAAATTAGGATGGTAATGCCATATTACCTTATGTTGACTTTGGAATAATGTGAATTGAGATATAAGACCAAATATTAGGAAGCCTTAGAGATATTTTTAAAATATATATATATATCCTTAGGGACATACAATAATATAGTGCTTTTCAAATGTATTCATATTAAATTCAAAGGGTTTAAGATTTTGATGACAATGTTTAATGTTAGTTTTGAGTTTTTTTTAATAACAAGTAATTTTTATAATTGACTCAAAAGGTGATGGAGATATTTTTCAAGTCTTCTTCCATAAGACTTACTAGTTGGGCTCAACAAAATCAATCACATAACAACCCTAAGGAGTAGGTACGCATCTTATTAGTAGGCTTACCTCACCCCCGAAGGAATGATGCAATCCATCTTTATAGAGGGGTCAAATAGGCCTTGTCAAGGAGATGTACTGTCTTGACACACATAGCTTTGTACAAGAGAATTAACTCTTAAGCTTTATGCCTCAACTATAAATTAGGCGTGGTTCTGGGAGGGGTGCACCTCCCATGCACTACTTCAAATAATGTTTTATAAAACAAGGATAGGTTGCTAAGACAAAGGTGTTTAATGACAACTGTGAACATAGGGGGTATAAACCATACATAAGCTACTTAAAGCTTTAGTTGTTCCTACCCAACTCATTATGTTTGAATGAGGATTAGTCACTATCATGTTACCATGCCCCCGATATAAGCTACTTTCTTTCAATTTCACAAACTATATATAGCCTGTCAGTAAACATGCTTTTAGGGTCACTTATGAGTTCTCCATTGCAGGATGTGTCTCATAGGTAGCCCCTTATCTAATAAAGACAAGAAAATGCTATATATATTCACCCAAGATCGCATGAAACGCAAGGGGAGAGGATATGTAGCAAGTCCTTGGGTGACTCAATTTTTTTTTAAAACTTAGAGTGTTTCTCTTCAACCAAGATTGCACAAAGCACAAGGGGAGTAGATATGCACTAAAATTTCACACAAGCATGGAAAGCACAAAATACACTCATTCTTTTTAAATCCTGAAAGGTAATGATGACTTCATTTTAATAGCACCAAATTGAAGTATGAATTTGTGTTGTTCAATTTTAAACCAACATTGCAATGGTGAGGATGTTTGGGTTCATTTTTAGCCAACTTTGAAAGATCATAGCATTGCAAATTTTAAACCCAATTGAAAGCTAGTTTTCCTAAATCATGAAATAAAGTAGCATATGATAGGTTACAATAAATATCAAGTGATATTTTTCTCCATCTCAAACCTGCAAAATAGTTAGCCTTAAAGAAAAATAAATAAAAATAAAAAATAAAAAATAAAAGTCAGTAAATGACCAGAGAGTAAATTAAGTTGAAATTCAAAGCAAACATAAAAATTTAACTCTATGTATTTTTACCTAATAATTGCATCGTTGTGTAGATAACTATGGCACTCTGGTTTAGAAATAAGGCATCGTTATATGACAAATGTGTTGTTTTAAAAAAGCGTCGCTCTAGTGAAATTCTAGATGTCGCTCTATTAGAAACTAGAGAGGTCAATTGCATCAAAGTTTTGAGAAATACGTCGCTATTTTCAATGGTGTTGCTCTGGTGAACCTATAATAAAAAAATAGAATAGTCAATATCATCAATATATCAAAAGTGTTGCTATAAAAAAATGATAAAGGCATTCCAATGTAAACAATAATGGTGCTATATTCAATAGCATTGTTATTTACAAAGGCATCACTTTGATAAAAGGACAATAGTGTCGCAATGCAAACAATAGCGTCACTATTTTCAATAGAATTGCGTTGCATTAAACAAAAGCGTCATTAGGCCCTACAACCTGCAAATCACATAAAACTCACACAAAATTCATAAATTTGGTTATTTCTTCCCTCCTAGCACTAGAATGTGAGCATAATCATAACCTAATCTAAACATGCTAGATCCAATATATTTTAAGCGATATCTAACTAGTTAAGCTATAATCCCAATGAAATTATTGAAAACAATGAACAAAGAAACCATTAAAACATGAAACAAACCAGAATGCATAATGGAAACTATTGTAATGTCTCAAACCTCATCCCATTGGGGGATTGGTGTTGCATTGATGTGGAATGTTATCCCTTTCCCAATCCCTTTGATGAAACAAGCTCAAAGATGGGTGTCATTGATGAAAATAAGCTAAAATTAATGAAGATAAGCTAAAATGGATGCATGGTAAGCTAAAATGGATACAATATTAACTATAAATGGATATTAAATGCTAAAATGAGTAAGTAAATGTGCAACATAACTTTGTTAAAATGGAAGTCAATCCTTTTCTCATAGAAATGAGGAGTATTTATAGGAGAAAATGGTGAATCAATGGTTTGGATCAAATTGCTCAATCAATGGATGAGAGGCAATGAGAGGAGATGGCATGGATTGAGGATTCTCATCAATGGATGAGAATGCAAGTTGACAAGGATCAAGGAATTAATTAATGGATCTTATTGATTTAAAGAAGCACACTTCCTAAAAATTAGGAAGTTGTTAGAAGAATATTCCCATTTTGAATGAGTTCAAATGGAGGAATATTCCCTTGCAAGTGGGAGGGTGAGGGAAATTATCCATTTAGATAATTAAAACATTGTTTTAATTGTGTAAGATGGAGGAAATTAGGATTATCATTAAATAATTAACTTATTTAATGAAAGGTGGTTAAATGACATTTAATTGAATAATTAATATTATTTAATTAAATGAGAGGACATAAGGGGTTTAATTTAAATAATTCACATTATCCAATTAAACATGATGAAAATTAGTGTGAAAGGAGGTGAATTAACCTAATAAAATTTATTATCATATTAATAGATAAAAATGATGAATTTAATTAAACAATTAAGATAATTTAATTAAATGGTTGAAAAGAGGTGATTCAGGACGAAACAGTGCTAGTAATCAAATTCAAATGTGCAATATCAGTCAGGACAATTTTGAGTCTCAACACTTTCTAAACTGACATTCTTTGCAGATTGCATTCATAGGCTTTGTAATCCTTGGTAGATCTCTCACAACATCAATAGAACTAAACTTTACTAGGATATCAAAGTTAATGTGATCCATTCTTCTATGCCATAGACAACTTTCATTGATTTGTGAAATAAAGCACTTAACACCACCACCTTTGAGTTGATAAACATTTCCTTCTATCCTTGTTCCTATAGCAACCAAAGTTTTGGAGCTTCCTTTTCTAATTTCACAACCATCATCCTAAAACATCCTCTACTGCATATTTGTCCTACAATGAGAAGATTATGTTGGAGATCCTTGATATAAAGAACATCATCTATTTTATGCTTGCCATCAAAACTAATTAAACTTTTTCCACAAATGTTAGCAGATGTATCATCACCAAACTTAACAAGACCAAAATCATACTTCTAAAGTTTAATAAACTTAATTTTGTCACCTATCATATGATTTGAGCATCCACTATCAATTATCCAATAGTTTCTCTCCTTTCTTGCATGAAAAGTAGTTGACATAGTTCCTCCAATATTGTGACCTATTTCTGGAACACTTTACTTCACACATCTTTTAGGATTTATAGAATTAGTTCCACATTTAGAGCCATGAACAAGCATTCATCACTATCCTCATTAGGGTCTTGTCTGATTCCTCATCTTCAGATACACCAGTGTCTTTTTCAACATAATAACTCTTCTTGACAAATTTACCTTTATGATCCTTATTTTTGTCATTTGCAACTTTGATTAGACATTTAGAAGCATAATGACCAATCTTTCCACAATTGAAACACTTAAAGGGTAACTTACCTTTGTATTTGTATGTGCTCTTTTTGATCTCCTTACAAAATTTTCTTCTACCTCATCAAGATCATCAAGATCTAATTCATCATCCTTCTCTACCTTTCTAACTTTAAAGGCAGTTTCTTTCTTTGTATCATCTTGACCAAACTCTCTCAATTCAAAAAAAATAAAGCACCAAACATCTGATCTCTAAAATATTGATCTTAATTTTGAGTTTCCTAAATAACATAAATTTTAGAACTATAAGAATTAGGAAGAGTTCTCAACACTTTTTTACAACTTCATTTTCTTCCAACTTACCACCAAGACCATTGATGGCATTGATAACTCCATCTGATCTGAGCATGTAGGCTATAATGTATTCATCTTCTGACATCCTTATGTTTTAAAATTTGGCTTTGAAATTCTACATCTTTGCTTGCTTGACCTTATCATCTCCTTCATAAATGCTTTGCAACTTCACCTAGACCTCTTTAGAAATTTTGAGAATCATCACCTTTCCAAATTTAGAATGAAAAAGACCACTGAGGATAGCATTCCTTTCTTTGTCATTATTCTCAAAATCCTTGACCTCATCATCATTTGTCAGACCATTAGCAGACATAGTATATCCAGTTTCAACCGGCTTCTAGACTCCAAACCTTAGAGAGATAAGAAAGGCTTCCATCTCGGCTTTCTAATAAGCATAATTCATTCCATTGAACATAGAAGCTTTGACACCCTTCCTATGCACCATCTGGATCTACCTCAAGGGGTTAATCTTCTTACAAGGAACCATATCTCTGATACCAATTGTTAGACACACAAGACAATTGAGAGGGGGGTGAATCAGTTGTACATTAAAACCTTAAACCTGTATTAACCATCAAACCCTTATTATTATCAGTGGAATGTAAACAAATGAAACACACATACATTCAACACAATACATAAGAGAATACTAGAATTATGTGGAAAGCCTTAATCTGGGAAAAACCATGGTAAGGATTACTTCACATATATATGAATAACAACATTAAATATAATAGGATCACTATCAGAAGGGCTCACTGTCTAAAAGAGAAAGAATGGATCGCTACCAAGGGCTCACTGCCCAAAGGACTCACTATTCAAAATAAAGAATAATAGAAGAAGATTGTTCCAGATAGATTCACTATCTCAAAGCAATAGGAAAATTCACCATTACAACTCTGCACCATCCACAACCTTTGGCTCACTTCCTCCAACAACTTTAGGTACCTTGAAAATGTAGACACCTTCAACTCACTACATCTAGTAGCCTTAGGCATTTCAGCTGATACTCAGATCATCACACTTGATCACATTCACATCACACAACATTTTCACATCTACCACACACATCTCCAACAATTAACCTTTTTTATATATGCTCCACAACCTCAAAAACATTCTCCATGTCAGCTTCAATGAAACATATGCACCTCAAACATGCAACCACTAAATAGGTTAGCATCAAAGACTTCTAGGATGGAAAGAAGTGAAGGTAGACCACACCAAGGGTTATCTACGATCCAAATCTATAATGACATGCTTTTCCATGCTTCCACAAACAACAAACAACATTTGCAATTAGTGTTAGCACGCCATGTTGGCCAAAACTACACTAACACTAACAAGTGAACACATACATGCCTTTCCAGGTCTAAAAATACCATCCAAACCATATAGAAACATTCCACAACATCCAAGAATATTCAAAACCATCAAAATATTCAACACCACTAACACAACCACCTAAAACTAAAGAACACATTCATTCTATGCAACCAGGTATACTGCCACATAACACACTTTATGAATCCAAGCTTGCAGAGTAGCTAAATACTACATACTCCAAGGAAAGTTAGGAAAATGCAAAATTAGTGTGTTACTAAATCTACAAGACAAGAAATCTCAATGTGGAGAAATGTGAAGCAATCTCATTTCTCCCAGACAACCTTCTTCACAGACAACACACTGTCAAACACAACTTCCACTGTCGCACGATCCAAAAGTTGAATCTATAGATATAATACCTTTGAAGACCTCTGATCATCATATCCAAACCACATAATCCTATCTTCAACCATGGATAAATGTGAAGAACAACACTAAACACATCTCTATCACACTACACACTCTTTTATTCAAATTTTCTCAAAAGAACTTGGAAACCAAGTGAACCAATTGCATCAACAACACCACAAACACCTGCTCAACATATTTACAACATCTACAACAACTAATCAATACCAAAAACACTTCTCATCATGACCACACTAGAGGTTGACATCAAATAACAACACTAATGCCAACATAGCGCAATAATCACGAATAATCTCCTTGACCATACTAGAGGTTGACATCAATGAAAACAATAATGAAAACACCAATAAATCTCCAACACCCCCATAGAAAACAAAAAAAAATTCCTCTTTGTGTATGTGAAAATTATAGGTTGAAGAAAAATTAGAGAAATCTTGAAGAAGTGATTTTGCATTGTTACACAAGTTGTCATCATTGTTGTCACGCCATAGAAATTAAGTTGCAGAATTTATTTCTGACTTTCTAAAAATGGGACTTGTGTCAAACTAAAGCTAAGATCCTACATTAAAGGACCATCAAAACTTATTTTGGAGCCCTAGATTGATACCCATTCACCTAGGGGAGAATGAGGCCCTTTTCACTCAAAACAAATTTCTGGTGACAGGGACATGTGTTCAAACCCTTCTTAGATCTTCCTATAAAGTTCTATAACAATCTTTGTATTTTCTAAAACCTAAATTTTAGATAATAGGTCTTATTGTTCACTTAGTTTGAGCATTGTAAATTATTTTAATTTGGTTTTAGATTTGTCTTATTGTCTTAAGGATAGAGATCTAAGTATGATTAGCTCACCTTTGAGGTTGAAAGTAGATATTTACACCTTATGATCTCTTTACTAATGAAATTTATGGGGGAAGGAACCTATTAAGATCCCTAAGGGTTTTATAAAACATCATCATTATAAACCCTTTTGAAGATGGATCCCCTTGTTGCAAAGGTGATTGTTGTTGCACCAAAAGATTGACTTGTCAATGCCTGATACAACGACTAGATTTATACAAGATCCAAGACCCATAGGAGGTGGTTAAACCATGTCACGAAGCCCAAGTGCCATGTTTTCCCACATTGAGGAGACCAAGGGTGACACCTTGCAACAATCCCCCCCAACGCAAGTGAGGGGTTTGAACCTGTGATCTCGAATTTGATACCAATTATTGCAAAGGTGGTTGTCGTTGCACCAAAAGATTGAACTATTAATGCCTAAAACAACTACTAGATTTATACAAGATCCAAGATCCATAGAATGCAGTTAAACCATGTCACGAAGCCCAAGCGTCACGCTGGCCCATGCTGAGGAGACCAAGGGAAACACCTTGCAACACCCCTTTCCCCTTATTTCATTTTGGTGAACCTGACATTCTTACATCATACTTTTTTGATTTTGAGGTCCTTAAAACCCTAGATATAGGTTTTGCATTATCTTATTTTGCATTTTATTTAGGGTTACATCTTGCATGTTTGCATCATTTAAAATCATAAAAATCCAAAATATCTTGCATTAAGACATGTTTCAGTCATTTAGATCAAAATTACAGTCAAAATTGTATTAAAAAAATTGTCATACAAATTTCGTTTACATTTAATAAAAAAATCTAGAAAAAATATTACTGAAGAATCTATTTGCAATTAGGAATAGTGAGCTTAAATATCATATCAAACACTCAAATTTAAATTTTTTAGAACCCTGTGCAAGGGCCTATTTTCCCTTAGGAAAACCTATCCTTGTATAGGTGATTTTTCAAAATTCTTTGCATTTATTTGTCTTTGTCTGCTTCATTTTCTTGTACATATAGACCTCAATTTCAGTTTCAAAAATTGTATAATTTTGTAGATGTTTGCATTTGATTTAATTGGTGAAAGAAAGTACATTGTTTAAGATCAAAATCGATGTTCAAAATTATTCATTTTCAGGATTTTGCATCTCAAAATCAGTCAATTATCATATTTTAGTATGAATATTGCAATATCTTCAATACTTGCATTGTTCTTTCTATTTCTAAGTGTCTACTATCTTTATTCAGTGTTTTTTGTCTATTCTGGGTACACTTTTGGTTTGGTGAAACTTATATGAGTATCACAACCTGGTGTCCTACTACCAATACTTCAGTGAGACATAGTTTGTGACTCATGACATACTATGCTAGTACATCCACCATGGATCTTTAGTTTTCCAACTCTTTCACTTATAGTGTTGACACTATTCAACCCATTCTGGACCACATCCTTGATGTCGCATGTCCTATTAACACCTTACCATCAACCACTTATACTAATTTTGAAAACCTAGTTGCTCATGTCCCTCAAGAAAATTTGAAACAAATGGATAAAGCCTTGGAAAAACTTCAAGACCTTGTGAGTACAGAGTATATTGTTGGCATGTTGTTCTTATCATAGATAACATGAGGAGAATGCTTGATAATGACCAAAGTTTAGAGACTGTGTGTAGCCTAGCTCACATTATTGATAACCATATTCCATAATGGCTAGTTGTGCTAAAGCTTTAGGGTACACTCAAAGTCAAGGAGGAAATCAAATCCTCCCCCTACAACCATAGCTTCTATTCCTACATATACTCATCCAACTGTTACTACAACAATGCAACCAACCAAAAATATCACTCTAAATTTGGGTATTTCCACTGGGAATCCTTTTAATTTTGTGAATTCAAACATCATATCTCAAAACCCCCTACCTCTCACAAACTTTCAATTTAGTTGTCCAACCAACACTTACATTGTTGAACAAGACAACTGAGAGGGGGGGTGAATCAGTTGTCACAAATTTTAACCTTTAAAAATTTCACTGGAACTTAGATCAATCACAAATCCTTTACTCTACTAAAATGATTAAACATTAAGTGCAAAGGAAGAAACTAAAAAGCATCACACATACATAGTAACACCAAATTTATGTGGAAAACCCAATAAGCGAAAAAACACGGTGAGGATTAGCTCACAATATAAAGAATATCAAAACTGATTACAAAGGCTCACTACTAGAGATGACTCACTGTCAAAATAGGACGCACTGTCCAACAAGGGTTAACCACCCAAAGGGCTCACTGCCACATAGATACAAAGAAGATAAAAGAGATATGTTACAAAGAGAAGACAATCTCAATGCAATAGATATTTCCACCACAATTCGCTCAACCACTTGCAAACATGCATGACTAATAGAGTACACCTTTAGCTCACTGCATCTGAAAACTCAACAATTAGATTTCACACTGATTTTTCAAACTTGCATCACATACACACAGTTTCACATCTATTTCACATCCATCTGCTCTATTTCTTTTCATTATCTCTTTGTACATCTTTCACCAATATCTCAGCCTATATTTATACCATCTTCAACTTTGAAACATATCCAAAGTCGGCCATCCATCATTTAAAATCAAATTAGGTCAATGCCAAAACATTCTAGGGTGGAATTATAATGAGGGAAACCCAAACACACGCTTGATGAGGACCCAAATAAGTCTCAACACGCTTCATGAACTTTGAAAGTAGTGTTTAACAAAAGGTCGGCCAAACTAGTGTAAAACACATAGAAAAATTAAGCACATGCAACCATTAACATAATCTAATCCTTCTAGATAACAAAATTATCTTCAATATGATCATAATAGTTAACTCTAGAACCGCAAGTCATAAGACTCAACTAGGAAGAAATCTGAAGCAACTACATTTCTCTCATACCTCAGCCAGATACCTTGAAAAACACAGTTCACAACTGGTGAACATAACTCGCATTGTACAACGATCTAGAATCTCAAAATATAGATAAAGAAGCTTCCAATAACCATGATCAACATATCTGAGCCATACAAACATAGGAGAAAATCTCAGAGCAAAACCCGAAGCAAACACTAAACACCTGCAATATTTCTTCATTACAATTTTCTCAATATCCTTGACATATACGTCCAATAACCTGCATCCATGACATAAATGACAACAACACCTAGTTGATAACCAGTTAACTAGTTGAAATCAATGACAACACCTTCATTATTGCAACAATATCCCCCTTTGTCATTGATGGCAACACATGATGTGAAAAACCATCAAAGACAACACAATAGCTCTGAACACACTTTTCATGATTTTACTTTTTGTTTCTCCCCCTTAGTAGATAATATTTTTCACATCTTCCTCATCTCTCCCTTTGACATCAATTGGAAAGGCAACAAAATACTCTTTCAATGACAACACATGACAATACCTACTCACGCTGAGAGGTAGCAACTAAAACATCAGCCCAGAAGAAAGATAGATCCATAGACCCGCCGAACTAATGCATCTCTATATGCATCTAGTTCAAGAAAGGAGGGGAAATGAACCCTAACTTCTCTCAGAGATACTCAAAAGTATCTTTAGGAAGAGCCTTCATAAATATATCAACAATTTGATCCTTCGTAGGTACATACTCAAGCTTTACTTCATTATCCACAACCTTCTCTCTCAAGAAGTGATACTTGATAGATATATGCTTTGTCCTCAAGTGCATCACTGGATTCTTTGAAATGTTAATCACACTTGTATTATCACAGAAGATAGAAATAGGATCACCATACACTACTTTGATATCTTTCAATGTCTATTTCATTCATAGAAATTGTGTACAACAAGATGCAACAACAATATACTCAACTTTAGTAGTAGATGAGGAAACTGAATCTTGGTTTTTACTCAACCATGCCACCAATCTACAACCAAGAAAGAATGCACCACCACTTGTACTTTTTCTACCATCTACACATCCAACCCAATCTGCATTTGTATAAGCACTTAGTGTGAAGTCAGTATCCCTAGGATACCATAAGCCATAATCCAGAGTGCCATTCAAATATCTGAATATTCTTCTAACAACAACATGTGTTTCCTTAGGATCTTCTTGAAATCTAGCCACAAGACAAACAACATGCATAATATATGATTAGTAGTAGTCAAATAAAATAGTCCACTAATCATAGATCTAAATTTTCTCTGATCAGCCTTAGGTGAATCACCATCTTTGCCTAATTTGCAACCAGTCACCATAGGAGTGCATACTGGTTTGGAACCATCCATCCCAAACTTATTCAACATCTCTTTCACATACTTTGACTGTGAAATGAAAATCCTTTTCTCTGTTTGATTTCTTTGTAGCCCAAGAAAGAAAATCATCTCTCCAAACATAGACATCTCAAATTCTTTTTGCATTTCTTCTGCAAACATCTTACACATAGTTTCATTTCCTCCAAAAATAATGTCATCAACATATACAACCACAATCAATATTTTGTCATTTTCAATTTTAAAATATAGATTATTATCTGTTGTACCTTTGTTGAAACCTTGCTAAATCAAGTGCCTGTCTAACTTTGCATACCAAGCTCTACGAGCTTGTTTCAATCCATATAAAGATTTCTTCAATCTACAAACCATATCCAGTTGATCTAAGAACTAAAATCCTTTCAGTTGTTCCATGCAGATCTCTTCTTCTAGTTCACCATTCAAGAATGCAGACTTAACATCCAACTAATAGACCTTGAAATCTTTATGAGTAGCAAATGCGAAGAACATTCTGATAGATTCGATTCTTTCCACCTGAGCAAAAGTCTCCTAAAAATTGATGCCTTCTACTTGTGAGTAGCCTTTACACACAATCCTTGCTTTATTTCTAACCACTTTTCCATTCTCATTCAACTTATTTTTAAATACCCACTTTGATCCAATAATGTTTTTATCTGCCGATCTAGGAACCAATTCCCAAGTTTGATTCTTCTCGATCTGAATAATTTCTTTTTTCATAGCTTCCATCCAATGCTCATCTTTACATGCTTCACTTATAGTCTTTGGTTCAATCTCAAAAAGTAAACACAGATTTATCTCACCAGCAGTAGCTCTGCTTCTTGTCAATACTCCTCTTGCCTTATCTCTAATGATCTGATTTTTTGAATGATTTTTTTGCACATATTAGGTGTCTTAGGGGACACCACCAGAGCTTCTTCTTCTTCTTCATTATGCTTCTCTTGCTCATCCTTATCCTATTCTCCCACAACTTCTTCAATCCTCACACAATTAGGTTCATCAGATACACATTTGTCAACTTCAATAGAATTCTTCTTTGCTTCATCATCCTTGACATTTGTGCTTTCTACAATATTTCTTAGTCTTTTATTGAAAAATATATAAGCTTTTATTTTAGTAGAATATCCAAGAAAAATACCTTCATCACTTCTAGCATCAACCTTCCCTAAATTTTCTTCATCCTGTCTGATATAACATTTGCTTCGAAGTACCTTGAAATACTTAACAATAGGAATTCTTCCATACCATAGCTCATAGGGGGTTTTTGTACTATTGGCTCTTGCTTGAACTCAATTCAACACATAAACAACAGTGTGGATAGCTCCTCTCTAATAAAATTTTGGTAGACCAGCTTTAGTAATCATTGATCTAGCAGCTTCTTGAATTGTTTTGTTCTTCATTTCAACAATTCCATTATGTTGAGTAGTTCTCATAGTAGATAACTGTATTTTTATTCCATGAACTTCACAAAACATATTAAACTCATGGGAGGTGAATTCACCACCTCTGCTAGACCTTAAGCATTTTATTCTCAAATTTACTTCATTCTCAACCATAGCTTTGAATGTCTTGAATCTATCTAATGCATGAGATTTCTCTCTAACAAATGTAACCCATGTATACCTAGAGTAATCATCAATCAAAAGCATAAAGTAACTTTCACCTTGTAGAATTCTCACTCTTGTAGGAACACAAATATTTGTATGAATTCAATCTAGTACTTTGGTATTAGATTGTTCCTTTGATCTGAAGTTGTTTCTTGCTTGCTTTCCAAACTAGCAATTCCTGCCAATATCATTAACAGGCTTTGTAATCCTTGGTAAATCTCTCATGACTTGTACTGCACTAATTGTTTCCAAGTTATCAAAATTCATATGAAACATTCTCTGATGCCATAACCAAATATCATTAATATGAGTCATAAAACAATGTCCATCAACACCCTTAAGTTGATATATATTTCCTCCAGACTTCTTTCTTGTAACAATCACTATTCTGGATCCTTTCCTGATTTCACATATCTCATCCTCAAATAAAAGATTATATCCCTTACTAAACATCTATCCAACAGTTTAAATATTATGCCTTAAGCCCTAAACATAGTAGACATCATCACTATTGTGCTTGCCATCAAAACTTACTAAACCTATCCCACAAATCATAGCACCAATATCATCTCCAAACATAACTAAGCCTCCATCATATTTTTCAAGTTTAACAAACTTACTCTTATCACCAGTCATGCGATGTGAATAACCACTTTCAACAACCCAATATTTCTTTTCTTGTTTAGCATGTAGGGCAGAGATTACAATACCTTTATCTTTCTCTTTCTCTGGAGGGCATTCCTTCACCCAATTTTCAGAATTAGCAGAAGTAGGTTCATTTTTTATAGCCAAGAACAAGTATTCAGTGTCATCAGGATCTCCATAATCAGACTCTTCATCATAAATACTAACATCCCCATTCACATAATATGCTTTGTTGATCTTCTTACCTTTGTTTTCTTTGCTAATTTTTTGTATATTCCTCTTAGCTCTTTCTGGAAATCTCGAAGCATAATGACCTATTCCTCCACAACTAAAGCATTTAAAGGGTAACTTCATACTTATCAAAGCCTTTCTTCATCCTTCTCACAAAGTTAGCTTCTACTTCATCAAAATTTTCTTCATCTGAATCTTCAACTTTTGTAGCCTTAAAAGTAGTTTATGATTTGGATCCATTTTTCAAATTCAGCTTTCTCAACTCATAAGATGTCAGAGTTCCCAATAACTGATCTTTAGTGTAGGTATTGTAGTCTATATGTTCTTCAATAGCAGATACCTTTTCATTGTATGCATCAGGGAGAGTTCTAATAATCTTCCTTACAGTCCTGGATTCATCTATTGTAGCACCAAGTCCTCGCATTCCACCTACCACCTCATCCACTTTTTCTACATAGGATTTAATGTTCTCATCTTCAAACATATGCAGGAGCTCAAATTGTGCCTCCAAATTCTGCAACTTTGCTTATTTGACCCTTTCATCTCCTTCATGCACCTTTTCTAAAGCATCCCTGACTTCTTTAGCAGTCTTCAAATTTTGAACTTTAATCAACTTGGAATGTGCAAGACTATTCTTCAAAATGAACTTCGCCTTATTGTTCGCTTCATGCACCTTGATTTCATCAGTTGTACTTAGACCCTTAGCAGGAGGGGTGTAAGTAGTCTTGTAAGCTTTCTCAACATCATATCCACAATACTCTAGATATTCTTCCATTAGTATTTTCCAGATAGCATAATTTGTTCCATCAAACTTCAGTACTCAAAAGTGATTTTTCCTACCATCCTGGATCTTCCTTAAGTGGTTAAGCTCCTCTCTAAGCAACCAAGCTTTGATACCAATTGTTGAAAAAGACAACTAAGAGGGGGTGAATCAGTTGTCACAAATTTTAGCCTTTAAAACTTTCACCGAAACTTAGATCAATCACAAATCCTTTACTCTACTAAAATGATTAAATATTAAGTGTAAAGGTAGAAACTAAAAAGCATCACACATACACAGTAACGCCAGATTTATGTGGAAAACCCAATAAGGGAAAAACCATGGTGAGGATTAGTTCACAATATAAAGAATATCAAAATCGATTACAAAGGCTCGCTGCTAGAGAAGGTTCACTACCAAAACATGACTCACTGTCCAGATTAGGACTTGCTGTCCAACAAGGGTTAAGCACTCGAGGGCTCACTACCACACATATACAAAGAAGATAGAAGAGATATGTTACAGAGAGAATAAAATCTTAATGCAACAAATATTTCCACCATAATTCACTCAAGCACTTATAGACATGCATGAATGATAGAGTACACCTTTAACTCACTACATCCAAAAACTCAACAATTATATTTCACACTGATCTACCAAACTTGCATCACATACACATTGTTTCACATCTATTTCTCATCTATCTACTCTATTTATTTTCATTATCTCTTTGTACATATTTCACCAATATATCATCCTATATTTATACCATCTTCAACTTTGAAACATATCTAATGTCGACCATCCATCATTTAAAATTCAAATTAGGTCAGCACCAAAACATTCTAGGGTAGAATTAGAATGAGGGCGGCCCAAACACATGCTTGATGAGGACCCAAATAAGTCCCAACACACTTCATGAACTTTTAAAGTAGTTTTTAATACAAGGTCGGCCAAACAAGTGTAAAACACATAGAAAAATTAAGCACACACAACCCTTAACATGATTGAATCCTTCCAAATAACCAAATTATCTGCAATATGATCATAATATTTTAACTCTAGAACCACAAGTCATAAGAATCAACCAAGAAGAAATCCGGAGCAACTAAATTTCTCTTGGACCTCAATCAGATACCCCAAAAAACAAAGTTCACAACTGGTGAACATAACTCGCATTATACAACGATCTAGAAACTCAAAATCTAGATAAAGCAGATTCCAATAACCATGATCAACATATCTGAACCATACGAACATAGGAGAAAATCCCAGATCAAACACTAAACACCTACAAGCTTATAATTTTCTCAATATCCTTGGCATACACAGCTAATAACCTGCATCCATGACATAAATGACAACATCCAGTTGATAACCAGTTAACCAGTTGACATCAATGACAACGCCTTCATTCTTGCAACATATACACCTCCATCTCAAAACACAACCAATGATTCCATTATAAACCAACTCTCACAAAATTTCACATCACTTCAACAACAAATAGAAACATTAAACCAAAACCAAAACAAACAACCTTCACAATATGTCAAAAGAAACCCATTGTCATTGGAGATATTAAAAGTACAAATACCACAAGGCATAGGGATACCTATATTTGAGAAATATTATGGAAAATGAGATCCTACCAACCATGTATCATCATATATAGCCTTATGTAGTGACTTCAGTTTTGAAGATAAGCTCTTGGCTAAGCTTTTTCCTAGTTCCTTAAAAGATATTATAGCCTTGGAATAGTTTTGTTCCTTATCGAATAACTCAATCCACTCATTTGATGAGCTTGTTGATTCCTTTCTCAACCATTTCTAACTACACATTGGTCCTAAGATGGCCCTACCTAATTTGATGCAATGTAAACAAAATGCAAATGAAAAGGTCATTGATTTTATAGCACTTTATCAACTGCTTTACTCATAAATCAACATTAAACTTCCTGATACTAATTGTCAAAGAATGTTCATTGATTAATAATAAAAAAGTATCCAAGCTAAGCTTGGGATGATGAAATTTCCCTCCTTTACGCACTTATGCATGGCTCTCCATGATTATCAAAACCTATTTAATCAACCCGTAGGAAAAACTACTTCAACCCGTCCTAAAAAATCTAAAATTGTGCCTCATAATTTCCAACCATTCAAGAAATAAAATAAGAGCTTTATACGGATAAATTCACCTCAAAAAAACCACCATGTTGAACCTCAAGTGGCTACCATAAAAACAACAACTCCATACCAATTTCAAGATAGGAATAGACAATTCACCCCATTACCTGATACCCTCCATTCGATTATATTACAACTCTTGAGCAAGAACTCAATCACCTTACCTCCTATTAGGCATCTTTATACTACTAATCCTTTACCTCAAAACTATAACTCAAATGAATTTTTTCACTATCATCAACAAGCTAGACATGATATAGAATCATGCATGTCTTAAACATATAGTGCAAGACCTCATTGATTATTGGGTGGTGTTAATGATCAAGGAAAATAAGTTTGTTGCCCCCCCAACAAAATTTCAAATCTTTACCAATCTAATGCCAAACCCTTCCATCTCATTTGCAAAAGCCAGTGATAACAAGAATGATGTGATGAGTGTTGACAAGATACAAGACATAAGTAATGATAATAAGAGTGATAATGAGGATGATATGCACGCCATGATTGGATTCATTGATGTTCAACATCATAAAGGCCAAACCAAATTGTCTCTTGAAATTTCTTTCTCAAATAATGATATAATTAAACATGATCTCGATGGTCCTCTTTACATAGTCGAAAGAATCAATGGAAAGCCTACAAATGAGATATTAATTGATCTCATGTGTGTAGAGAATGTGATCATTGAGTAATTCTTATTTGTGCATAAACTTTACCAAGATTCTTATGAACAATTGAAAGCATGGATCAAAACACATGATGGTTTTGCTCACCCTATGATACGTTCGATCACTCTTCCATTAAAAGTTGGACCAAAACAATTGAATGTATCATTCTCCATCATTCTCCATCATCCCTATGTTGGATCAATTTCATGTGAAGTTAGGCTATCCATGGTTATGCTCCATGAATGTCATCCTGTCAGTCATCCATAAGTGCTTGAAATTTCCATTTGAAAACTAAATTTTTATAGTGCATCATAGTGGATTTAATCCTTTGTATTGTTGTGGGAAATTTTCATTAGATTTATTTTGGCTCAAACCTATGGAACCTATTGTGCCTCATGAGCATTTCTTTTTTAAATTATATCAAAAGTTCAAAGCAAAGCATATAGCAGAGTTATCCCTTGCTAATATCCCACCTAAAACTAAAAGATCCATAGTTGTTCCTCCCACTCCCATTGTTGTGGATGAGCCTATGCTTGAACCAAAAGCTCTCTCAAATAATCAAACTAAGTATGATAATATTATGCTACCTATGTTTGACAAGAAACCAAGAGATAACCATACAATTCCATTTGTGCCTCCTAAAACCAAACAAGTTTACAAACCTAAAGAGAAAGCGGTTTCACAACTCGTAGAGGTCCCTTCCATTCCTCCCTTAAGAGAATAAAAGAGATCAATGGTTGATAAACCTACTCCTACACCATCACAACTTGAAAATTGTGCAAGAAGAAACCGAAATGCTAAAGAGTGTAGGTGTAGACATCACACTATTGCTCATTAATTAGAACAAAATAATAAACCAATAATCTGTTATTAGGGAATCCAACAGCGCTTGATCCACGGATAACCCCCCTACGAAACTTGTCTATTTCATAGGTTCATGGTGTTCAAGCACGCAAAATTAGGTTAATTTTAATCCACCTTGATATGCGTTCCAAAATATCAAACAGTTTGTTTGAGTGTCCTCCCCCATTTGTCTTTCGAAGAGCTTTGAAACGAGCATCTTCATCAACCTCCAGCTTTTGGGAGTTGTGAAAATTGGCAAAAGTGTAGGAGCCCTGATTTTCAATGCTCCTACATGTTGAGGTTCTAAATTTTTCCAAGTCCTCAAAGTGCACAAGCACTAAAAATCAGCACTGGTGCATTTTTTTCAAAGTCAATCTTTAGTGCACAAGCGCTGATTTTTAGCACTTGTGCACTTTTTCTCTTTACTTAGTTTTTTCAAAGCACAGACGGTGATTTTGATCTCCGGTGCATTTTTCTTAGTTTTCTCCATATGTTGTGTCTTCATTAAATGCATGACTTATATTTCATTTATTACACTTCTAAATCACTTTTAAGTGATTTTAAGTTAATCTCAACTCATTTCATCACCATTCTCTCATTCCTCATCGAGCTAAGAACTCTCTATCCTCTTGCAACTCACGGTTTTGGAGATTTCTTCATTGTTTCGAGCTAGGTTTTTTTATTTCTCTCAAGTATGTCGTCACTTTTATTTCTTCATTGAGTTCTTTTTTTTTTTTTTCAAGAAGCTTTGTATTTTTGTTTCAATCTTGTCATGAACTTCTTATGTGATTAGGTTTTAAACTCTTCAATGATTACGTTTTCTCCTTCTTTCTTTATCACACCTGGCTTTCCTCTTCTATTTCAAACTTCAAGCCATTTTCTTTGTTCATGTTCTACACTTTTTCTTTATGCCCTAGGTTTCCCATTTTATTCTCTATCTCATTTGATGTCTTTTGTTCCTCTTTCATTTCGATTTTTTCATCAAATGTCAAAGCGTCAAAAATTTGAGTGAGTGCATTCCAAAAAGTTCATGCTATATTGACTTTGAAAGACTCACTTGAAATTCCCAAGTAGTGAAATTCACCGCCATCACACCAAGTTCTACTCTATCCAAAATGTTGAAGCGGTGTTTTTGTACACTATTACACCTGACATTTTTCATCAACTCCAAGTCAAGTGTAGGAGCGGTGAAAATCACCGCTTCTACATGGAGTTCATTCACCAAAGTGCAAGAGCACTTAAAAATCCCACCTGTTCACTTCAAAATTTTCTCTGAGTGTGAGACCAAGTGTCAGGGCACTGATTTTCAGTGCGTTGACACATTTTGCAAAACTTACATCTGAAATCATCTAAGTGTAGGAGCGCTAATTTTTAGTGCTCCTACACATTTGGCAGTTTTTTCCTTAAATGCTTCCAAACCACTCTGTTTTCACTCCAAGCAACGCTTCTTCACTCATGCTTCATTTTCTATGCCTAATTTCTCATTTCATGCTTTCTCCATATTGCTCGCTTGCTTCACGCTTCCCAATGCTACTTTTTTTGCTAATGCTTGTTGATTCACCATCCTTGCAGTTTTTCACAAGATTTCATCAAGTGATCCTCAAGGTGACATCTTTGATCTAGTTGCTTCTATATGATAGCCAAAAATCCTCCATCGTCTTCTAGAAAAGAGTGAAAAATGAAATATAAGTATCAAGGTGTTTTTCCACCTACAGTGGTGATCTCCAAGGTGGATGAAATAAAAGACATTGAGGTTGGTCATCAGGATCTTGAAGACTCCCTAAGAGCCGTTGTACACAACAATCTACATTTGGTGTCCACATTCCCGACTTCTACATGCAATACTGAGTTTTTCCTCCAAGTTGAATCCCATTACATCAGGGAAAGCAAAAGTGTGATAGACTCCTCTGGACAGGTGATAATGAGACTTGATCCCAAATTCTTTGATATTGTTTTCAAAGTTCCACACATGGAACAATACATAAAGATTTATATTCAGCAGACACATGAAGTCTATGACTCAGATCCCAATAAGGCTAAGAACTTGATTAATAGTCAGTGGTTGAAAGAACTGAGGCATACTATCTCAAGATGGCCGAAAGGGCTTCCATGAAGTGACTTCAAAGAGGATGTCAGGGACATGATCACTCTCCTAAGCAGGGTCAAAGGCTTGCTAGAATCGTCTCATTTTCAAGACTGGATGTATGAATACATTTAGATCATATAGAGAAAGACGACTCATATTGACTGGGGAACTCAAATCAGTGATGAGATCCATGAGCAACTAATTAATGCATCGACCACTTTGAAGTTCTATATGACTTCTTATTTGGTTTATGCCGCAACTGTGATGAGAGAATTCCTCGGACTTTCTACAAAGGGGAACCAACATTCTGTACCAGTGTACAAGTATTTCTATCAATTGGAGCTAAAGGAGAGTCTTCACCATTTCAGGAGGGTCACATATGCCTTCTTTGCACCTCTGCTATATAGTTTTGATCCAACTCTCGAAAAGAAGAGAGTTTCAGATGAGGCCTATAAAGTGGTAAGCAAGGTCGGGTGTATATTCTTACAATTTCCAACTTTCACTTACATGAGGGTAGGGTGCTACACTGGGTGCCCTTATATGTTGCCCATATATCCCTCAGACAAGTGGATACGTATGGAGTTATGCAAACAGTTGATTTCAATTCACAAAGAACGAACGAGGATTCACAAACCCAGTTTCAAATTCCCACTGACGATTTGTAGTTATACCATTAAGAGTATGCAAAAAGCCAAATTAGTCTATGCAGAAATGCAGGTCATGACAATAAGGACCTACAAATACAAATTTTAATTTGATTACCAAAATGTGAATAGGAAGTTGAAGAAAGATCACAACCACAAGTATCGCTTTGAAGACATATGGGTTGAATGTAGAGATGAGGATATTCACAAGATGGATTAATGCATAGAGAAGATCAAGGATCTTGGTGTTGCTGACCTACCAGAGGGTTTCAAGGACCCCAGTGACATCATGAATGTTGCCTATGATGAAAAGGAGATTTCTAGGAAACCCTTCCATGCAGTACAGTGGTCTAAGAAGGAATGTGTCTCCATTAGGGAGAGGCTTTCTCCCATATTGGCTAACATTGCAGAGTGGTTAAACAAACATGGTTTCTAGATGAAAGCCTTTAGGATAGAGTCAGAAGGAGAAATACATGGAGCCGAAGTCAACCAACAATAGGAACTTTGCACAAAAGATAAGCAGGCAGTTATTCCCTCTTCTTCATGAAGAGGCCCTAGAATAAAGATCACTGTTGGCAAGAAAGATACATGGGTAGTTCAAGAAGAGTATGAAGACTTCCACGCCCAAAGCAAGGAACCATGAAGACTCTTGATCTCTAGTGTTGAATATTTTGATGCTTTCCTTTATGCATCTTGTAAATAGTTTTTGACATCTTAAATGTCTTTTCAACAAATATAATTACATTAAAAATCTGAGATGTAGTTCCACAAAGATGGACAACATTTTGACTTAGTCAAAGTTAGGTGAGATTTTCATAAATTAGCTCACCTAACTTTCCTAATTTTACTCAACTGATTTCCTAGATTTTATCTTCCTTCTCTTTTATAAATAAGAGGGATTTCTATTGCAATCTTTACCTTTAGTATTTGGCAATGAAGTGCTGCCCTTTTTGAAGCAGATTTGTGAAACTTTGTGTTCATGTTTGTGAATGAGAATCTGATCAATAAAGAAGAGAATTACATACTAGACTTTGTGTTGGAATCGATAATCTTGTGGATTGATCATATTGGTAGTGATTAGTAGATGAGATCTGAAGGGATTTGAAAAAATTTATGTAAACTTTGTGTTACATTCTTTATTTTAATTTACATTTATGTTTGATTAATCATTTGTAGATTATCTACAAGACTTTGTGCTTGCATTTTTTCACAATGTTCATGGAATTATTGTGTTGTATCTAGAAGACTTTGCACTTCTAATACGACACGTGTTACATATCTTAAGGATCTATCAGTGAAAAGCTACAGAATCACTTTGTGCCTTCATGAGCTTTTCTTTCTCATTTTTATTGTTATTATTATCAAACCTAGTATCTCTATGCTTTGCTTTGACAAGATAGAGGTATTGGAATTACTCCTTTGTTTTTAGTTCAAAGTTATTTTGAATTAGAACTATCAACTGTGAAGCATTGTAAAACATCTTCTTTGAAAAAAGAGAGAAGCATGAATGTGACACACACCCCCATCTAGTAGTTGTAGTGTAAATTTTGTGAATATTTAGTTAGTTTTACTTAGCTTCTGTTAGTAGTAAGAAGGGTGCCTCCCCTTTCTAAGAGGAGAGATTATATCTCACACAATTGTGGTTGAAATCTAGGTTGTGTAGTCTATTGAAAAGGTGATTACATAATGTTCACCCAACATAATCCAAGATCAACAACCAAATCAAACAAAGCATGATGATTCTCTACCTTCTCCACAACATGAAGCTTCTCCACCAAAACAAAAAAAAGAATATATAATGGAAATTATCATTAGACCTCCTATTTTGATTGACTTGAACAATGATGATGAGATTACTAAAATTGACGAAGAAGTGCATAATGAATTGAATTTGTTGTTTCCCACTTCTATGAATTTAGGTGGGGGCAACCATGATGATCTTCCTAAAAAGAGTGGCACACCACGTGTTGAACTTGGTGATACTCCTAGTATGGCACTTGTCGTTGCCCCTTTGGCTAGTTATCCACCTTCCATATATGATGAGCAAGATTGGGATGTGGATGACCTACTTTAGGTTGGCTCACATGTGACATACTTTCTTTATTTTCTTTTCATGTTCTTTGTGATTGCATGTACGTAATGCAATCCCTCATATCGTGCTACTTGTCATGTCTTTATGTTTTTGAGATTTCTTTGGATGACCCTTGTTACTCTGTTGGTGTAAGGAAATAAAAGAATCAAACCTATCATGGCATTCTTCTATAATTTGTATCTCCATTATTATATCTATCGTAAATATTGTCTCTTCTTTTGTCTTATATTTTCCTTTTGGGGATGATGCAAGGCATCAAGACATCCAAAATCTCTTCCATGTTGACCCAAAATATTTTCCTTTTCTTTTGCTCTCTATGTGTCATTATTCATATGTGTTCAAATTTCTAAGGGTATTTGGGGAATGATGACAATTTTGAGCTCTATTATATCACTGTAGTAAAGACATACGTTGACCTTGAATCCGTAGATCCCTTATGTGTTATCTTTTGAGATTGCATGTGGGGGAAACCCTTCTTAATGAAATAGCTTTATTTGGAAACATATCATTGGCATAGGGATTTCCAAATAAGCTCTCATTTCCCTTTTATCAATTGTCATTTATCATTTCTACTTTAAAGTAATTTCTCACAGCATGGTGTTTCGAAATTTATTTAAAATGGGGGCATACATTGGCATTATTTAATTTTGGAATTTTCATTTCCTAAGGTGAGTTTCATTTTTAGTTTGACATTTTGGCTTCACTTTTGTTCATACGAGTTGGACTTAGTGCAGTGTTAGCATAACACATTGACCATTTTGTGGCACCTTATCAAAATTATCAGGGAGTATAACTTTTGGTATGGTTGACATGTGGGAACACACCTATAGACCTAGTGTGTTTGTCCCATCTACCACCCCTTTTTATGGGTACACACCGTGTAGACCTAGTGTGTGTTTCTCATTTTACCTTTGGGGGATCACCTAGTGTATACCAGACTACACTAGCCCTCGTGGGCGTATTTTATGGACATGGCATAACACACCTTGCTATTCCATTCTTTTATTTCTTTCATTTTTTCATTAGCTTTGACATTGTATACTTGTGTATTTTATCTTGCTGCACATATCTTACATTCATGTGTGTCCTTTGTACTTATGTTGGTTTATCATGGGATCTTGGATCTTGAGGGCTTGCACAACCTCCTTGATCTTTATCATCCTATCTCATTAACATTTGTGCACTTGGACCCGTCTTGACACATATTTTTCTACTTTAGTGTGAGTTTGAGCATAAGTTCATACCCTCACTACAGTGGGGGCTAAATGTAGTGTAGGAAATTGTATACCTTTACAATTTCACACTATGTTTGGGTCCCTTAATTTATTGGACTTAATTAAGCTTCTAATTGCCAAATTATGCATTCTAAAGCCTTATTTTTACCATTTTCCAAAAGGAGAATCGATATTTAATTAATGCATTTAATATTTTAATCACCATGGAATATGAGTGTCCTAGACTTATAGGTCAAGTTCACCCATGGGAGAATGGGTCCCCTTTAAGTCATAAGACCCATTTTTAAATATGTTTTTGATAGTATTTTAATGATTCAAATTCAATTTGCAATTGTTGGCTTTTGGAATCTAATTTTCAAGAAATTAGATAAACACCTATACATACATAGTATTTTTATCATTTGAAATCTAAGACCTAGCAAGACACATAATCAAGACTAACTATGAGAAAATATTATTGTCAAGAGCATTCAAGAGTAGATTTATCAGTCATTTGTTGCAGAAAATCAATATCCTAACATCATGTTCAAGCTTATGTGTGTTCATGTCATATTGTGAAGGAAAATATGCATTGTTGATCCTAAAGCATCCAAGCATTTCAAGTATCCAAATCCATCAAGCAAAGAAAGATCAAGTTCCTTGGAGTGATGTGTTTATCTTTAGTCCTCTAAGGGAAGCCATTAAAGGATGGTGAGTTGTAGTAATAAAGTGTTCATTCATCATTTCCTTCCCTTTTCATTATATTTCTATCAATGTTTAATTACTAAACTTGGGGTTTGACCAAGGAAAACCCCCATACAAAACAAAACATTTTTTCCTCTTTGGGTATATGCAGATCATAGGTTGAAGAAAAGTTGGAGAAAACTTGAAGAAGCAATTTTACATTGTTGCACAAGTTGTCATCATTGTTGTCAAGCCACATAAATTAAGTTGTAGACTTTATTTCTGACTTTCTGAAAGTAGGACCTATGTCAAAATAAAGCTAAGATCCTACATCAAAGGACTTCCAAAACTTATTTTGGAGCCCTAGACTGAGACCCATTCATCCAAGAGTGAATGAGTCCCTTTGCACTCCTCAAAACAAATTTTTGGTGATAGGTACATGTGTTTAGACCGTTCTTAGATTTTCTTGTAAAGTTTTGTAACAATATCTATATTTTTAAAACCTGCATTTTAGGTATTAGGTCTTATTGTTCATTTAGTTTGAACATTGTAAATCATTTTAATTTGGTTTTAGATTTATCATATTGTCTTAAGGACTAAGATTCAGGTATGATTGGCTCACCTTTAAGGTTGAAAGTCAATATTTACACCTTGTGATCTCTTTCCTAATGAAATTTATTGGGAAAGACACCTATTAAGATCCCTAAGGGTTTTATAAAACATCATCATCATAAACCCTTTTGAAGGGGGGTCCCCTTTCCCTCTATTTTAGGTGATACTCATGTGAAGGCTTTCTTTGCAAGTGTATTTAAATCATGATTTATCGAATAATACATTGACCTATTTTGGAGTGTGGGATTTTCTCTTGAAAGGGTTTTCCCATGTACGCCTTTTTTATGGCATTTATTATTTATTTTCTATTTAAACGTCTTCTTCTTTCTACAATTGTTAAAATATTGAAGTTTTCACAACACTTTCCTCATAATATTATTGTAGGAAGCATTTTGTGTACATTGCTTCATTTCATTTCATTATGGAATAGGACATGAGGATTGGATGTGACAAGGAAATCAAATTTCTAATGAAATTATAAAATGAGAAAAATAATAAAAATGAATAAATGTGGGAATTATGTGTGGAACTAAATATCATAAAAAAAAGATTTTTGGTTTAAAAATATGATGTCCAGAGGTTGAATGAAACTCTACATAAGAAGAAATAAGAAATAGATGCATTAAAAAAAAAATTAGGAATTCAATGTGCAATAAGACATCAAGACTATGCATTTGAGTGGAAGTCCAATGGTCTAATAGAAGCCTACAAGAAATATTCAAAGTGAATGTGATAAAAATGATGTGGAATGGTAGTTGGAAGTGGAAATAGGACAAGAGTAAGTCCAAAGGTTTGGAGGTGCAAGGAAATTATGCAAGGGGAACTAAGAAAGATGAGAAAAATTGCAAAACTAAACAAGGAAAGTGGACATGGGGAGTAGGAAGAAGTTAAAATGGACACCAAAATTTTGCAAAGGAGAACCAAAAAATTATAGAGATGTGAGAAATAAAGGGAGGTTGGGACAAAGGAGAAAAAAAGGAAGGTCCAAATGTTTGTAGAAATCTCACAAAAGGAGGAAATGTGAACTTCAACAAGGGAAACAATAATGCAGTAAATCAATAATGAATTGGGCATCTAGATAAGACATTGGAAATGAATTCCAGATGTCTATTGAAGTCTTATAAAAGGAGGAAGTAAATGAAAGTGGAAGGAAAGAAGGGCTTGATGAACCTTCTAGGGATTTCATGTGGGAAAGTAAGCTAGGACAAGAAATTAAAGAAACATAATGTGTCCAATAGTCCATGGAAAGTCTACAATTTTTTAAAAACTATAGAAAATAACCAAAACACTTTAAAACTCATAATATTTTATGATTTTTAGAACTTCCAATTTATGAGAATGACATGGGGATGAAGAGAGGAAAAACTTAGGCAATTTGATAAAGGGTGACCCATTCAAAGTTCTCTTAGATTTGTTATAGATGATGGTAAAATGGTTCTTATTACACAATGGGGTTATAACTCAAGAAAATTTTAGCGTTATAAAATTGAGTTCCAACATTAGCTCTAGTTGGGGAGGTTATCTCTTGCAGGCACAATGAGAATTCAAAATATCTAAGAGAAGACCATAAAAGAGGGATAAAAAAGGGGACAAAGATAAATTAAATTCATCATGACCAATAGGGGTTAAGATTGCACAAAGGAAAAATGCACAAACAATTTAATAAATACAAGGTAGGACCCAATTCTACTTACAATAAGTAAGGATTAATCCATAATTTCATAAACCAACAAATCCACAAGATACTAGGTGGAACTCCTAAGGTAGTAGATGCTATAATTATACTTTTTAATACCTTCATCTAGCCATTCCATATGCCATACTATAGGGTCAAAAAAATTCATCCTTGACAATTTCACACTACCTTGACACCCTCTTTTTCCTATAAATTTAATTATAATAATAATTTACCAATTTTGGGACTAGATTAATAAAATATATTTAAATCCTTGTCATCTTGATAATTTTGGGCCAAAAAGTACCAAACTAGGGCATAGGGCACCCTAGTTCAAAAATCAAATTTTTGAATGTTCAAAATTTTTCTTGGCGAGATTTTATAATTTGAAAATAGCCCCAAGTTAGCCCCTACCCAAAAGGATTAATTAAAATTCATATACAAAAAAAATCCTCATTTTTTAGCATAATAAGGAGATAATTATGAATAAGATCAATTATGATGGAATTATGGAGAAGTATTGAGTTATCGTCTACATGTTGTCTTTAACAATCAATGGTGTATGTGACCTAACCTTTTGTAGGTCTATCAAACAATCAAGGCATCCATTAATCAGCTTGTGTGTGGTATCTATTTTTCAAGGGTTTTCACATTAAGGTAATACTCTCATTTATCATTCATCAATTTTAGTCAATCATTGTTGTTTTAACCTCTGCCCTACCTAGGGAATACTCTCTTGATCATCATCAATTGTTGTAAGTGAAGGTAGAAATAGAAAATTTGGGGCTTGACTTAGGAAAGCCTCTATACAAAACAACCTTTCCCCTATTTTCATGTGTGTATGTCAAATCTGGAGGTTTTAGCCAGTGACAATTTAAGGAAGTAGAGTGCAAACCTCAACATACAATCTAGAACTTGCAAATCCTTAAAAAAATAAGAGTCAGAAAAGGGAACCATGCACCCTAGTCCAGAAAAAAATAGCTCAAATTTTAGTCACAAGTTCCTCTATGTCATTATTTTTGATCCTAGGTCCATACTATTATTTTTGGTTGTTGAAATTGTGATAAATTACAATTTTTAGATCTAGGGTTACATGTCAAATGGGCTCATTAATGTTAGATGCACAGTACAAATGAGAGGGGGGTGAATCAGTTGTACATGAAAACATTCAAAACCTCAATATCTTTTCAAACCCTTATTAACCATTAAACCATTATCATGCATTAGTAGAATGTAAACATATGAAATAGTAATGCAAACACATACAACCACATAAGAACACTATAATTACATGGAGAATCCAAGAAGGGAAAAACCACAGTGAGGATTAGCTCACTATATAAATGAATTGCAACATCAAATACAATAAGCTAACTGTCAAAGGGCTCACCACCCAAAATAAAGAAGGGCTCACTGCCAATGGCCCACTACCAGATTAGAAAGATGAAAGAAAGGAACTGTTACAAAGAGAAATCCATATCAAAGCAACTGGAAGATCCACCACAACAACTCTTCACCATGTGCAACCTTTAGCTCACTTCCTTCAATAACTTCAAGTACACTGAAAAATGTAGACACCTTCTACTCACTACTTTAGGTAGCCTTAGTCGTGAAATCTCACACTCATATCACAACTCTTGATCACATTTCACACCACAACACACTACTCTCAATTCTCCACAACTCTACCTTATATTTATACCATCCACAACCTTGAAAATATTCTCTAAGGTTGGTTATGCACCTCAAATGTGCAATTACAAAATAGGTCAGCACCAAACACTTCCACAATAGAAAGAAGTGAAGGACAACCACACCAAGGGTTAAATAGGACCCAAATATACATCGCCACACTACTCAACACATCTACAATCCATGAGGTACCTTTGTAAATAATGCTAGCATGCGAAATAGGCCAAACCTAAACTAATAGTGCAAGCGACCATATACACGCTTCCTTAGGTCACGTGGACCACATAGCAACACTCCACAACATCCATACATCACAAAATATTCTAGCATCATCATAATATTTTGTAACTCTGCCACAACCACCTAAAACTGAGAACACCATTATTTTGTGCAACCAGACACATTGCCACAGAACACAAATGACTAACTAGCCTTATGGAACACCTCAACACCTAAAACCTTAAGGGAAGGAAGTTATAAACAATATAAGCATCTTCCCCAATTTTCAAGACAAGAAACCTCAATGTGGAGAAATGTAGAGCAATCTCATTTCTCCCAAATGACCTTCTTCATAGGAACACACACTAGTGAACACAACTTTCACTACCGTACAATCTAGAACCTGAAACTATGGATATAAAACCTCTAAATACCTTTGATAATCACATCCAAACCACACAATCATATCTTCAACCATGAAGAAATATGGAGCAAAAAACTAAACACCACTTTGTCACACTGTAATCTCTTTTATTCAAATTTTCTCAAAAGCACTTGGAAACTAAGTGAACCAACTGCATTAGCAACACTGCAAACACTTCTTCAAAAAATTTATATCTGCAACACTTCTTATTAAACTCAACACATCCATACTACCAACAATATCATCAACATAAGCAGGCTCCAACAATCTCCACGGTTATATTGAAAGTTGACAACACCGACAACATCATGTTGACAACATTAACAATTTCAAGCTTCTAATAACTCCAATGCTATGGGTTAACATCAATGACAACACCAGCAAGCTTCCAACAATCAACAAAAAAGGCATACCAATAATAAATCTACATCAAATAGTACTCCCCCTGACTAGGGAATCTCTCACTCTTCATATTCTTATTCTCCCCTTTTCCAAAACACACTTCTACACCAGCTCTCCCTTTGTTTCTTTTTCTTTTTAGACAACACTCTCCCCCTTTGACATCAATGGAAAAGGGAAACAAAAACACCTCTAACACACTACCCGCATAGGATTTTTATTTTTTGTTCTCTCCTTTTGACATCTACATACATCACCAACTTTTTCTCTCCCCCTTTGTCAACACCCCAAAGGGAAATACCTACAAACTGTTGGAAAAATCTGTCTCAACCTTGCAATTACATAAGTTACTATTGATACATAAGGTACTATTGAGAGAGAGAATTAGAGAGGGGAGGAGGAAGGTGGAGAGATCAAGAGAGGCAAGGAGGGAGGTATAGGTAGGTAGAGAGAATTAGAGAGGGAAGGAAAGAGAAAGGTGAGGGAGAGAAATAGAGAGAGAGAGAGACGTAGGTAGAGAGCGAGAGGGGGAAAGAAAGAGAAGTAGAGAGGGGATGAGAGAGGGAGGGAGAGGTAGATAGAGAGAGATGTATAAGTAGGTAGAGAGAAATAGAGAGGGGAGGGACAGAGGGAGAGTTAGGGATGGATAGAGAGAGGTGAGAGAGAGAGACATAGGTAGAGAGGGAGGGGAATATGGAGAGAAGTAGAGAGGGGAGGAGAGAGGGAGGGAGGGAGAGAGGAGAGATAATTAGGGAGAGAGAAGTGAGATAGAGAGAAAGAGAGTACATAGATAGAGAGAGAGAGGGGTACAGAGAAGTAGAGAGGGAAGGAGATATGAAGGGAGAGGTAGGGATGGAGATAGAGAAACAATGAGAGAGAGGTAGGTAGGTAGAGAGAGGGAGGGGGAGATAGAGATAATTAGAGAGGGAAGGAGGGAGGGAGGGAGAGATGAGATAGAGAGAGAGAGAGAGGAGGGAGGGAGGGATAGTGTTGGGAAAATGTGTCTCAACCTTGCAATTACATAAGGTATTATTGATATGTTGGTGACAGAGGCATGGGGGAAACCCCCGTGAGTGGTTTGAGGGGATCATCCCCTTGAATGAGGGTCTAGGGGAAACGTGCCTCGACGGGGGCTCGGGGGCACCACCCCCAAAAGGAAATTTTTATTTGTATTTTATTATTGTAAATTTGGACCATTCATCATTAGGTATTAGATCTTACAATCGATATTTTATTAGCTCAACTTTCCCTAGAAGGCAACCCTATTTTATGAGGGAATTGTACTAAGATTGTGTATTGTGATGTATTCTGAGAGTTTGATACCCGTCGTGTTACCTTTGGATCTTTGGTTGGTGATACTCCTGTGAGAAGTTTGCTTTGTAAGTATATTATGATATTTGTGATTTATAAATAATATATTGGGTGGATTTTGGAGTGTGGGGTTTTTCTCTTGAAAGGGTTTTCCCCACGTAAATCACTATGTTGTGGTATGCATAATATTTATGTTTATTTTTGTTTAAGTTCCTATAATTGAAAATATTTGTAAAAATTTTGCATTATTCTCCTCTCAAGATTAGTGTAGGAAGTTGTTCGGATACCTTAGCTTCCTTACACAAAAAACTACTCTCTCTATTGTACTCACTTTTTTGCATGCTCCCCCTTAGAAGCACAAAATATGCTCCATCTGATTGCACCAATAAAGATCACTACTACCTACTCCCCTTGAGAGGTAGCCTTCAACATTAGTCTAGGACCAAGAATGTATCTTGAAATGCTTCCTAGATAGATGTACAAACTTATGCATCTAATTGAGAGGAGGGGCAATGACCCCTAATTTCTGCTAGAGATACTCAAAAGTATCTCTAGGAAGAGACTTTGTAAAAATATCTGCAACTTGATCTTTTGTAGGTACATAGTCCAACTTTACTTTATTTTCTACAACCTTCTCTCTTAGAAAGTGACACTAGATTGAGATATGTTTTGTCCTTAAATGCATGACTAGATTCTTTGATATATTGATAGCACTTGTATTATCACACAAGATAGAAATAGGTTCATTATATGATATTCTTTTATCATTCAATGTTTTCTTCATCCATAACACCTATGTGTTTTACGATTCTGCAACAATATACTCTGTCTCTATAGTAGATAAAGATGTTGAATCCTATTTTTAACTTGGCCAAGAAACCAATCTGCTTCCAAGAAAGGAAGCACCTCCACTTGTACTTCCTCTATCATCCACACAACCTACCCAATCTGCATTAGTATAGGCACTTAAAGAGAAATCAGTATTCTTTGGATACCATAAACCATACTCTGGAGTGCCCTAGAAATATCTAAATATCCTCTTTACTGCTGCCACATGTGATTCTCTAGGATCTTCTTGAAATCTGGCCACAAGATAAATTGGGTGCATGATATCTAATCTACTAGCAGTTAGATATAGCATTCTACCAATCATTGATTTGTATTTGTTTTGATCAGTCTCAGGAGATTCATCATTCTTGCTCAACTTGCAACCAATAACCATAGGAGTACATACCAATTTAGAGTCTTCCATTCCAAAATTCTTCAACATTTATTTGACATACTTTAACTATGAAATAAATATTCCTTTTTTGTCTAACTGATTTGTAACCCAAGGAAGAAATTCATCTCCCCAAACATTGACATATCAAATTCATTTTGTATCTCTTTTGCAAAATTCTTGCACATTGCCTCATTTCCTCCAAAAATTATATCATCAACATACATAGCCACAATCAAGATTTGATCCTTCTTAATTTTAAATTAAAGATTTCTATTTGTAGTACCTTTATTGAATCCCTGCTACAACAATTACCTATTCAATTTTACATACCAAGCTCTAAGAGATTTCTCGAGTCCATATAAAGCCTTCTTCAATATGCAAACCATATTAGGATTATCTGATAAGTGAAAGTCTTTTGGTTGTTCAATGTATACCTCTTCTTCCAACTCACCATTCAAGAATGCAAACTTCGCATCCATTTGATAAACCTTAAAGTCCTTATTTTCCGCAAAGGCCAAAAACATCCTAATGGCCTCCATTCTTTCCATTAGATCAAATATCTCCTCAAAATCTATTCCTTCCACTTATGAGTAGCCCTTATGCACAATTCTAGCCTTATTTCTGACAACTTTTCCATTCTCATTCAGTTTGTTCCAGAATACCCATTTAGTTCCTATTGCATTCTTATTTTCTAGTCTTGGGACTAATTCCCAAGCCTAATTCTTCCCAATTTGCATCAATTCTCTTCCATAGCTTTTTTCCAATTCTCATCTTTACATGTCACAATCACTGTCTTGGGTTCTACTTTGGAAAGTAGACAAATTTACCTATTCTTTTGTGAATAACAACTCTTCTTTTTGTCAACACGTCTCTGCTCTTATTACCAATGATCTGATCTTGAGAGTGATTCTTCTAAACATACTTAAGAGTCTTAGGAATCCTTTCTAGAGCATCTTGCTCTTCAACCTACATCTCCTTTTCATTTTCTTCTTCTATACAAGAGGACTCATCAGATTCATATCCTTCTATCAGTATTGATATTTTATGTGGTTCTTCATCTACTTTGATGCTTTCACTTTCAACTATTTTCTTTAGTCTTTTATTGTATCACCGGTAAGCCTTGATTCTTATAGAATATCCAAGAAAGATTCCTTCATCTAACCTTGCATCAAACATTCCCAAGATTTCTTCATCTCTCTTGATATAACTTTTACTTCCGAACACTTTAAAATATTTGACAGTAGGAGTTCTTCCATACCATAGTTCATAGGGAGTCTTTGAACTATTTACTCTTGCTTGTTCTCTATTTAGTATGTAAACTGTAGTGTGAATAGCTTCTCTTTAATATATATCTGGTAGATTTGCTTCCTTCATTATTGTCCTTGTTGCTTCCTGAACTATCCTATTTTTTCTTTCCACAACTTCATTTTGTACAAATGCCTCTTTATTCCATGCTCTTCAAAAAAATTGTTAAAATTATTGGAGGTGAACTCACCACCTTTGTCAAACCTTAAGCACCTAATTTTCATATTCATTTCATTCTCAACGATAGCTTTAAATGCTTTAAACTTGTTTAGAGCTTCTTATTTTTCTTTAAGAAAAGTTACCCAAGTCATTCTAAATAATCATCAATTAACAACATGAAATACTTGTCACCTTGAAATACTCTTGTTCTTGTAGATCCACATAGGTCTATATGCACCAAATCCAAAGGACCTACTATAGAATATTCTTTGATTTTGAATCTCTTTCTTGTTTGCTTCCCAACTTGGCATTCCTTGCAAATTGCATTGTTAGGCTTTGTAATTCTTGGCAGATCTCTCACAACTTGAGTAAAGTTGATCCTCACTAGACTATGAAAATTGGTGTCACATACTTCTTTTCCATATCCAAATTTCATTTATTTGAGTCATAAATCACTTACCATTAGCACCTTTGAGTTGATAGACATTCCCATTTTTCCTTGTTCCAACAACAACTAGAGTTCCAGAGCTTCCTTTTATGATTTCACAACCACCATCCTGAAATACAAGATTATATCCTTTGTTACACATTTTTCCTACACTCAAAAGATTATGTCGGAGACCCTTGGCATAAAGAACATCATCTGTTATATGATTTGAGCATCCACTATCAATTATCTAATGATTTTTATTCTCTCTCACATGAAAACCAGTCACTATAGTCCAGGTTTGTTGTTGCGACCTATTTTTAGGACAATTTCCTTCTTACCTCTTTCAGAGTAATTAGAATTAGTTCCAATATTTAGAGCCATGAACAAGCATTCATCATTTTCATCATTCGGGTAATCAGATTCATCATCAGATATGCTAGCATCTTCTTTAACATAATAACTTATCTTGGTAGATTTACCTTTATTATCCTTATATTTGTCATTTGAAACTTTGGTTGGAAATATTGAAGCATAATGACCTATCTTTCCACAATTAAAACATTTGAAAGGTAACTTACCTTTGTATTTTACAATGCCCTTTTTCAATCTTCTAACAAAATTTCTTCTATTTCATCAAAAATCATCTAGACCTGATTCATCATTCTTATTTGTCTTACTATCTTTAAAACCAATCTCTTTTCTTGAATCATTTTTACCAAAATCTCTCAATTCAAAAGTAGTTAAAGCAGTGTTGAACAACTGATCTCTAGAATAATGATCTTAATCCTAAGCTTCCTCAATATTAGAAACATTAAAACTATAAGATTTAGGAAGAGTTCTTAATACCTTCTTTACTGCATCATTTTCTTCTAGTTTTCCACCAAGGTCATTGATGGAATTGACAACTTCATCCACTCTATGCATGTAGCTTGTGATATCTTCATCCTCTATCATCCTTAGGGTTTCAAACTTAGTCTTCAAATTTTGCATCTTTGCTTGCTTGACCTTATCATCTCCTTCATAGATACTTTCCAACTTCTTCCAAATTTCTTTACCAAATTTATAACCCATAACCTTCACAAGTTCTGAATCAACAAGACCACTCAAAAGATTATTCCTTGGTTTGAAATTTTTCTCATATGCTTTGATCTCATCATTAGTTGTCAGACCATTAGTAGGCATTGTATATCCATCTTTAATTCACTTCTAAGCTCCAAACCCTAAGGAAACAAGGAAACCTTCCATCATGGTTTTCCAAAATGAATAATTTATCCCATCAAACAAGGGAGCCTCGTTCCTGTGCATCATCCAGATCTACCTCAAGCAATTAAGCTTATTCAAAGGAACCTTTCTCTAATACCAATTATTATATTCACACAACTAAGGGGGTAGAATTAGTTATACATTAAAACATTCAAACCCTCATTATATTTTCAAACCCTTATTAACCATTAAACCTTTATCATACATTAGTAGAATGTCAACATATGAAATAGTAATACAAACACTCCAACCACATAAGAACACCATAATTATGTGGAAAAACCAAAAATGGAAAAATCGCGGTGAGGATTAGCTCACTATATGAATGAATTGCAACACTGAATATAATAGGCTCACTACTGGAGGGCTCATTTCCCAAAAGAAAGAAGGGCTCACTGCTAATGGCTCACTGTTGGATTAGAAAGAAGAAAGAAAGGAACTGTTACAAAAATAAATCCATCTTAGAGAAATAGGAATATCCACCACAACAACTCTTCACCATCTGCAACCTTCAGCTCATTTCCTTCAGTAACTTCGGGTACACTAAAAATTTAGACACCTTCTACTCACTACTTCAAGTAGCCTTAGTCGTCAAAGCTCAAACTCACATCACAACTCTTGATTACATTTCACACCACAACACACTACTCTCAATTCTCAAGCACTCTACCTTATATTTATACCATCCACAACCTTGAAAACATTCTCAAGCTCGTTTATGCACCTCAAATGTGCAATTACAAAATAGGTCGACACCAAACACTTTTGTGGTGGAAAGAAGTGAAGGATGACCACACTAAGGGTTAACTAAGAACCAAATATACATCACCGCACTACTCAACAAATCCAAAATACACGAGGTACCTCCACAAATAGTGCTAGCACGCCAAGTTAGCCAAACCTGAACTAACACTACAAGCGGCGAAATACAAGCTTCTTTAGGTCACGTGGACAACATAGCAACACTCCACAACATCCATACAACATCACAAAACTTTCTAGCATCATTAGAATATTTTGCAACCCTACCACAACCACCTAAAACTGAGAACACCATTATTATGTGCATCCAGACACACTACCACAGAACATAGTTGACTAACTAACCTTATGGAACACCTCAACACCCGAAACCTCAAGGGAAGGAAGTTACAAAAAATATAAGCACATTCCCAAATTCATAAGACAAGAAACCTCAATGCAGAGAAATGAAAAGCAATCTCTCCTAGATGACCTTCTTCACAGGCACACACACTGGTGAACACACCTTTCACTACTGTACAATCTAAAACCTGAAACTATGGATATAATACCTCTAAATACCTTTGATCATCACATACAAACCACACAAGCATATATTCAACCATGAAGAAATGCGGAGCACAACACTAAACACCACTCTGTCACATTGTAATCTCTTTTATTCAAATTTTCTCAAAAGCACTTGGAAACCAAGTGAACCAATTACATCAACAATGCAAACACTTCTTCAACACATCTACAAAATTTTCAACACTTCTTCAAAACATCTACAACATCTGCAACACTTCTTGTTAACCACAACTCATCCACACTACTAACAATCTCATCAACACAAGTAGGATCCAACAATCTCCACAACTATATTGATAGTTGACAATAATGACAACACCAGTAAGCTTCCAACAATTAAATCATACATCAAATTCAACATCCTCACAACCTCAAAAACAAATATAAAACCTAGGAGGTTGGCTCTCCATTATGGTAGCAATTTAATCATAAACCCTAGGCAATTTATGTTTAATGTTTTTTAAGGGAAAAGGATATAATCTTAGCTATCCTAATTGGATGTAGGATCACTTTTCCTACAAAACATTTTGGTGAACCCAACATATCCTATACTTGCAATTTTTCTAATTTTTCATTGCATAAATCTGAAATTAAATTTAAAACCTGGGTTATTTGAAAATTTTGTTGATAATTTACATTTGTTTTCAAAAAACTATCCTCTTTCATTGGTTTTTCATCATAAAAATTGAAAAATAATTGAATTTTTTTTTTTCAGATCTGATTTTCATTATCTAGGGCTTAGATCTGATTTTTTTCATTTGAAAAATTAATTACAAAATTATCCTATCATTTATGCATGCATACTTTGGTGAAAAATATTGAAAAGGTGACTAAATTACATCATGTTTTCATTTCAAAAGATCAAAAAGCATTATTTTTTTGTATTTTTTGGAAAATAAGTCAATTAGAATATTTAATTTCTATAAATTATCATTTGAGCATATTAAATTATCATAAATGTTAGATTCATGAGACAACTAAGAGGGGGTGTGAATCAATTGTATACTTTAAAACATCAAAAACCCTCATTAACATTTAGATCTACATTAGCCCTTAAACCCTTATCCATCATTAAACCCTTAACATGCATTAATAGATTATAAGCATGTAAAGCAGTAATGCAAACACTTCAAACACATAAGAACACTAGATTTACGTGGAAAATCCAAGAATGGAAAAACCACGGTGAGGATTAGCTCAATAATATATGAATTGTAACACCGAATACAATAAGGCTCATTGTCAAGGGATCACTGCCCAAAAAGATAAAGAAAGGCTCATTTCTAAAGGACTCACTGTCTATAAGAAAGAAGAATAGAAGAAGGGGTGGCTCACTACCAATTTGAATTTCTAATAATGAATCTTTCATATGTGAAAGGTACAATTCTGCTGAAGCACAAACAACTCATCAAACATACTCAAATGTAGACACCTTCTTCTCTTTGCATTAGGAAGTCATAGGCATTAAGGCTCGCACTCAAATCTTTACACTTGATCACTTTTTCATCTTTCACATCACACACACACTACTCTTTACCCACACAACAATTCTTCTTGCATATATACCATTTGTGACCTAAAACAACCTCAATTAGGTCAACCTTAAGGAAACATATACACCTCAACCATGCAACACCAAATAGGTTAGCACTCAACACTTCCACAGTATAAATAAGTAAAGCCAATTGTGCCACTACTTAGTTGGGACCCAAATCTGCACCAACACACTTCTCAACACTTCCTCAAGCAATAATTATCCTCCAATTAGCTCTCGCATGCCAGGTTAGCCAAACCTATACTAACACTAACAAGTGACACCAAACACACCTCTCAAGGTTTGGAAACATCTTGTAGACCACATAGAAATACTCCAAAACATCCATACAATATCTCAGAATACTCTAACACCATCAAAATATTCTGCACAACTACTACAACCACCTAAAACTAAAGAGCATCTTCATTATGTAGAACTAGATATACTGGCACAAACATCCAACACACTAGCAAACTTTGAAAAAAAACTCAACACCTAAACTTCAAGGGAAGGTAGATACAGTCAATATAAGCATGTTCCCAAATCTGCAACACTAGGACCTTCATCATGGAGAAATGTGGAGAAATCTCATTTCTTGCAGACACCTTGTTTTACCAAACAAACATATTGTCAAACACATCTTCCATTGTAGAAAGATCCAAAACCTGAAACTTGGGATATAACACGTCTGAACACCTCTAATCATCACATCCAAACTACATGAGTATATCTTCAATCATGAAGAAATGCAGAGCAAAACACTGAACACCACTCTGTCATACTAAACTCTCTTTTATCAAATTTTCTAAAAAGCACTTGGAAACCAAGTGAACTAACTTCATCAACAATAGTACTAACATCTTTGCAATACATTTACATCATATACAACATGAAAAAATTTCCAACTACAACAATCTTTTCCCCAAACACAAGTTATATCAACAACCTTTGCAAACAAAAGTTAGACCAACAACCACCAACAACATTGTGTTGATTAATACCCACAACTCCAAACATCCAACAACTCCAATGCTAAGGGTTGACATTATCAACACCAACAACATTCCAACACTCTCTTCATGCAAGGGTTTGACATCAATGAGAACACCCAAGTAGCTCACAAACAACTCAAACTTCCAAACTTCCAACAATCTCCCCCTTTGTCATTTATGGCAACACCCGCTTTCTGAGAAACCACCAATAACAATACTGCAATAATCAGTACTCCCCCTGATAGGGACAACTCTTACACTTCATCTTCTCTCTTCATAGACTTATTTTCCTATAACACCTCAGATTCTCTCTCCCCTATGGTTCACTTCTACACTATGGTTTTTCAACCAATTCTCTTGATGTTTTTCAAAATTTCTCTCATCCTTTGACATCAATGTCAAAGGGCCATAAACTCATCCAACTCTCTTGCTCTCCCACTTTAACAACATTCAAAAGTAACACCTACATACACCACTTGCAATATCAAAAAGCAACTGCACTCATTCTTATGCACTCTCTTTTTTGTATACCCACCTTACGAGCACACAATATACTCCATCTAATTGCACCATCAAGCAACCACTACTACCTACTCCCCTTGAGAGGTAGCCTTCAACACCAGTCCAGGACCAAGAATGTATCTTGAAATGCTTCTCGGAAAGATGCACACACTTATGCATCTAGTTGAAAGGAGGGACAATAACCCCTAACTTCTCCTAGAGATACTCAAAAGCATCTTTTGGAAGAGCCTTTGTGAAATTATCAAAAATTGATCCTTAGTAGGCATATACTTCAACTTCACCTCATTCTCTAAAAATTTCTCTCAAGAAGTGATACCAGATTGAGATATGTTTTTTTATTGAATGCATTATAAGATTATTTGAAATATTGATTACACTTGTATTGTCAAACGTGATAGGAATAAGTTCATCATATAAAAATTTGATATAATTTAATGTTTGCTTCATCCACAACACCTATGTACAACATGATGTTGCTACAATGTATTCTACTTTTGTAGTAGATAATGACACTGAATCATGATTATTACTCAACCATAAAACCAACTTGCTTCTAAGAAAGAAAGTACCACCACTTGTACTTTTCATGTCATATGCACATCCAACCCAATCTACATTTGTATATACATTCAAAGACAAGTTAGTATCCTTAGGATACCACAAACCATAATTTGAAGTTCCCTTCAAATATTTGAATATCCTCTTCATTGCTATAACATAAGATTCTTTGGGATCTTCTTAAAAGCTATCCACAACACAAAGTAAATGCATGATATCCAGTCTAGTAGCAGTAAGGTATAATAGTCCACCAATCATTATCTATACTTTCTCTTATCTATCTTAGGATATTCATCATTCTTGCTCAACTTACAACCAGTAACCATAGGATTACATACTAGTTTAGATTCATTCATATTGCAAGGTGTGTGCCCTTGGTCTCCTTGTGTTGTGCAATACAACACTTGGGTTTGTGACATGGCTTAACTACCTCCCATGGATTCATTAACTTCGGTGGTTGTATAAGGCACTAATAGGATGATCTTTTGGTGCAACGACAACCGCCTGTGCAATAATTGGTATCAGAGTTGAGTCATGAGTTCAAACCCCTCGCTTATGTTGGGGGAGGGATTGTTGCAAGGTGTGTGCCCTTGGTCTCCTTGTGTTGTGCAGCGCAACGCTTGGGTTTGTGACATGGCTTAACCACCTCCCGTGGATTCATTAACTTTGGTGGTTGTATCAGGCATTAATAGGTCAATCTTTTGGTGCAATAACAACCATCCTCATAAGAATTCATTCCAAACTTCTTCAACAATTCCTTAACATACTTAGATTGTGATATGAATATACATTTCTTTGATTGATTGATCTGCAAACCAAGGAAGAAATTCATATCCCCACACATTGAAATTTTAAATTCTTTCTACATTTCCTCTGCAAACTTTTTGCACATGCCTTCATTTCCTCCAAATATTATGTCATCAACATATACCAACACAATTAAGATTTATTATCCTTCAACTTTGAAATATAGATTGCTATATGCAGTACCTTTTTTGAATCCTTGTTGCATCAAATACTTATATAACCTTGCATACCAAGCTCTAGGAGCTTGCTTCAATCCATACAATTCTTTCTTCAATATATAGACCATATTTGTATCTTCAGTCAACTCAAAGCCTTCTGGTTGTTCAATGTATACCTCTTCTTCCAATTCACCATTCAAGAATAAAGGATTCACATCCATCTAATAGACTTTGAAATATTTATGTGCTGCAAAAGCTAAAAACATCTCGATAGCTTCCCTTCTTACAACTAGGGAAAAGGTTTCCTCAAATTTATACCATCAACCTGTGAGTAACCTTTACACACAAGTCTAGCCTTGTTCTTGACAACTTTTCCATCTTCATTCAACTTATTCCAAAATACCCACTTAGTACCAATCACATTCTTATTTTCTGGTCTTGGGACCAATTCCTAAGTTAGATTCTTCTCTATCTATTCTAACTCCTCCTTCATTGCTTTGATTCAATTCTAATCTTTGCATGCCTTAGGCACTATTTTTGGTTCCACCTCAGAAAGTAAACAAAAATTTACTTGTTCTTTTGTCATAGAAACTTTTCTTCTTGTTAGCACACCTTTTCTCTTATCTCCAATGATCTAATCTTCTAAGTGATTATTTTGCATATACTTAGGAGTCTTAGGATTCTTTTGTGGAGATTCTTCCTCTTCAACTGTCAACTCTTTTCCTTTATCTTCAGCCTTTTCTTCTTCACTACAAGGGGATTCATCAGATTCATATCCTTCTATCAACACTAAACTTTGATGTGGCTCTTCATCCAATTTGACAATTGCACTCTCAATAATCTTCTTAAATATTTTGTTGTAACATCGATAGGCCTTGCTTTTTGTAGAGTATCCAAGGAAGATTCCTTCATCAGATCTTGCATCAAACTTTCCTAAGTTTTCTTCATATCTTCTTATATAACATTCGCTTCCAAAAAATCTAAAATATTTCACAATGTGAGGTTTACCATAACATAAATCATAGGGAGTCTTTGAATTGTTCGCTCTTGCTTGACCTCTATTAAGAATGTAGATTGTAGTATGAATTGCTTCTCTCCAATAGCCATCCAAAAGGTTAGCTCCCTTCATCATTGCCCTAGCTGCTTCCTGAATTGTTCTATTTTTCCTTTCCACAACTCCATTTTGTTGAGGAGTTCTAGGGGATGATAAATACCTTCTTATTCTATGATATTCACAAAAACTATTAAACACATTTGAAGTAAACTCATCACCTCTATCAGATCTCAAATATTTGATTTATATTCATTCCATTCTCAACCATAGCCTTGAATGCTTTAAACTTGTCTAGAGCTTCTAATTTTTCTTAGAGAAATGTAACCCAAACCATTATAGAATAATAATCAATTAATAACATGAAATAATTATCACCACATGAGCTTCAAATTTTGGTAGGTCCACATAGATCCATATGCACTAACTCCAAAGGACATGTGGTAGAATATTCCTTTGTCTTGAATCTTGTTTCTATTTTCTTTCCAATTTGATATTCTTTGTAGATTGCATTGATAGGCTTTTTAATCTTTGGAAAATTTCTCACAACATTAGTAGAGCTTATCCTTACTAAGCTATCAAAATTAATGTGACCCATTCTTCTATGTCATAACCAAATTTCATTAGTTTAAGATATAAAGCACTTTGCACCACTATCTTTGATTTGATATACATTACCTCATATCCTTCTTCCAATAGAAACTAGAATATTGGAGGTTCCTTTTCTGATCTCACAACCAATATTCTGAAATACAAGATTATATCCTTTGCTACACATTTTTCCTACACTTAGAAGATTATGTTGGAGACCATTGGCATAAAGAACATCATCTGTATTATGCTTGCCATCAAAACTAGTTGAACCTTTTCCACAGATCTTAGCACATGTATCATCACCAAAATTAACAAGACCACCATCATACTTTTCAAGCTTAACAAACTTAATCTTATCACTTGTCATATGATTTGAGCATCCACTGTCAATGATCCAGTAGTTCTTCTCCTCTCTAGCATGAAAATCAGTCAACATAGTTCCTTTAAAGTTATGACTTGTTTCTGAAGCACTTTCCTTCACACATCTTTCAAGATTAGTAGAATTAGTTGCAACATTTAAAGCCATGAACAAGCATTCATCACTTCCATCATCCAAATAATCTAATTCTTCATCATCAACTATTTATTTGGGATGAAAATATACACCAACACACTTCTCAACACTTCCTCAACCAATAATTATCCTTCACAATTAGCGCTAGCATGCTAGGTCAACCAAACCTATACTAACACTAACAAGCAACACCAAACACACCTCTTAATGTTTGGAAATATCTCATAGAAAAAAAAAAAAAACTCCACAACATCCATACAAAATATCACAATAATCCAACACCATCAGAATATTGTGCACAACTACTACAACCACCTGAAACTCAAGAACACCTTCATTCTATGCAACTAGACATACTAGCACATACATCCAACACACCAAAAAAATTTGTGAAGCAACTTGGCACCTATAACTTCAAGGGAAGGTAGATACAGTCAATATAAGAATATTGCTATATCCACAACACCAGAACCTTCACTGCAAAGAAATGAGAAGAAATCTCACTTCTCCCAGACACCTTGTTTTACTAGATAGGCATATTGACAAACACATCTTCCACTGTAGAAAGATCTAGTTGTAACTCAGGAAATAACACCTTTGAAAACCTTTTTAGAAAGATCCATAACTTGAAAGTTGAGAAATAACACCTTTGAAAACCTTTTATCATCACATCCAAACTGCATGAGCATATCTTCAATCATGAAGAAATGCGGAGCAAAACACTGAACACCACTCTATCACTCTAAACTCTCTTTTATTCAAATTTTTCTCAAAAGCACTTGGAAACCAAGTGAACTAATTTCATCAGAAAAATCTTTGCAATACATCTAATATCATATGCAACATGCAACAATTTACAAATACAACAATCTTTTCCCCAAACACAAGTCATACCAACAACCACCAACAACATTGTGTTGACATTAATACCAACAACTCTCAACTTCTAACAACTCCAATGCAAAGGGTTGACATTATCAACACCAAAAACATTCCAAAAATATCTTCATAGAAGGGGTTGACATCAATGAAAACACCCAAGCAACTCACAAACAACTCAAGCTTCCAAAATTCCAACACTAAAAATATCGAAAATTGCATACATACATGTGCATCATATAGAAAAATTAGGTTTTGGTGCATTTCTAGAAATATGTTCACTTCCATACCTAAACCTCTACAACACAAGACCCTCACTATAGATGATTTCCATATTTTGAATTTGTTGAAATTACCTCTCTAGTCTAGGGCACTTGGCACCCTTTTCCAACCAATTTTGAATCAAACACATGTGCAAAACCCTGCCTCTAATCTCTACCTAGATCTGGTCTCAATTCTTGAAGATCAGTCTTACAACCATCTATTTTTGCTAATCATTGTTAGCTTGATCCATAGAGAATAACATAACGTTTTCATTAAAAAAATATTGTGTGGTCATAATTCATATTCTATTGTCATATCTTGTTAAGAAATTCAAACAATTTTTGTTACAAGCATGTGAAAATGAGTTCATATAACCTATTTTATTATTTTCATTGATACCTCTCCCACTATCTCTCTTATATGTGAAGGTAGCTTTGTTCAAGAGAATGCAATAATTGATAATCATGATAATCATGTTTGTTCTCCAAATATCTCACCTACTTCTGAAGAAGGTATCTTGGTGTTAGAAGATCCAATCATTGAGCGTCATGAGAATCTTGGTTGTTTCTCTCCCAATACCTCTCCTACTTGAGAAGATATTGTGGGATGAAATAATTAGTACATTTCTTTCAAAAGATATTAAGATGGATTACAAATGGATTGCATAGATGAAGATGCTAAATTTTCATTAGATCCCCCATAGGTAGAAGATCATCAATAAATAGTTAACTCCGTTGAGGTTATGAATGCACAACCAACATTTATATCTCCTTTAATTATTGGACCTCCTAAAACTCCTCTAATTTTTGGACCTCCTAAATCACCTCTCATTATAGGACCTCCTAATGTTGCAAGGTGTGTGACCTTGATCTCCTTGTGTTGTGCAGCATAGCGCTCGGGTTTGTGTCATAGCTAAATCACCTCCTGTGGATTCATTAACTTTGGCAGTTGTATTAGGCATTAACAGGTTGATCCTTTGGTGCAATGACAACCATCTATGCAACAATTGGTATCAGAGCCTAGGTCACGAGTTTGAACCCCTCGCTTGTGCTAAGGGGGGATTGTTGCAAGGTGTGCACCCTTGGTCTCCTTGTGTTGTGTAACACATTGCTCGGGTTCATGACATGGCTTAACTACCTCCTATGGATTCATTAACTCTGGTGGTTGTATCAAGAATTAATAGGTCAATCTTTTGGTGCAACGACAATCATCTGTGCAACACCTAAACCTCATGGCCATATCCTAAACTTTACAAAACAACTCACTAGTTATCATGTGCAACAAGATATGTTATAGCGACCAATTTATCGCATAGTTGCTCACGCATATAATGCTAGAATTAATAAGAAAGTAAAATAAACACCAAAATCCATCCCATTACTTAAACCATACCTTCCACCCCCACCTAATATTCATTAGCATAGTGGTAAAGAATATGATCTTGTTGAGAAAATTTGTAATACTCCAACAAAAATCTCCCTTTGGGATTTGATTCAAACATCACCTACATACAATGGGATGCTCCAAAAGGATTTGTAGAAGATTGTTGTCTTAAATTTTGTCAAACTGAATGATGTAGCCACCTCGTTGATTGTATGCAAGTGACAAAGCTGGGTATTAAATTACCTCAACATGAATTACCCTTGCTTGAGATTCAAAATAAACATAAAAATTTAATGATAATGGTGGACACTAATAAAGTTGGGATTAGATACACTCTCATAGACAATGGATTAGGTCTTAATGTTTGTAGTATTGATCTTCTAGATAAAATTGGTGTGGAGAAGAATCTTATAGAATCTAATGATGTTAGTATTTGAGGCTTTGATAATGATAGTAAGCAACCATTAGGGATGATCATAATACCCATTAACATAGGTCCTATAGTTTTTCCTACCGTAGTCCATATCATGTCGATACCTCTTTCATACAATATTCTCCTAGGTAGACCATAGATTAACGCCATGAACAAAGTCTTGTCTACTCTTCACTATGAGATGAACTATAAGTATAATAACAATATATATATGGTTAAACCGAATGAACAAAGTTATAATTCATAAATCAAAGTTGAACACAACACTTCCAACTCTCTTAATACTTTGATCCTAACTTCAAAGGTAGAACCTATACATGTTGACAATAATCATGATTGTATTTCATCTATACAAAACTCTTAGATGATGATTGGGGTTCATTAGATTTTACACCCTCCTTTGTGGGACAATACAAAATCTCACAGTATAAACTTAACGATTCTTGTGTTTCATTGTATCAATCTTGTTCTACATCACTAAATCCAAAAACATCACCCCATGATGGTGATGGGGGCTCTTTAACTTCCATCCCTCATGTGTGAAAATGCCTAACTTAAAAAGGATTTTTGTTCTCATGAAAGAACCAATTCTTCTCATGATCATTTAGATAAGACTTCATCATCTGAGTTGGAAGGATGTTATAGGCTTGGCTACAAAATTATTTCTAAAAATGGATATGATGAAGATACATAACAAAATAATAAGGATCAAGTGAAATCTATACCATACTTTTCTAAACAAGGTTTAGGTTTCTAACCTTCATCCCCATCTTCATATAATGCTTTATCATCTATTGTATTTATGACATCTTGTGGTAAGCAAGCAAGATTTTCTTCACAAGAGAAAGGAGTGTCTCCCACTACTGAGAAAGAGCATATTTTGCCAAGGCTTCTTAAATCCCGCTTGATTACTCCTCCTCTAAAAACACAAAATAAATTTATTATCAATAAATCATTTTGTACATATCATTGAGTGTATGGCCATTCTACCAATGAATGTTAGGCCTTGAATAATAAAATGTAACAACTTAGGGATTATGGTGCTCTTCGAGGTGTTGAGGAACCTAATCCTTCCAAATAATAATGATCTCTATCCTATGGTGCTGCTCCTCAGCATGTGGCATTTGTAGCTTTATATGTTTTCTCATTGCCATTCATGGTGGTACAATATTAAGTTTAACCATATTTTCCATGGAAGCAACATGATAGCATATTGTGTGGTTTTACTTGTCTCTACACTTGGGGGGGTGTAATGGCATGAATTTTCACCCCTATTAAAATTCCACATTTACACTACCTTCTACCTTAGACAATTAAATATGATAATGAAATCCCTATTTTTGAAATCTTTCCATATCCACTTGGCAGTTGTTTTGCGTGTCAGTAGGGGATATTTTGTCTAGGATGCTAGCATGATGCATGGAAATCTGCATAGTGTGCTACCATCCCGACAAGTTTCTTGCCTCTGGAATCCATAGAGGTATTACACTCCATCGAACGCGAAGTGTAACATTTGCTACTCCTTGAACTGACTTTGAATGACTCCTTTTCCTCTATTTTTCTTTCAAATTGCTATATCCTTCATTCAACTCATCTTATGCACATTCCTCTTGATCATTATCATCTACAAAATTCCACGCTAACTTTCAGCTCCTTCAAGCATCACCACCTTCATTGAAGTTGCAAGTTGTTCTTTTCTTGGCTCATTCTCCTCATTATTGCGATAATGTTGGTCTTGGAAAGCTTGCGAGCTCGCTCCTTCCTCAATTTTCCTTGAGAGCACGTGGTTGGGAAGCTGATATCCTTCCATCTTCACTCACTTTTTATTATCATATTGATATTGTGGTATATTGTGTTTTCTTATTGCTTGGTATCTCTATTTATATGTACTCTCCTTTATCATATTTCTACAACCATTGCTATCAAGCTATTCGTGGAGGTGAAAACACCAAAGTGGGGGACTGATTGAGGCAGTACTCTAAACACAACCCCAACATTTTCTCATTCTTTTGTGTGCAATCTATTCATTAGGTGAAGAATTTGAAGACCTCAACTCGTGGGTTTGAAGGTCCATTTCTATCACCTTTCTCTTGTCAACTTCTAGCTTAGTAACCTTAAATTATTCTTCTTGTTGTGTTGTTATTTCTACATTTTCCATCTTTGTTATAACATAAAACTATATCGATCAATTTGTTAGTTGGTTTCCGAGTGCTTTTGTCTACACTTTACTCTCTCTCTCTCTACATATGAATTCCAACACCCCATTGAGATTCCAGTGCATTATGTTGGAGCCCATGTCCTATGTTGCCATCCTTAGGCAGTGAGTTGCTTAAGTTGTGGACTTGACCTTGGGATTTGACTCATTTGACCCCTTGAGACATTCAGGTTAGTAGAAGGGAAGTGACAAACCCACTGTCCTTCTTTTTCACCCCCTTAAACCTTAAACCTTCCTAAATCATTCCTCTAGCTTGAGGTAGATTATGGAAACCCATTGTTTGGGGCCCTCCCATGACCTAGGGTCTTGAGCAGCTGGTCTCCCTCTACATTTTGGTGAAACTGATGTGAACATCGTAGCATTTGTTTCTCCATGTTGATACTCTTCCTCTCACACCTCGTGAAGTTTGTAGAATTGTGTTTCGTGAAGCTTTATGTGCTTTACGACCAAATCTACAACTTTTGGGTACATTGTTAGAAGGAGTGTGCGGCATCTAGAAATGGATTTCTCGAAGGTCACTACTAGTTTTACTTCTCAAGAGATGGTGTCAGAAGTAGAGGTGAGTTTCTTTGGGGAAACCACTTGTACTCCTACCCCTCCTATTTCTCCTATGACGCAACCTTTGAACGATGATGATGATCTCACTATTCCTATGGAATGTCTCATTGCTTTAGATAGGAGGTTGTTGAATCTCACAAATCATTTGGGGAAAGAACATAATATGGCTAGGGCTGCTATGGTTGTCAATGAGATGAGATATATGTTGGACAAAGATCAGGTGATCTTGGAGCTCCTCTAAGGCAACACTGATATAGTGGAAACATATGTCCCCTCGTACAACCCTGGATCAAGTGTTACCTGAGGTTTTGGGCTCAAAACCTCTAGAATATAGATAGGAGTTTTAATGCCCATAACATTGAGTGTACATGGACAAATTGGGCCCTTCCATCAACACAACCCCCGTGCCTGAGGCACCTCTGACCATCAAAGTAAACAAAAAACCTCTCAATTTTAGTGTTATCCCTTCTAATTCTGGCAATGGAAACTCTAAGGGCCATGATATCTTTGGTGGTGGAAGCCTTGGAGGAATGGGGGGTAGTGGCTATGGTGGCTCTGATGGCTCTAGTGGTGGTTCCACTAGTCTTGTTTCATTGTTTGACCTTGTTTTAAATGCTCTACTACAAAACATGGGCCAGATACAAAATCAATTGGTGAACCTATCCCAATCCACTTCCCAACCAAATTTCTAGCCTTTCTTGCATCATATTCCTTTATCCATAGCAATTTTGAACACTCATATACCTCAGGGGATGGAGATTCTAAAGTTCGAGAAGTATGGTGGTTAGGGAGATCCGCAAACATATGTATCCACATTTCATGCCATGTGTACATATTTCTTCCACCATGATGCCTTAATGGATAATTTGTTCCCAAAATCCCTCAAGGAGACACCCCTAGAATGGTATTGTTCCTTTCCTGACAATTCCATATTCTCGTTTGATCAGCTTGTGAATCAGTTTCTGCAGCAATTTTAGGTGAACATTGGGGCAAAGATGGCCTTTTCAAACCTTTTCCGATGTAAGTAGGGAGAGCATGAGAAGATAACCAATTTCATTGCTCAATATCAAGTGTTATTTTCACAAATATCTTATCCTCTCCCAACTCAAATGTAGGTTTTCATCGGCAACCTACAGAGATCCTAGTAGAAGAAGTTTGCTTTGATGAAATACCCCTCTTTTGCACATCTTTGTGTGACATTGTGGGTATACCAACAGACAATTCCCCAATTTTGGGGATCTTCCTTGAATTCCCATCCTAAGGGTAGGTCTATTGTGTCGATCTCTGATAAAGGAAAATATATTTGAAATGTAGTTGTTACGTTTAGTGACAAAGGCCTCAAATGCAACAGATAGTTCATGAATTTATTAGAATCATACACTTCTATTTTAAAGAAGCTATTGAAAGAAAAAGTAATAATCTTGATAGATCCTCGACCCCTTACTAAACCTTACCCCAACTAGTATGAAGAGAACACATTTTTCCAGTACCATCGAATCCTCAGACACAATATCAAAAGATGCATGCGCCTATGTCACGAGATACAGGATCACATCAATGACGATACTATTCACCTTGATGGGAATTAACATAATGCAAACAAGTCTATGGCAAAGGCTAATAGTGAGTTGTAGATCTACATGGATCCCTTTCCATCTCACTCTGCTAACTTAATCGTCAAACCTCTTGGTTCCGCTTCCCCTAAGTTCTCAAAGTATGTAAATGTGGTTTCATTTACACCTATTCCTCTCTTGCAACATGTTATTGAATCATCAGCTATAACTTTCACCTCACAATAATTTCCTATGAACATGAACAAGCATCCTTCTCCTTTATGCATTCCTGCTCGCATCAATGGGAACATCATAACTGGTGTTCTAATTGACCTTGCAAGTCATGTGAATGTAGTGACAGAGGAAACTCTTCTCTTAAATTTTCTACATAGGGAGAAATATGATGAATCAAAGACCACAATATGTACACATGATGGACTCTCGGTCCCTCCAATTGGCTCTATCACCTTCTCAGTCTTGGTAGGACCCAGGACTGTAAATTCTCTTTTCGATATCATCCCAGAGTTTGACTTATTCAGAGTGAAGCTAGGCATCTCATGACTAGTTTCCATGAACACAGTCACTTTAGTAGTTCATAAATGTTTGAATTTTTCTCATGACGGCTCTGTGCACATTGTGCACGACACTGGATATAAACCTCTGGTGTTGCATGGGACCTATTCATTAGATCACTTTTGACCTACCCCTATTGGTCCACTTCCTCTAGAAGGACAAACCTATTGTATCACACTTATATTAAATACAAGAATGTGGGCTTTACGCCAAAAGTGACCTACCATGTTTCCCCTTATGCTATTTCAGTTAAGGATTCTATTATTGCGTAGCAATAGGCTGCCTCCTCCTCCTCTCAAAAGGGGAAGGGGAAGTTTACTCGTGCCTAGGAGCCTTCCTCTTCTTTTTTTGTTTCATCTGCTTCTACCTCTCGCCCTTCGGTGGAACCTTCGACTTCTGCTCCCATGCCTCACATGGGGAGTTTGATGGTGTTCACTTGGTGGAAGGCCAAGCATCAAGTATTTGAGCTTCCCATCTTACCCAGAGTGTCAAGGCCTATTGTCTATGGTAAGGGGAAGGGCCCTCGTGGAGTTTCCTCTACATCTCAACCTCCATGGCCTCTTACTACTCCTACCCCTAGGGTGATGAATGGGAAGAGGCCTGCCATCAAGGTGCCTAATTCTACTTCTCCACCTATTCCAGTATTTTCTCATAGGCTTCCTACTCCTGCTCTCATCCACGAAGCTACCCTTCCACTAGCAATGTTTGTGGAGGCATTCCTATGGCAGAACAAGAGCCTCTTGCTCCTTCTTAACTAGCAATTTTTAGTTCTCAAAGTCGAAGAAATTGACTTGTGCGTGAGTGTAAGCGTTGGAGGAAGGCTTTGGCTGCTAAGCAAGATGCCTCACAGAAGGAAGAAGAGGAGCCAACAACTTTTTTTTTTACATCTCCTACTGTTCCCCCCTCTCCTACTCCTTTTGCTTCAGTTCACATCACCTTGATCTTGCTTCCAACTCCCCCCGTGAATGTTGATGACCCTCACCCCAAAGGGTGTAGGTGTTCATCGCTCCCTGAGTGGAGCCTCCTCTACTGATGTCCCTTCCATAAATCCCTCCATTTTCCCAGCTCGTAGACATGTCAAACACCATGGTGGTGTTCGTTGCATCCTTGTCCTCTTCCTCCTCATCTTCTTCTTTATTTGTGGGGATCCTGCATCCTCTGATGAAGCGTAAGTTGGAGGATGGCCTCACTTCCAATGGAGGTCAGAAGAAGGGATCACCTTCTTCGAGAGAGGGTTTTGCTTTGGCTTGTGTCATCCTTGTGATGGAGGTAGCCCCGAAATTTTCCAAGTTTGTCACCACCTCTTGATGAGATCAATGGTGGATCTCGGGTGCCTCCTTCAGCTCCTATATAGTTAACACATGGAACTCCCATCAAGTGCATGTTTAACTTGGTTGATGATCTTGATTTGTCAATGATCTTTGCAAGATTAATCACATTCACCTCACAAGAGTTGAGTGAGGAAGACCTTGAGGGACCCTCTTCCTTAGTTCTTGTTACAAAAGAGTTAGAGGGTGCTCCCCTTGTTATCCCATCCTTGCAAGCTCATCTTCCCTCTCCCTATAATAATCTATATTGGGAGAACGATGACCTCTTGGTTAATGAGGACTAGGAGAGCACCTCTTCTTTATTTATAGATTAGATTTGTGTGTGTATTGTGTTCCCTCATGTTTGCTTTTATGTGTTCCTAGAAGACCCTTGTCACCCTCGTAGGTGCTTGTATATAGGAGTGAAATTGTGTTGTAAACTTCCTCTATTTGTTGTGGCTTGATTTTTGACAATTGGGGACAATGCAAAGTGTTGGGGACATTTAGATTTCCCTTCCATGTTGACCCTATTTTTTATTTTTATCTTGTTTTCACGTACCCTTATTCATGATCTGATATAGTAGGGAATTGATGAAAATTCATATGTATATTATATTATATTTATCTATCCATATCTATGAGTAGTTCTGACCCCGAATTATTAGATCCCCCTATCTCTTGATTTATTGATCTCTTGTCCCTCACATGTGCAATAACATTAACACATCTACATCTCGCCATGTATCATGGACCATGAAATCTCTCCATGTTTTTCCTTTTCTTAGGATGCCACATTCTCCTTCAATTTGCACACACCATCCTAAGGGGGAGCTAACTCTCTGATTTTCAATAAGGTGTATTTAGTGGCCAATGAATCCCTTACTAAAAATATTTTCCATTTTCAAAAGTTGCATCCTTCACAAAGGATCCCCTTAGCAATATTATTTTGAAATCAGATTCGTAGCAAAAAGAACTAAGAATTCGCCTTCGAGGAGGCCATCATTCTTTTTTTCGGATTCCTTGATGAAAGAGAATATTTTAAAAGGATTCCTTGATGACATGATCATTTGCAAAAAATGTCATCACTTTTCAAATCAAGCGTCCCTTGAGTAGATCCCTCTTTCTTTTGAAGGGTTCCTAAGGGACCCCTTTGAAAGCTTCTCCTTCAATTGTTTGTTCTGAGATATGAATGTTTGTTTGTCTATGTGACATTTTTCTTTCCTAACATGTTTTTTTTGTGGATTAACATGTTTCCTTGAAAGACTGAGCACTTGTGAGGGTCAATCATACTTTGTGGAGCCTTTCATATTTGGCCTCCCTCGGGACCAAGCACTTGTGGCACCTCCTTTGCAGGACTGAGCACCTATGAAGCATTTTCATTTTGTAGGATTGAGCACCTATAGAACCCTTTGATCATCCTCTATAGGACCAAGCACTTGCAGAATTTTGTTCACCTTCCATAGGACCAAGCACCTGTGGAGCCATCTTTCTCCTGCACCCGAGTTTTCTAGATTGTGGTATGCTTCCTTGACAATTCAAGTATATGTTCTTCAACTTCTTACACTATACTTTATCATGCATTGACTGACACTTATGCTCACTAAAGTGGGGGAAAAATGTAATTGCATGAATTTGAACCTCTAGGAAAATTCCACATTTACACTACCCCATACCTTAGAGAATTAAATCCAATAATGCAATCCCTATTTTTGACATCTTTCCCTATCCACTTGGCAGCTATTTTGCATGTCAGTGGGGGATATTCTATTTGGGATGCTAGCGCGGTGTGCAGATGTCTACATAGCACATTGTAGTCTTGATAGGATTCCCACCTTTGGAATCCATAGAGTCATTACACTCCTCCATTGAATGTGAAGTGTAACATTTTTTGCTCCTTGGACCGACTTCAAATGGATCCTATGCCTCCATTTTTCTTTCAAATTGTTATCTCCTTCATTCAACTCATCTTCTTCACATTCTTCTTGACAACAATTTTGGTCTTGGAAAGCTTGCGAGATCGCTTCTTCCTCCATTTTCCTTGAGAGCACGTGGTTGGGAAGATGATATCCTTCCATTTTCACTCACTTTACATTATCGTATTGATATTGTAGCATATTGTGTTTTCTTATTGCTTGGTATCTCTATATCTACGTACTCTCCTTTATCATATTTCTACAATCGTTGCTATTTGGCTATCCATGGAGGTGGAAACACCAAAGTGGGGGACTGACTGAGGTAGTCCTCTGAACACATCCCCAACATTTTCTAGTTCTTTTGTGTGTAGGTTGTTCGTTAGGTGAATACTTTGAAGACCTCAACTTGTGGGTTTGAAGGTTTGTTTCTACTACCTTTCTCTTGTCAATTTCTAGCTTAGTAATCTTAAAGTATTATTTTTGTTGTGTTGTTATTTCTGTATTTTCCATCTCTATTATAGCATAAAATTGTATTGGTCAATTTGTTAGTTGGTTTTCAAGTGCTTCTACTTGCACTTTACTCTCTCTATCCATACAAACACCAACGCCCCATTGAGACGCCAACACGATGTGCTGGAGTCTGTGTCCTACACTGCCCTCCTGAGGTAGTGAGCTACTTAAGTTGCAAATTGGACATTGGGATTTGACTTGTTTGACCCCTTGAGACATTCAAGTAAGCAAAAGGGAAGTGACAGACCCATTTTCCTTCCTTTTAAGCCCCTTAAACCTTAAAAATTCCTAAATCATTCATCTAGCTTGAGGTAGATTAGGGCAGCCTATTGTTTGGGGCCTTCCTGTGACATGGTGTCTTGAGCATCCAGTCCCCCTCCTTTATAGGGGGCAAATATAACTAGTTTTGGAGGTGTGCATTCTTTTCAAGGATCCCCTCTTCCCCTTTTATTCCTTAAAATACCAACATAGCAAGTAGAAATTTTAAGGGGGGCCACATCCCCTAGACATTTCATAGGCATCTTGTGAGATTTGACTCATTAACATACCCCTTTAGTGGTAGTATAATTATAAACATCCCCTAGGGCATGGCTATCATTTTTTCCCCTATAATTTTAAGCATTTGTTTGTCCCTTGTGACGTTAAACTTTGTGCACCCCTTGAGATGATTTTTGTGCACTCCCTAAAGCATGGTGTGAATAGTCGTAGCATAATGGAGTTTGTTGGTCTATGAGCTTAGAGAATTTTCAACATGGCCACCTAGCATAACACAAATTTCTTGCGAGTGGATCCATGTGTTTCATGAGATGCCTAGCTTAATGCAACTTGCTAGCCTTATGGAACCCATGATATTTCATGGACACTTAGCATAACACAACTTTCTAGCCTTATGGAACCCATCATATTGCACAGACACCTATCATAACATAGATTGCTAGCCAATAGATCTATGCAGCTCATGATTGATTTTATATCATCATGAGAGAACCATTTTGTTTAAACAACACATTAAATGAATGATGTTTGGTATTTGAGATAAATTTAAGATTGAGGTCTCTTTACCTTATTGACTTGAATCCTTTTTAGTACTAACCATTGTGTCTTTGTGTTATTGTGCTTGTATTATTTGTCTTATGGCTTCCATGTGTCTACTTTGTGTCTTTGGTGTGTTTTCCTTGTGCCCTTTATGTGTTTTCTTCATGTATTATGTTTGTTTTCTTTATGTATTCATTGTATACGGTGTGTTTACTTTGTGCATGCTTTGTGTGTCTTATGTGTGAGTGAATCTTTTCTTGTCTTATGTTCATGTTTGTCTTATCATTATGGATTGATGAGATCCCAAGTTGGGGGCTTACACACTTCTCAAATTTACTTCCTCTTGTCTCTTTAGTGTTTTGAGGTGGATTTTTATTCTTTTAGTTTGATTATGAACATAAGATCATACTCTCAATAAAGTGGTGGCTAAATGTAGCATCAAAAATTGTCACCCTTGACTATTTCACACTACCTTGACACCCTAGTTTTCCTATAACTTTAATTATAATAATAATTTACCAATTTCACCCCCACGGGTTAGAGGAGTTGGTTTGAGTCTTGGGTTTTCTCCTCGAGGTCTTGGGTTTGACTCTCTCTAGCCTGAAAATCACCTCGCCACATATGCTAGGGGGCTGCGTTGGTTACCTCGTGGCCCCAGAGGATTAGGCTTGCCTCAAGCTCACCCCGTAAAGGGAACCCATTGTGATTAAGTAATGGGGATACCTCTGAGGATACCAAAATAATAATAATAATTTACCAATTTCAAGACCAGATTAATAAAATATATTTAAATCCCCATCATCTCGACAATTTTGGGCCAAAAAGAACCAAACTAAGGTGCAAGGCATCCTAGTCCAAAAAGAAAATTTTTGAATGTTAAAAATTTTGATTGGAAGGATTTTATGATTTGAAAATGACCCCAGGTCGGCCCCTACCCAAAAGGATTAATTAAAATGCATATTTAAACATGTTTTCCTCTCATTTTTTAGCATAAGGAGGAAACTATAAATGAGATCAATTATGATACAAATATGGAGAAGTATTGACTTATCCTATACATGCTAGCTTCAACAATCTATGGTGTATGTGAGCTAACCTTTTACAGGTCTATCAAGAAATCAAGGCATCCATCAATCAACTTGTGTGTGGCATCTATTTTTCAAGGGTTTTCACATCAAGGTAATACTATCATTTATCAGTCATCAATTTTAGTCAATAATTTTTGTTTTATCCTTTTCCCTACCAAGGGTATGCTCTCTTGATCATCATCAATTGTTGTAAGTGGAGGTATAAATACCAAATTTGGGGCTTGACTAAGGAAAGACCCTATATAGCACAACCTTTCCCCTATTTTCATGTGTACAGGCTAGATCTAGAGGTTTCAACTAGTGTCAGTCTAGGGAAGCAGAGTGCAAACCTCAACCTACATTCTAGAACTTGTAGATCCATAAAAATATGAGTTAGACAAGGGCACCATAGTCTAGCAAAAATTAGCATAGATTTTAGTCACAAGTTCCTCTCTATCATCATTTTTTGGTATTGGGTCCATACTGTTACTTTTTTTTATCATTTTTATGATAAATTAAAATTTTCAATCTGGGGTTACATGTCAAATAGGCTCATTAAATCATACATAAAATTCACCATCCTTACAACCTCAAAAACAAGCATAACCCTAGGAGGTTGTCTCTCCATTGTGGCAAAAAGTCAATCATAAACCCTAGGAAATTTATGTTTAATGTTTTGTAAGTGAAAAGGAGATAATCTTAGTTATCCTCATTGTATCTAGGATTACTTTTCCTACAAAACACATACTATTCTTCATTTTAAACATTTAAGTAGTATCCCATTATTATCTCTCTGCAATAAACCAATATGCACGTGTGTGTGTGCGCACACACACACACCTTTAGGATTGTCATTCATGTGTTCCTTGCTAATAATAATTCCTTTTAGGGGGATAGTTCATATTATCTAGGAAAAATAAATATCCTAATACCCTAGATCATTGTTGAGATAAAAAAAGGTGAATGTACACTTGGAATTGATCTCATTAACCTCTATTACATCTAGACTTGCATCTTGCCTTGTAGGGGCTTCAACATCATGCAATATCATGTTAATTAGATGCACCAAGTTGATTGGTGTATTATATTCTAATTCACAGGCTAATTTTTGTGATCCCTTACTAATAACTTCTTTGGATGTTATCTTGTCAATCCATGGTGCATATACCCATTTTTCATCATCTAAAGACTTGTTAAAAATGCAACAAATTGTTTATCTTTATTCTCTTGAAACAAACAACATCAAAACTTACCAAGACTTGTGCTTCATAAAGATCTTCCTTGGTCTTCACATATTTTTCAATTGGATCCTCACTCCAAGTGATTGATTATTCATTCATATCCTCAAAAGAGTAAGGAAAAGGATAATATCAATGTTTTATTTATATTTTTCATCATAACAACTAAAGAGAGTGAAGAACAACATCAAAGGATGACACTTCATTTATGGTTTCATAACATTCCTCTACAATGTACACTTGTTTCTCTTCCCTTTAAAAGTTAAACTCTTCATATCATGAATCCATTTGATCATGTGGGAAGTCAAGTCATTTACACCAAAAATGCAAGGTATGACTTAAGTACAAGAAGGAACACTTGGTTCTTCCTTTTTCTCCTTTTTACACATTTTTATTCCAATGGTTGGGATTTAATTGGTTATACCTCATTATGAGATTTGACACATCTTTCTTCTTGATTGTCTATTGCTTTAGTGGATTCTTTGATAAGCACATACTTATATTGAGAGGTAGGGTGAATCAGTATAAGGAAATATTTTTCTTTTTTTGAGTTATCAATTACATAAATTCCACAATTAAGAGCATAAGATTTATGTGGAAACCCTTTTGTGAGAAAACCATGGAAAAATATTGCTTGTATAAAATTCTCTTATAAACTTTGTAGGAACCAACCTAATGGAGACACCAACCCCTTCTTATCTTTGTAGGAACCAACCCATTGGAGACACCAATATGCATTACTAAGAACCAATCCAACAAGAAACACCAATCTCTTCAATAGAGAGGTACCAATCTATAACACAACAAAGCTTTCATCTTCTTAATATTGCTTCTTTAAAGCATGAGAGTCTACTTCATAAAATCTACTATAAATCTACTCTTAATTTTGTTGAAAATTTTCTATAAATCTTATCTTAGGTCTGCTCCAAGTCTTCTATACAACACCTTTTATGATTTTAATGTATTCTTCATATAAATATACTCCAACTTCCTTTAATACAAATTTACAATACCCTTCATATTTTCTTCTCTAGGTCCACACTTCTAATTTTTGCTCTTAAAAGGAATGTTTTTTCATTTTCAAACTTGCTTTATAACCTCCAAAATAACTTATATTTATATCCAATTTATGCACTTCACCAAAAGGAGGTCGGCCAAGAATTTAACTAATAAATTTTATTTTAAACATTTGGATTCACCCAAGAAAGGCACTAAAGAGAAGGAGGTCAGCCAACAACATAAGTTATTTTTATTATTAATTTTTAATTTTCAAAGTGAGCACCAAGGTGGAGGAAGGTCAAAAAACACTTAGTAATTAAAATATCTTTTATTACCTTGAAATAATTTAATCCACCCTTGAATGAAACAATTAGTTCTCCTTTGATATCGTCTTTGACATCAATTGCAATAATATTTCCTACAATCTCCCCCTTTTTCATTGACGACAACCTTGCAAAGAAATAATTTGTGAATGCAACAAAAACATAACTCTCCCCTATTTGTAATGTTCCCCTTACCTCAACTCTCCCCCTTTGAAATCAATGGAAAAATCATAATGGACTTGAGAGATAATGCAATAAATAGCCCCCCCTAAATTTGTGCTCCTCTTAAGAAAATAGTGATTGGATGAGAGTGATATTACTCCCAATTTTTTGTTGAGATACTCAAAATTCTCTTTAGGAAGAGGCTTTGTGAAAATGTTTGCAACCTATTCCTTTTTGGCAATGTGTTCCATCTTGAGATTCTCTTTTGCAATCTGTTCTTTTAAGAAGTAATCCTTGATAGGCATGTGTTTTGTCCTAAAGCACATAACCAAATTATTTGAAATATTAATTGCACTCATGTTGTAACAAGGTATGGGAATAGGATGATCATATTCCACCTTCATGTCCTTCAATATCTGCTTCACCCAAAGAAATTGTGTGCAACGTGATACTGTTGCTATATATTCATCCTCTCTTGTGGATAAAGAAACTAAAGGTTGTTTCTTGCTTAATCAAGACACTAAACTATTTCCAAGAAAAATGCTCCTCCACTCATAATTTTTCTATTATCAACACTACCTGCCCAATCCCCATCTGTGCATGTTGCTAGTGTGAAATCTTCACCTCTCAAATACCACAAACCAAAATCTATAATGCCCTTCAGATATTTAAATATCCTTTTAACTCCTCGCACATGAGTTTCTTTTAGTGTTGCTTGAAATCTTTCCACCATACCTATAATTTGCATAATATCTAGTCTTGAAGTTGTCACATATAGTAGAATCTCAATCATTAAATTGTATAGAGTTTGATTTACTTTTGGGGATTCATCATCTTTACTTAATTTACATCCTATAGCCATGGGTGTAATCACTAGTTTGCAATATTCCATCCTAAACTTCTTTAACATTTTCTTGATATACTTGGTTTGTGAGACAAAGATGCATTTATCTGATTGAGAAATTTGTAACCCAAGGAAGAATTATAACTCGCCAAGCATGGAAATCTCAAAATCCTTTTGCATTTCCATTGCAAAATCCTAACACATTATATCACTACTACCTTCAAAAATTATATCATCCTTATAAACCACAACAATCATCTAATCATTACCTTTAGTCTAGATCTATAGTTATAAATAATTCCCATTTTGAAACCTTGCTATTGTAGATACTTGTCAAGTCTTGAGTACCAATAACTGGGGGCTTGTTTCAATCCATAAAGTGTATTCTTCAGCTTGCACACATAATCCTTATCTTCTGATAAAAAGAACCCTTTTGTTTGTTCAATATATAATTCTTCCTCTAAAATTTCATTAAGAAAAGGTGAATTGACATCCATTTGATAAACAATAAAGTTCTAAAAACAAGAAAATGTCAAGAACATTCTAATAGATTCTACTTATACAACATAAGAAATTTTTTCTTCAAAATCAACACCTTCAACTTGATCTGACCCCTTGCAAACTAGACTTGTTTTACTTCTTACCACTTGTCCATCTTAATTCAACTTGTTCCTGAATGCCCACTTGGTTCTAATCACATTTTTATCCTTTAGTCTTGGGGCAAGTTCCTAGGTCTCATTCTTTTCAATTTGGTTAAGCTCTTCTTCTATAGCATCAATCCAATGTTTTTCTCCACTTTCTTCTATAAATTTTCCTTGGGTTCTGTTTTAGATATCAAGGATAAATTTACATGTTTTGATGCACTTTTTAATCTTCTTCTAGTCTGTATCCCAATATCTTTATTACCAAGAATTAGATTTTTTGAATAACGCTTCTGAACAAATCTAGATGATGTCTTTGTATCTCTTCATCCTACTCCTTTTCCAACTTCTTCTTCCTTGTAGATCGAGTCTTCTAGGTGATCATTTCCTTGAACTTTCTCCTTTTGATGTATTTCTTCATCCACTCTTACATCGATACTTTCTACAATATTTTGGAACCTTTTATTATAACATCTTGTTGAATGCACACAAGACAACTAAGAGGGGGGTGAATCAATTGTACATGAAAACTTCAAAACTCTCATAAACATTTAGATGCACATCAACTTAATCAACCTTTAATCTATTAAAATGATTTGGCATGAAAGAAAATAACAGAAACTAAAAACAAATCAACACCATGCACAATAGAACACAAAATTTATATAGAAAATCCAAGAAGGGAAAAACCACGGCGAGGATTAACTCACAATATAAATTAATTGCAACACCGAACATAATATGCTCACTACCAAATAGCTCACTTCCAAAGGCTCAATACCAGAATATAGAAAAGAAGAAAGAAGAATGTTACAGTGATAAATCCATCTCAATACAATAGGAAAAATCCACCACAACATCACAAACACATTCACAGTCCTTCTGAAGATTGTAGACACCTTCTGCTCACTACTTCTAGTGGTTTAACTCATTAATCTTGCACTACACTTCACAAATTCACACTTCACAACTCTACAATTCACATCACACACTTCACAACTTGATTCTCTATCAACGCATCACTTATTTATACCTTCTTCAACCTTGAAAAGATTCTCCAAGATTAGCTATGCACCTCAATTGTGCAAATTCAAATTAGTTCAGCACTAACCATTCTTGTGGTGGAAAGGAATGAAAGCAAACCACACTACATCTTAACTCGGACCTAAATACATTCATACATTCCACACCATGCTTCCATAATCACCAAATCAAATCCACAATTAGTGTGAACACCCAAGGTCGACCAAACCAATGTAAACGCCATAAAAATTTAAGTACACACTTCCTCAAATCCAAAGATGACATGGACCACACACAACACTTGAATATAATATGGAATATTCCATAAACACCCTAAAATCCAAAAAAATCCTTTCAAACAACTTTCACCTAAAGAATGTACATGCCCAGTACACTCAGACAACCTTCCATACACTATAACTCAAGAAATCACCTTGCAGAGCACCAATCCATGAACAACTTCAATTGAAGGTAGATATGAACCTCATTAGAACACTTCTAGAACCACAAGACCAGAAATAAAACTACAGATAAATGCAGAGAAAAATCATTTCTCTCATACGCCACTAAAACACAGTTCACACACTGGTGAACACAACTTCTACACAATGATCCAGGCCAAGAAATTATGGATATAGAACCTTTGAACACCTCTACAACATGCACTATTTTCCTCTTTTATTCAAATTTTCTCAAAATCACTTGGAAACCAAGCACCAAAGACACATACTCATCATCTTCAACACTTCCTTATCATTACCAAACCAACATCATCTAGAAACAAAATATTATCAAAGCAACACTAGAGGTTGAAACCAGTAGCACTTATTAATGACAGCATAATGAAACTAATCAAAGCATCAACATAACCAATAATCAATGACAACACAAACATAAGCCTACAACAATCTCCCCCAAGCTTGTTGACATCAATGATAACACCAAGTACTCTTAATTGCAACAATATCCCCCTTGATCATTGATGGAAACACATGATGTGAAAAACTATCAACAACAACAAACAACTCTGATCATTAACATACTACTCCATATCAACTATTTCTCTTTCTTTCTCCCCCTTACATCATACTCTCCCCTTTTTACAACTAAATATTTTTTCACATTATTTTTCTCCCCCTTTGACATCAATGGAAAAGGACAACACATTTGCATCTCTTTATCCCTTTGACATCAAACATACATACTTTCTCTCTTTACTACTCTACATACTCTCCTTAGGAGCACACAAAAAAATATATCAATCAATAACTACTGCACATATCCTTCAACATATCTAACAAAGGACAACACTAACCTGCACCAACACTAACTCCCCTTGACTACAACAACCAACAAGGCACTACCTACTCCCCCTAAGAGGTAGCCTTGAACATTAGTTCAAAACAAGGAATGAATCTTGAAATCCACTAGACTGATGCATATCCTTATAAATGTAGTTCAAAGGAGGAGGGGTAATAACCCCTAACTTCTATTAGAGATACTCAAAAGTATCATTAGGAAGAGCCTTAGTGAATATATCAACAACTTGATCTTTATAGGCACATACTCAAGCTTCACTTCATTCTTTGCAACCTTCTCTCTCAAAAAGTGATACCGGGTTGAGATATATTTTTTCCCTGAGTGCATCACCAGATTCCTTGAAATTTTAATGGCACTTGTATTGTCACAAAAGATAGAGATTGGTTCGTCATATACAATTATGATATCCTTCAAGGCTTTCTTCATCTACAACACTTGTGTGCAACAAGATGCTACTGCAATATATTCTACCTCTACAATAGATAAAGATATTGAATCTTGCTTCTTACTCAACCAAGACACCAATATGTATCCAAGAAAGAATGCACTGCCACTTGTACTTTTCCTATCATTAATACATCCTACCCAATCTACATTTTTATTTACACTCAGATAAAAATCAATATTCTTTGGATACCAAAAGCCATGTTTTGGAGTGCCCTTCAAGTATTAGAATATCCTTTTCACTACTGCAACATGTGACTCTTTAGCATCTTCTTGGAATCTAGCTACAAGATAAACTACATACATGATATCCGGTCTAGTAACAGTTAGATACAATGGTCCTCTAATCATTGATCTATATTTGCTTTGATCAATCTTAGGAGATTCATCATTCCTACTTAGCTTGCAACTAGTAACCATAGGGGTACATATCGGTTTAGAATATTCCATTCCAAAATTCTTCAACATTTTCTTGACATACTTTGATTGTGAAATGAATATACCTTTTTCTATTTGATTGATTTGCAGCCCAAGGGAGAAATTCATCTCCCTAAACATAGACATGTAATTTTTTTCTATACTTCTTCTACAAATTTATTCCACATAGCTTCATTTCCTCTAAGAATTATATCATCAGCATGCACAACCACAATCAAGATTTGATATTTTTTTAATTTGAAATAAAGATTACTATCTATGATACCTTTATTAAATCTTTGTTGTAGACGCCTACTAATGTTTAGGAAACTTGGTGTCAAACACACAATTTAGAGGGGGTCCTATTGAATAGTTCACTAAACCCTTGAAAGTCCTTCATTCAATTTATTAACTAGGGCTAACATAAGCTTTTGATGATGTTGGCATTGTATGTGCTATTTGAGACTCCTCACTACCTATATCATCCTAGAATAGGTGTTTACACATACTAGAAATCCTAAATTGCATAATAGTGAGAAGAGGTAATGTTGAATCTGTTGTTATGGGTACTTACGACTAAGGACTGTGACTAGAGTTCACTATCAAGAAATGAATTCTGCATTTAACCAATAATTGCTAACTCAACTAAAGTGACTAACTCCAGAGAATAATGCATGGAATAATTAAAGCATGAATATTGGACAAGATCTTATTCACATTCATCACCTGAAGAATTTGATTAAGAAAAGCATAATTATGAAACTAACTACTGCAATAGAAATAAATGTACAAGAAATAAAGTGGGGAACAATAACCTTGAGTGTCCCTTGCTCAAGTGACTGTATCCACAAAGTGAACTCAAATATAGCTCCTCAAACTAAATTGACATAACAGTAACTAAAAATATCTCATTGAATAATTCAAGATACCACAATCCAAAGAGATTCTCCCATAATATCTTATTCATAAGATCGTGATTTAGAAACAAAACATTGTTTGTATAAAAATAGAAACTAACTGAATAGATCTATCTACTATATTCTCTATTCCAAATTAACTAACTCAACCATCAAACTATTTATATAGGTACAAGGTAGTCTTATTAGAACAAGGAATCAAAATAGCGATCCAACCATAAATCACCACTCCCTACAAAATAGAGTGTGAGAAAGTCCAAGTAATCAAAGTACAACTGGAAAGGGAGAAGAATTGAAATAGGATTTTAAATCTTGCTATAAGAGTTTTCAAATGAAACATGGACTATAGAAATAGTCATGTCAGATTCCCAATGTAGCAGAATTCTCCCTTCAATGATTTTATTAAATGATGTGATGATACACAACAATCCTAATGAGTAGACACCTCCATTTATGCAGTTGTTGTGTTCTTCTAACTTCCCTTGCATTGTTGTTGAAACTCCCTTTGGATGTGGGATGCACCTTCTAGTTGTTGTGAGCTACAGTCTACTAGCTTAACTACAAAGAGTTAATTCACACAACATCTACACAATACAAATAACCATAATTTAAATACATATATTCATTGCATTTCATATATATCCACATATTAATCATGCAATAGCTATCATATCATCATATTTCCATAGACTTTAAACAAGGTCCAAGTTTGCATAATGATTATAAAAGATAGTAAAGTTTAGGGATATATAGGAAATAAGTGTTTGAAGATGTCTAAAACATGCATCGAAATAACAAAAAACTAACTAATGATAGGACTCATCATTCCCCCAACTGATTATTTGCTTGTCCTAACATGAAGGGTGAAAGGATAAAATGAAACAAAGTGTAGGAACACATCAAAATTATTAAGGTATTCATAGATAGAGACTAAAGGTAAAATTCAATGAGAATCCATGATAAATAATCTAATAATAACAATTGAAAATGAAAGGGTGGGATGATGGAGATCAAATATATATCAACAATGAAGGTCCAAATTCTAATCAAAATAGAATAAAAAGACATAAGGGAGGGTGGATCCAAACCCTAGTCAAATTGAGCTAAAATATATATTGTTAGAAATTAGATTTGAAACTTTAATATAGAAGGAATAAACCCCAAGGATAAAACCCTAGGGGTAAGATATGTTAGGTTCGCTAAAAATATAAAGAAACAAAATGCCTTTTTCAAATACTTTGTGGTAAATAAATTCAATTCAAGACAAACGATAAATCCCTAAGATATATGAGCTAGTACTAGTTACATTATTGAATTAAGCACATTAAAATAAAATAATAAAAAAATGGTACTTAATTGGAATCTTAATGAAGATATATATTGTGACAAATATTACCAATTGGTTTTTCCACTTTTCAACACCCTATGTGATGTCAAATGAGTGCCTTTGAATCTATAAATTTTATATCTAATGCTTTGGGCCACTATTGCAACTTTGAAACTAATAACTACTATGTGCATATCTAAACCTTCTTGTAGATCTAAACTTGTGCATTTGGATTTGAACTATTTTGATATCTATTTGTCAAAATTCTATTTATCTTGATGTTTGCACCTATTTTTTTAAAATTATGGTGTATACAGACATCATTGAAGAGCTTGCTAGGTGAGGTGTTCTCCCTTGGTCAAACCTCTATTATTGAGTCAACAATATAAAACATAGATATAAGATAGTATATAGTTATTTAATATGCTTAGATGATGATGCAAGCATACATGAATCTATGGTGCTTTTCAAATGTTATAAGAGTCTTAGATAATTTCTTAATAATCTAAAAGTGAATTAGGTTTTATCCTTAAATACAACAACCTAACATAAAGGTTAACAATTTCAACACTTTATTTAGCTCATAATGACTACTCAGAGGAAGTTGGAGAGGGTCCAAGTTTAAATTTAAATTTTAAATTTTTTTGGATAATTTCTATGTCCACAACACATAATTAGTTTAGTTATGTGATTGTGGATAAATTGAATGCTAAAATTGATTTTCAGGGATGAGATTCAATGGGATCAAATAAGGATCAAGTTATTTTTCAACTTCTATCCTAGAATATGCCACTTGTATAGTAGTAGTTTCATAAATTATAATTAAATAAACTAAAAAATGAATGGAAAAAATTAAGATTTACAACTTTCACCATTAATTATATAAACATGTTGTATTAAGATAGACATCACAATAAAATAGAACAAAGACAAAACTCATTCAAAACCAATAAACTATTATATTAGTAAAAATAATATTTCTATTTACTTCAAAACTATTAAAAATTCCACATTAAACTATATGAAATGGCCATAACCAGTCCTTACAATGTACCACCTTAAACTATATAGAATGGCCTCAATCAATCCTTATATTGTGCCACATTAAACTATACTAGAAATCACACCTTTGTATGCAATGGGTACATCAAAAGCATGGAAGGTCAATTAGGAAAAAAATTGGTCTATTTTTTGCATACATTTGCACATAATGTGAGGTCACCTGGTAGGCCATTTAGCAAATGATGTTGTTTGTGGAACAAAGGTCTCAATGGAGAAGTGATAGCTTCAAATCAAGTTTTCATCCACTTACAAGTGTTGAATGCACAAGACAACTAAGAGGGGGGTGAATCAATTATACCTTAAACCTTCAAAACCCTCATACACATTCAGATCATCATTAGCTTAATTAACCCTTAATTTGTTATAATGATTTAGCATGAAAAGAAAATAATAGAAACTAAAAAAAATCAACACCATGCACAAGAGAACACCAGATTTACATGGAAAACCCAAGATTGGAAAAACCACAGTGAGGATTATCTCACAATATAAAGTAACTTCAACATCAAATATAATAGGGCTTACTATTCAAAGAAAGAAAAGCTCATTGCCAGAATAGAAAAGAAGATAGAGAAGAATGTTACACAAAGAAATCTATCTCAATGCAAAAGATAAATCCACTACAATATCATCAACACCTTTGTAGTATAACTGAAGAATTGTAGACACCTTCTCACTACATCCAATAGTCTAACACATGAAAGCTCGCACTACACTTCTCAAATTCACACTCTAACACTCTACACTTCGCATCAAAGGTCAGCTATGCACCTCAACCATGCAAATTAAAATTAGGTTGGCACAAAACACTTCATGGAAGATAGAAGTGAAAGCGGACTGCACTACTTATTTGGGACCCAAAACTATAACACCACACTATCACGTGCTTCTACAAACAATAAATATCCACCACAATTAATGTAAACACTACGTTGATCGTTACCTGTGTAAACACCATTAAAATTCTAAGTACATGCTTCATTTGACTCAACAATACCTCATAGACAACAAATTTCACTTGAACATAACCTAGAATATTCTATAAACACCTTGAAATCCAACAAACTCCTTCACAACAACTTCCACCTAAAGAATGTACACACTCAATACATTCAAATAACTTTGCCATACACTGTGACTCAAGAAACTAACTTCCAAAGCACCAAACCTCAAACCACCTCGAATGAGCAAATATACCAACACAATCAACACACCCTCAGATCCACAAGACCTAAAACCACTCTGTAGAGAAACACGAAGCAAAGACATTTCTCCCAGACACCTCTGCAATGCATTATTCACACACTGGTGAACACAAGTTCCTCTGTACAATGATACAACACACCAAATTTTGAATACTACACCTTTGGACACCTCTAATCAACAGATATGAAATGCATGAGTAGATCTTCAATCTAGAAGAAATGTGGAGCAACACTAGAACACTATTTTGCAACCCAAAACAATATTACAACACATTGTTTCCTCTTTTTATCAAATTTTCTCAAAAGCACTTGAAAATCAAGCACCAAAGACACATTCTCATTACCTTCAAGCTAATCTACAACACAACAACTCAACCATATATCCATAGAAAAAATCTTATCAAAAAAAAACTAGAGGTTGAAATTAGTAGCTTACTAATGACAACATAATGCAACTAATCAAAGCATAGATAACGCCAACATACTCTTGCAACAATCTCCCTCAATAATTATTTTCTTCCTTCTCATACAATTAACACCAATGGAAACACAAGCTTATTGACATCATTGACAACACCAATTTTCTCATACTTGCAACAATCTCCCCCTTTATCATTGATGGCAACACATGATGTGAAAAACTGTTAGACACAATTGTTACATTGGTGGTTGTCGTTGCACAAAAATATCGACCTATCAATGCCTGATACAACCACCAAATTTATGTAAGATCCATAGGAGGTGGTTAAGCCATGTCATAAACCCAAGCATCCTGTTGGACAAGGAAGACCATGGGACACACCATCTTGTAACAATCCCCCCCAACGCAAGTGAGGGGTTTAAACCTATGACCTCGACTCTTATTCCAATTGTTACATTGGTGGTTGCCATTACACCAAAAGATCGACCTGTCAATGCCCAATACAACCACTAGATTTATGTAAGATCCATAGGAGGCATTTAATCCATGTCACAAACCCAAGCGTTGTGTTGGAAAAGGAAGACCAAGGGACACACCATCTTGCAACAATAAGAGCTTTGCTCCATACCTATTTCTTTTTCTCTTTTCTCTTTACTCACTCTCCCTCTTGCTATACTATTCTCTACCCATTTGACAAATGAACATTTCTCTCTCTCTCTCTCTCTCTCTCTCTCTCTGTTAACTATCTTCTTTTTCACATGAGTCTCTCTCTCCCTTTGACATCAATGGAAAAGGACTAAAGATTTGTATCACTGATGTTACCCCTTTGACATTAATTAGCCTTCTCACAATTTCTCAGTATACTCCTCCTTAGGATCACACACCATGTTGCACCAATCAACAACTATAGCACTTACTCCCCCTAACTACAACAACCAACAATGTCACTACCTACTCCCCCTAAGAGGTAGCAACCAACATCAGTCTAGAAAAAAGAATGGATCTTGACATCCACTTGACTGATGCATCTCCTTATGCATCTAGTTCAAAGAAGGAGGGGCAATAACCCCCAACTTCTCCCGGAGATACTCATATGTATCCTTAGGAAGAGCCTTAGTGAATATATCAACAACTTGATCCTTTGTAGGAACATACTCAAGCTTAACTTCATTTTCTACAACCTTCTCTCTTAGAAAGTGATACCATATTGAGATATGTTTTTTCCTTGAATGCAATACCAGATTCTTTGAAATATTGATAACACTTTTATTATCACAAAAGATAGAAATTGTTTCATCATATATTACTTTGATATCCTTCAATATTTGTCTCATCCACAACACCTATGTGTAACAAGATGTTGTTGTAGTGTATTATTCCTTTGTAGTAGATAAAAGAAACTTTTTTTTCTTGCTTAGCCATGCCACCAATTTGCATCCAAGAAAGAATGCACCACCACTTGTACTTTTCTTGTCATCCACACAACCAACCCAATCTACATCTATGTAAGCACTCAAAGTAAAATCAATATCCTTTGGATATGACAAGCCACGATCTAGAGTTCCCTTCAAGTATATGAATATTCTCTTCACTGTTGTAACATGTGACTCTCTAGGATCTTCTTGAAATATAGCCACATAGAAAACTACATGCATGATATTTGGTCTACTAGTAGTTAGATATAGTAGTCCACCAATCATCGATCTATACTTTCTCTGATCAACCTTAGGAGATTCATTATTCTTGCTCAACTTGCAACCAATAACCATAGGGGTACACACTAGTTTAGAATATTCCATTCAAAATTTCTTCAACATTTCCTTGACATACTTTGATTGTGAAATAAAAATACCTTTATCTATCTGATTTATTTGGAATCCAAGGAAGAAATTCATCTCCCCAAACATAGACATTTCATACTCTTTTTGCATTTCCTCTGCAAATTTCTTACACATATCTTTATTGCCTCCAAAAATTATGTCATCAACATATACAACCATAATCAAGATTTGATCTTTTACAACTTTAAAGTAAAGATTTCTATTCGTGGTACCTTTATTGAATCCTTGATGTATCAAATATCTATCCAATCTTGCATACCAAGCTCTAGGAGCTTGCTTCAATCTATACAATGCCTTCTTCAATTTGCAAACCATATATGATTTGTTTGATAATTTAAATCCTTCTAGTTGTTCTATGTATAGCTCTTCTTCCAATTCTCCATTCAATAAAGAAGATTTCACATCCATTTGATAAACTTTGAAATTCTTATGTGCTGGAAAAGCTAAAAAAATCTTGATAGCTTTCATTCTTGCCACCAGAGCAAGTGTCTCCTCAAAATATATTCATTCAACTTTTGAGTAGCCTTTACACACATGCATTTCCTTGTTCCTTACCACTTCTCCATTCTCATTAAGTTTGTTTCTAAATACCCACTTAGTTCCAATCATGTTCTTGTTTGTTGGTCTTGGGACAAGTTCTTGAGTCTAATTCTTCTCAATTTGCAATAGTTCTTCTTTCATGGCCTTGATACAATATTCATCCTTGCATGCCTCAATCACCATTTTAGGTTCAACTTCAGAAAGTAAACACAGATTTACCTATTTTTCAACAACTTTCCTTCTTGTCAGTACACCTTTATTCTTATCTCCAATAATCTGATTTTTCAGAATGATTCTTCTGTACAACTTAGGAGTTTTAGGAGTCTTTTCGAGAGCTTCTACCTCTTCAATCTAAAATTCTCTTTCTTAATATTTTTCTTCTTCTTTGCAATAAGACTCATTTGATTCATATCCATCTATCATTATTAAATTATTTTGCAGATCTTCATCAACCTTGACACTTGCACTCTCAACAATATTTCTCAATCTCTTGTTGTAGCATCGATAAGCTTTGCTTCTATTAGAATATCCAAGGAAGATACCTTCATCAGACCTTGCATCAAAATTTCCTAAGTTATCTTCATCTCTTCTAATATAATTTTTGCTTCCAAACACTTTGAAGTACTTGACAGTAGGAATCCTTCCATACCATACCTCATAGGGAGTCTTTGTATTGTTTTCTCTTGTTTTAACTCTATTAAGTATATAAATAGTAGTATGAATTTCTTCTCTCCAATAGACTTTCGGTAGATTTTCCTCTTTCATCATTGTTCTTGCAGCTTCTTGAATAGTCCTATTCTTTCGTTCAACCACTCCCTTTTATTGAGGATTCCTAAGGGAAAACAAGTGCCTCTTTATGCCATGATTCTCACAAAAGATGTTCAACTCATTAGAGGTGAAATCTCCACCTCTTTCATACCTCAAACATTTTATTTTCATATCTATTTCATTCTCAACCATAATTTAAACTTGTCTAGAGCTTCTGATTTTTCTTTGAGAAAAGTAACCCATGTCATTCTAGATTTATCATCAATTAATAGCATGAAATACCTGTCACCTTGAAGACTTCCAACCCTTGTAGGACCACAAATATCTGTATGCACTAGTTCCAACAACCCAATAGTAGATTATTCTTTGACTTTGAAGCTTCTTCTTGCTTGCTTTCCCATTTGACATTCTTTAAAAACAACATTGATAGGCTTTGCAATCTTTCACAGATCTCTCATTGCTTGAATTGAACTTATCCTCACTAGGCTATCAAATTTGATGTGACACATTCTTCTATGCCATATCCAACTTTCATTAATCTGAGTCATAAAATAGTGACCATCAACACCCTTAAGTTGATAAGCATTTACATTTGTTCTTCTTCTAGCAACAACCATAGTTCTGAATCCTTTTCTAATCTCACATCCATCATCTTGAAACATAAGATTGTATCCTTTGCTACACATTCCTCCAAACTCAAGAGGTTATGTCTTAAACCCTTAACATAGTAAACATCATCAGTATTATGCTTTCCATCAAAACTAATAGAATATTTTCCACATATCTTAGTAGATGTATCATCACCAAATCTAACACATTCTCCATCATACTTTTCAATTTTAAAAAACTTACTCTTGTCACTGGTCATATAATTAGAGCATCCACTTTCAATGATCCAATAGTTCTTCTCCTTTCTAGCATGGAAAGTAGATACCAAAGTACCTTCAATCTTATCCTTTTTGTCCAGAGGGATTTCCTTCACACATCTCTTAGAGTTAGCAGAAATAGATTCATCTTTTAAAGCCACAAACAATCATTCATTATCATCTCCATAATCTGATTCATCATTAGAAATACTTGCATCTTCTCTAACATAATAACTTTTCTTGATCATCTTACCTTTATTCTCCTTATTTTTGTTATTCAAAGCTCTATTTTGACATCTTGAAGCATAATGACCTATCTTTCCACAACTAAAACATTTGAAAGGAAACTTACCATTGTACTTACCAGTACCCTTCTTCATTATCCTTACAAAGTTAGCTTCTATATTATCAAAATCCTCCTAATATGATTCCTTGATATCCTCAAATTTCCCAACCTTAAAAGTAGTCTCAATTTTTGTACCACTATTTGTTCCAAATTCTCTCATCTCAAAAGTAGTTAGAGAGCCATACAACTAATTTATGGTATATTGATTAAAATTTTCAAATTCTTCAATAGTCGACACTTT